>CM039119.1:31090618-31553511 GCA_022036555.1 Microstegium vimineum | reverse complement strand
GGCAATCCGGGCGCATCGTTGTTTGCCTCGTCTGGCTCTGCTCTAGTTACCCCTGATCAATCTGAGCCTTGACGTCCGGAGCGCATCGCTGTCGTCTCGTTCAGTTTGTTCTAGTTATCAATCCTTGTCGATTGATTGGTCAAATCGACTGGCACGCCCTCGACATCGAGCTTTGGGTAATAGCCCGAGGTGTTCCACAGATCTGACGCTTTTTGTGTCAACAGGTTGCATCTTCTTCTTTTTTTTTTTCTTTCCATCTCTTCTTAGTCTTCTTTCTTCTTTTCTTCTTGCTATTTCACCAGCGGACATGCCAGCGGTGGTCAAGTATTTGTTTGTTGCCACACTTTCATCGCTATTGTCCATGGAGTGTAAATCCACATCCTTGGGGTTGACACGCTTGACACTTCCGTCTTCGGCCGTTACCTCACACGGTTAAGTGATTAATGAGGTAACCTTGCTTTGATATCACTTTTAAGGACCTGATTAGCCTAGAGGGTGGGTGAATAGGCCTATTTAAAACAAACTCTAGATTTCTGTTAGCACTAGCCCGGCACTGCCGGCCTTTACCCCAGCACTACTGCGGGTGCCCGGCACTGTTGCTCTCTGAGGTGGCATTGCTGGTCACCTGGACAGACCCAAGCACAATTCAAAACCTAACATGTAAATAGAAATTGTGTTTCAAACAAAACCTCCCTAGAAGTATGGAGAACCTCCAACACTAGTTGAAAGTGGTAGCAACACACCCACGGCGTAGATCCGAACCAAACCCTAGAAATCAACTTGAGTGCACAATATATCAAAGCGAAGAGACAATCACAAGTTGACACAAGATTTGACCCGTGGTTCAACTCGCCACCAAGGCTTGTCTAGATCCACGTTGTTGAGGTGCGCAACACAAGGCTCAAGCTCACCACAAAGGTTTGCTCTTTCCTCGGTCTCAAGTCAAGAGAATGAACTCTTGAGATGAGGGGTAATGTATTAGAAAGATGGTGGTGTTACAAACCTCCCTAGGCTGCCACACAAGGTTGGCAAGCTCAAGAGTGACGTCTAGCCGGCTAGGAGCAAGGCTCCAAGAGTAACAAACTAAAACCGTTGGCCACCACGCGAACCAAATACTTGTAGCAGTTGAAGATCCAAGGGAGAAGCTTCTTCTCAAACTTTGAGGCTCAATCTCACAAAGATTTGAGTGGAATCAATGGGGAGAGTGTGAGAGCAACCAAGAGAGAGAGAGGGGATCCAAGAGAGCTTCTCTTTTCTGTTCTTACATGTTTGAAGAAAGTGAATGAGCAAGATTACCATTGGCGGTGAGAGAGGGGATAAAGAAATACCCCTTCCATGTGCAACGGGCAGAACAAGTCGTGGCAGTGCTGGCCAAAGGCGCGGTAGTGCCGGACTGGCAGAGACAGCAAAGAGAACAGAGTGGAATAGCTGGCTGTTTTGCCTACTATGTATGTGGTGGTGTACTTTGTATGGATAGATATATCATTTGGTTCACTTGTTGGCATGAGTGTTGAATCCCTCTTAATATTACGGCATACCTAACTCAAATTTGAAATATAAAATGAATTAAAGTCCTTTTGAGCTTGTTGCCATGCACTTTTGTAATTGGAGGGGTCTAGCAACCTGTTCATCAACCTCCTTTCATTCAACCTGCTTGTCATACTTGAAGGGTCTCATTAGTCATCTAATTGTGTTGTCATGTCACCAAAACCCACTTAGAGCTTGATTGCACTTTCAAGTGGGAAGTCCCATAAGGATGCTAATGCACATCTCCAACGTTTCATGGAGATTAGTGGCACTATAGCAATCAAGGGGATCACAATGGTCATCGTATGTCTTTGCCTTTTCTCATTCTCTTTGATTGAGAAGGCAAAACAATGGTTCTATGCTCACCCAAAGGATGTTACGACTTGGGAAAAGTGTGCCAATGCATTCCTCAAGAAATTCTTCCCGATGGGTAAAACCAATGTTGTTTAGGGAAGAATTTTGAATTTCCAACAGAAAGCAAACGAGACCATTCCCAAAGCATGGGAACGTCTCCTGGAGTACATTTGGGAATGTCCTCATCATGGGATTGAAGATTGGCTCCTGATCCAAGGTTTCTACCATGGGCTTACGAACATAGCCCATAGACACCTTGATGCTGCTTCAAGAGGAGCATTCACTTCACTCACTGTCACCCAAGCAAAGGAGCTTATTGAGAAGATGGTGACAAATCAAGGGTGGAATGAAGAGCGTATCAACTCAAAGAACAGAGACATATTCATTACTCATGAAGTAAGTGCACATTATGAGAAGATGAAATTCTTGATGAAGAAATTGCAAGAACGTGCAAATTTCAAGAAAGATCAAGAAGCCATCCAACACTACACCTCAGCTAGTGCAAAAGCAACGAAGGAATGGTGTGAGGTATGTGGTGGAGAACATTCGGGAAATGATTGTCCCGAAACAAGGGAAGAAGTGAGCTTCACCAACAATGAGAATCACTCTCAAGTCGGATGGAAGCCACGACCGTTCAACAAAGGTAAGAGTTTTAATAATTAGCCGTCATTAAGAGATCTTGTTCTTAACGAATCTAAAATTAATGAAAGCATTGATAAAAGTCTAGATGTTAGTAACAAGATCCTTGAAAACCTTAACACCAAAATGGATCATCTTGCTTCTTTTGCCAAAAACCAATTAAGCTTTAACAAATCTATGGAAATTCAGATAGCTAAATTGGCATCAACTGTTCCTTTCCTCAATAAGAACTATGGTAAATCTGAAATGGTGTCTAGAGTTAGTGTGGTGACCATGAGAGGAGGTAAGACCACTTGCGATCCACCACATCCTAAAATGACAGGTGCAACCATAAGAAAGAACAAGGAAGAAGACAAGGAGGAAGAAGATGAACAACCATCAAAAGTTGACAATGGCAAGTTCCATGGAAAGACGGCTCCACATGAGTTCTTTGACACCAATGTGTTGTTACCATTCCCAAAACTAAGGAGGCCACCAACTGACGAACAATTTGGCAAATTTGTTGCGGTAATAAGACATTTGCATGTCAATATTCTATTGCTTGATGTGATGCAGGTACCGACCTACGCCAAGTATTTGCGGGATATCCTAAACAACAAACGCCCATTGCCAACAATGGAGGTCATCAAGCTAACTATGGAATGTAGCGCACCTATCCTCAATGAGATTCCAATCAAGAAGGACCCAAGATGTCCTACCGTCAACTGCTCCATTGGGACACAACACTTTGAACATGCACAGTGTGACTTGGGATCAAGCATTAGTGTCATGCCAAAGGTAGTTTTTGATAATCTCAATTATACTACCTTGTCCCCTGCACCAATCTGTTTGCAGTTAGCGGATCAATCAATTCGCTATCCCGTGGGGCTTGCCAAAAATATTCCCGTCAAGATACGAGACTTCTTCGTCCCCGTGGATTTTGTGGCGTTGGACATGGAAGTGGACAAGAGAGTTCCACTCTTTCTTGGAAGGTCGTTCCTCAACACCGTTGTTGACGCTACAAAAGACCCATTTTTACACCATCAAAATACCATCAACAGACTCAGTTTGGGAGGAAGAATAACAAATCATGAACATAATTTTATCAAATAACTAGTTCCACATGTCCCTTGAGTATATTGATGAAGGTGATGACAAATAGGGACATTGGGAGCCTATGGGACTCACTTAGAGAGTCGGCGGACCCCACTAAGGGCCCATCAGGGGCTCCCATGCACCCATGATCCAAGTGACATCCTCTAGAGTGAAGATCTACCGTGGATCCACTATGTGCTTTCTTTGAACGGTTCAAGATCAAAGCACATGGATCCATGGGCCCACAGGAACTCAATTAGCATGGCACTTCTAGAGGGTGTCCATGACATGTGGGCCATACTCCAGGCGAAGCAAGAGCCCTAGAGAGGCTAGGACTAGGTCGGCCGACCTGGCCAAGCCATCTAGGGGCCACCAGGGACCTTCTTGACCTATGGGGCCACCTTCTAGAAGAACGGGGAGGTCCCCACCTATCATAGGGGGGTTAGCCAACCTGCCCCTGGTGACCTTGGGCCTCCATGAGCTTTCCACCGCCTTTCTGCATGCCTCCATGCAGTGAATTGATCTCCACCCTTGCTCTATGGCAGTTGCAAGTATGGTTTGATCCAAGGGAGGACAATGAAGATCATGCAGATCGCTGATGTGGTGATGGAGTAGCCCCCACTCCACCTCCACTATAAATAGAGGGTCACGTCCCCCTCTCACATCATGAAGATTCAAGGCTCAAGTGAAGTTTAGTGTAGTTCCACTATTTAGTAGTGTAGTCTAGTGTGGGAGTTAGAGTTAAGTCGCTTTTGCCTTGGGGTCTCTAGAGTTGTCTTTTGGAGAGTCTGGTATAGCTCTTGTACCTTTCCCTTTATAGTAAGACTTGTTCATTTATCAATATATCCTTTCTTTAATTTACTTATCTTGTGCAATAGTATACTTGTTATAATATTGCTGTCCTTGTCTTAGTTTATAAGTTTGTTATAGTGTATATTGTTATCTTGTGATTCCACACTTGGGTACGATCAATGCCTGTTATAGGGTGCTCTAGTTGGCTTGAGATCTCAATTAGAGTAGTAAGATAGGGTGTTAGAGTGGTGCTTATACACTAGCTTGCCTTTGGTTGCCACTTGTTGCACGGTTCGAGTGGATGACAGCAAGAAGTGACAGCCCTGTCTGTGCCTTTGTTCCCTGCCACGTGTTGTAGGCATGTTCTTAAAAGATAAGGCTCCTATAAAATAGTGGCCACTTGGGATAGGGGTTTTGTCCTCCTATTGTTTGTCTACTACCTAGTACTTTCAGGATGTGTGGATCCAATCTATAGTATATCATCTTTTTGTCTAAGTTAAGTCATAGGATTAAAGTCTGGATCTTAGGACTCCTATACTCACTCGTTGTCCTCCCACCTAGCTATACTTGTTATATTTTATTTATCTTGCTTGATCTATCTTCATCACGTTCCTATATATATATATATATCGATTACCCCCTATCACTAGTTGATAGCTAAGTTGGGGTAACTATAAAGATCTTTTCTCTATTAAACTTTACTAGCTATCGCTTTCCCCTGGGCTAAATATAAATTATGATACCTTGGAATACTCCCGAGTGAAGTGCTATAGCGGTATATTTTGTGCGCTTACAGAATTATCCAATAGACATAAGAAATACCCCTACAGGCATTTCTAGCGACATTGCTCAGGATGGGGTGTAGGTCCATTCTTAGTGGTGATGTTTAGAAATGCCAACAAGCATTTCTGCCACCGTTACCGGGGAAAGCACTAGCCTAGGAATTTTTAATAAAGTCAAATCCGGAAGTTACCAACAGATTAGTTATGAATTAGCGTAGGGGCTTACCCCTATCTTTGTTTCCTTTATTGTGAAGCAAGACTGTGTATGAGCGGTTTCCAATTACCAAGTAATTACATTGAAGACCTTGAGCAATTGTTGAGGAGATCTAGACGTCATCAAGTCCCTCCTCAGAGGTTCATCTTGGAGTCGGACCCGTTCAAGGAAGGAGGCTCAATAGCACCAATCAAGGAAGCCATGGCTCAATAGATGATCTTCAAAATTTTGGCTCCGTCTACTACCAACGTGGGCACTGGACCTCAAGTGAACTCGGGGGGTGCCACGTTCAAGTTCAAGCCTGCGCTCATCAACATGGTGCAATCCAACCTGTTCTGTGGGAAGCCTCATGAGGATGCCAATGCTCATATCCAACACTTCATGGAAGTGTGTGGTACATTCACCACTAAGGGAGTGATGTCAGACACCATTTGCCTTCGCCTTTTCCCCTTCTCATTGTTGGGAAAGGCTAAACAATGGTTCTATGCCATGAAGGATGAGTTTACCACATGGGAGAGGTGCGCCAATGCTTTCTTGAAGAATTTCTTCCCGATGGGCAAAACCAATGCTCTATGGGGGAAGATTTCAAGCTTCCAGCAACAGGCGAACGAGATGATTCCTAGAGCATGGGAACATCTACAAGAGTACATTCATGCTTGTCCTCATCATGGGATAGAAGAATGGCTCCTTATCCAAGGTTTGTACCATGGCCTAACAAACATGGCCTGTAGTCACCTTGATGCTATGGACGGAGGGGCATTCTTTCAACTTGATGTGAGAGATGTCAAAGACCTCATTGAAAAGATGGTCACGAACCTCTAGAGACGTTGTTGATCAAAAAGTTAGTTATTAATTAATATATCATATGAATCATTTTTTGCATTGATATGTTTACGATAAATTCATTAAACTTTCTATAGAAAATTAAAATGATGGAGAGTTCATTATGGATGTATAACTTACCAAGAGTAGATCCATCATACATACCTGAGGTCCATAGGTTTATTGATGCCGCTAAGAGCCATGCTTTAAGAACAAAGACGAAGCACATATATTGTCCGTGCATAGACTGCAAGAATGTTGTTGTGTTTGATGACGCACAACCAAACATTTCTCATCTGGTCTGTCAAGGATTTATGAAGGATTATTTTATTTGGACAAAGCATGGAGAGGGAAGCTCTGCGCCTTATATACCTGCAAACCATGCTAACATCAACAACAATGGATGTCAGTTCATACACGAGACACAACAACCTTGTACCCATAATGAACATGTGCCAAATGTTACTGATGATTGTTTTGTTGGAGGAAATGAAGGTCTCGGAACTGATTATGTTCTGCCAACTATTACTGACGAGGAAGATGTAGAATTATTCGAGGCAATTTTGCATCGTCATACAGATCCATCATTGTTCTTAATGAGAGGTATGGATGACATGATGAAGGCAGCAGAAGAGCCTTTATACGATGAGTCTAAGGGTTGTACCAAAGAGTTCATGACGTTGCGGTTTGTGCTAAAGTTGTTTGTGGTAAAAGCTAGATATGGTATGTCTCATGCTACCTTCGATGTGTTGTTGACTATTCTTGCAATAATGCTTCCAATGGAGAAAAAGTGTCTACAAACACATACTATACAAAGAAGCTAATCAGTCCGCTTACTATGGGTGTCGAGAAGATCCACGCATGTAGAAATCATTGTATCCTATATCGAGGTGATGAATATAAAAACTTGGACAGTTGTCCCAATTGTGGTGCGAGTAGGTACAAGACAAATAAAGACTATCATGAGAAAGACTGTGCTGCCTCCGTGTGTAAAGGGAAGAAGCAAAAGAAGACCCAACAAAGTTCAAAACCCACCAACAAAAAAAAGAAGTAGACTATTACACGCAAAGAAAGGTTCCAACTTTGGTTATGTGGTACCTTCCCATGGTTGATTGATTGAGGTGTTTATTTGCAAACACTAAAGATGCCAAACTCATGAGCTGGCACGCTTCTGATGAGCACAAAAATGATGGAAAGCTTTGACATGCAGCCGATGGCAAGTAGTGGCAAGATTTAAATGACAACTACCCAGACTTTGCTAAGGAATCAAGAAATGTTAGGTTTGCACTAAGTACTAACATAATGAATCCATTTTCTAAGAGGAGCAGCAAATACAGCACATGGCCGATGATCCTCACCATCTATAACCTTCCTCCATGGGTGATGCAGAAGCAGAAGTATCTTTTGCTAACCATTCTTATTTCTGGACCTACACAACTTGGAGTTGACATGGATGTATTCCTAGAGCCCTTAATGGAGGAAATGAAACTAGTGTGGGAAATAGGTGTTGAAATGGTGGATGAGTACATGAAAGATTCATTCACGCTGAGAGAAATTATTTTTGTTATAATCAACTATTACCCTGCTCTCTTCACATTATCTGGGCAGTTCAAGGGAAAGGTTGGTTGTGTGGTATGCATAGATTAAACTGCTTGCGTGTCCCTTGATTCATCTAAGAAGGTAGTGTACATGAGGCACATACGTTTCTTACCAAAAGGGCATAGGTACCATCTATGAAAGTGTAACAATCCACAATTTCCTCAAAGGGAAATCCACAGATTACAACATAATGTGATAGTCCCAGGAATACCAAGCTATCACATTATTGATATACAGTTGATACTATAGTCATACATCCTAAATTACAAGTTTACAAGTATTACAACTTAGAGATTCACACCCTACTACAACACTCTACTAGGGGAAGACGCACGCGAAACGATATCAGAGTAGAAGCAACGCGCCAGCGAGTGAAGGCTCCTCCTTCACAGGCAACCTTGAGCGTAGGATAAGACCACCTAAACCTCCAGATCCTTGTTGTTGTCGTTGAAGATGGCATCCAAACCTGACAAATAACTTTCAGTACAATTTGTACTAGCCACTGGCTCCCACCCTATGCTTTTGCGTTTGCTTTGTGGTAAGTGGAATGCAAGGGTATAGCAAAAGGACCTATTTATGGTTGTAGTTTGCCTATGCATATAATAAATATTAAATATATAATTGTAGTAATAGTTCATCAAGTTTTAACCCATTTCCATCCATCCATCCCATCCACACATAGCTCACCACACTCTCACTCTCTAGGCGACAAGGACAACTCCCTCTCGTCCTTATCTCAGCGGCTCACTGCCGGATCCTGCAAAACCCAGGGGGAGAGAACAAAGGAATCATCTCTCTACCCAAGAGAAGCGTAGGTCAAGGGCATGTCCATATCCGGGGACACGGCTATACGTATAGATCGATCAACTCTGCAGAGTGTGTACATTGTATCCACAAGATCACCATCATCAGCATGTGCACTGCCTAGGCTGATACCAGGTTGTCTTCGAACCCAGAACGATCCCATCATGCCACTCAACCCTGGGGCTCCCCGGCGCATCAGCAAACTGAGACTGGGAGACGCAGCACCTGGCCACGGTGGTACTGCGCATCTAGGATGGTGCGGGATCCCAACACCGGCACCTCCCACTCTATCACCTCACAACCAAGCAGTAATGGCATCGTCCAGATTGGTCGAACATCCGTCCCCCGCCCATTCAGGGACGAGTGGTGTGTATGAAAAAGCCCCATGGTTCCGGTCCTCTCGATGTCCAGTTCCTAAGTAGGATCAGACAGGTCATCTCCTCAATCGGGGTCCTCCCCCGTGCCATCACAACACCTCTATCCTAGGGCTCGCCCCGGGATCTCCTCAAAACACATGTACCCGCCACAGGTACCTCACATGGGGATGCCAAGGTCGCACCCCCGGCAAGACTCGTAGGGCCTGTCTGATCGACTCAACCCTCACCACACACCCAAGACACACGCCAAGATCTCGCCAAGTTGTTAATCATTATAACGGCACACAGTGCTAGCCACTCACAAACAATCCCCCACTCAGCATCACATCAATGACATAATGCGAAGTAGAAGTAGCAAGTAAGTAAAGCGGTTGTCTATCCTAATAGCGGGTGTGCAGGGGTAAGGTTGCGACAAGGTATAAGCTTTCCAAGCAATCTACCATGCAACCTATCAGTTTAATTGCAGAAAGTAAAGCGCTAGCATCTAAGTATATGCATGTCTAATAGGATTCTATGAGGTTGGGTGGGACGTGGCACCTATTATGATAGATCCATAATCCTCCACATCCTATTGCTGCCCATGTCTCCTGCCTCCAACGGAACACCGGTTTGATCAACATCACGCTCGATGCAACTACCTCGGCAAAGCGACAAACAAGGTAGAAAACAATCAATCCATGACCAAGATCCAAACTAAAAGACAGCGAGACACAGAAAGAGCGGTTAACGACAAAAGACAACAAAAGATTTAGCCCTCGTGGTGGTTGTCCGCTTTCCTCGGGCTCAAAATAAAACACGAGTGGTTGTCTGTTAAGCATAAGTTCGAGTCATGACCCCGAGATAGCCACACTGCCCTGTCTAGACCCTAACTTAACTTAAACATACACCACAACTTGTAGTCTTTCAATTCGGGTGTCATGGAAATTAATAGGAACTGAAAGATCGCAAGCGAGAGAGGAAGACAAATACAACAGGGTTCGACCTTTGTAGCCTTAACCCCAACAAGTCATAACTAAAGAAAGACTGAACAACAAGGCAAGATGCAAGAGTTGTGACTTGGTCCCATAGACTTTGACTTGCACGCCATGAAAATTGGCGCAAGCAAAAGAGAATGGGACAAGAGAAAGAGGGGGAGGGTTGGCTAGGCCGTCCATATCCTGTCCTCGGCAAAGATGGTTTTCTGACGATCGATCGAGTCGACTCGCATAGCTCCGAGAACATGTCATAAACTATAGCTTCGCTAACCCGAAGAGAGGATGGAAAGAGAGGATAAAGAAAAAGTGGTAGTGGTCTACTTCTCCCAATCCACATGCCATAGCAAAGGCGAGTCACTAGAGAGGAGCGACACACAAGGGAACACACAACACTCAACCCACTTGTAGGGTACCATGACCTACGTGCACTAAATGCACCTAGACACCCCTAGGGCCTTAGCGGTGTGGTTGTCACTGCAAGGACCTAAGAAGCACGATGGTCTAAAATAGGTACAAGCATACAAGGGCTTGAGCACGAAGGGGCCAAAAGAGAGAAAGGGAGAGAAAAGGATCCACGTTCCTTTGATCCACTCGCCATAGCAACCGGCGGCAATCAAAGGAAAAGAATCAAGAGAGCGATAGTAAACACCAAAGGGGAACAAGCAAGCGAAAAGGGAATCTAATTCCTCGACACTCCGATCACATGTCATGGCAATGGACATAAATTGAAGGAGTTGGAACAAAAGGGCTCAATCCGCGTCTTACTGGATCGACGAGGATCAATAGATATGACAAGAGAGAAAGAACGGTCCTCGCATCCTCTCGACCAACACACCATGGGAAAAGGCGAGGTCGAAGGATTAGGGACACTAGCTCGTGGTTCCTTGAACAACACCAACTCATAGGGCACCACAACCTTTATGCAACTAAAACGACACAAAGCAATCCCCCGGGTTCTTAGCAGTGCGGTTGTCACTGCAAAAACCAAAGTGATGCTATGGTGTAGGTGGTACAAGCATACGAAGTGGGTAGGAAAAAGAGAAGCAAAGGAGGTAAAGTCTGATGGTCATTGCAAGGTGACTCACGACCATGAGCTCTACCTACACGAGTTGGCATCCGAAGGTTCCACGATAGTCGTCCCATCATTCAGCTCTAGTGGACTAGGTTACGTGAGACTCGCCATGTGCGGGTAGGAAGCGCACCATTGTCGAGTCCACAATAGCCATGCCCTAGGGCCGAATAGGGTCACTAAGGACCGTGGTTCTACGGAGCCAACAAGACGAGAGAGAAGGGATCGTGCTTGGCATTACGGCCATAACGGGACGAACCCACGACCGAAACGACCAAACACGTCACTTCTCGGCCGGCTCGAAGGCTCGGTCCACAGAGACAAACAAAACAACACAACGCAAGATGCAACACACAAACCACGACCGACAGGGGGTAGCACATTTCCAATGCAATAGAGATAGGTCGGCGCGAAGGCACGACACAGGCATAGATAGACAAATATCAAGAATAGATGACCCAGATATCATGAGTATCTGATGAATACGAACATGTATGAACAAGTATGAAATAGATAGAGTTTTGCTAACATTGTGGATGGCATCGACGGGTTTCAAGACTCGACCTTGTAGATGAAGAGCTGAGGCTTGTCATGAAGCGTTCAGCCAAGCACAGGCTAGCTGTGGCCTCCACCGGCTGGTCAAGGCTGGCTGCTGGCAGGCTGCGGCTGGCTGCAGCTTGCTGCATGGGCCGAATGCTTGCCGCTGCTAACCGGTCATGGCTGCGCCTGGCCAGACAGGGCTGCAGGTGGCCGAAAGCTGGCTGCTTGTGACCGCAGGAAACTAGAAGGTGACGGAGCTTCGGTGGACACCTTGGCAAAGCCACACCTTCCCTGCATAGCGAAAACCACGGCACGAAGGCCGGACAGAGCAGCAGGTGGACGGGGAACATCAGAGCTCCGGCAAATCGTAGCACGCCCACGGCTTTCCTACGACAAGGTAGAATGTGGCACGAAGGCCGGTCTCAGAGATAGACAACTGTAGGGCGACAAGGGTGGGGACTTCGGTGCTTGGAGGGCTCACCAGTGTGCACTGGCTGCATGGAGGTGTAGCCGAACTGTAGGGTTGGGTCGTGGTTCAGCGCGACGGTGAAGTGGCGACATCGCGGTGCTTGGTCGGCGCCATCGTGGCTACGGCAGGGACGGGCCCGACACGGTGTGGCACGGGAATGGAGGCGGTGCAGGCGGTCGATGTCGCGGTCAGGGACGGCCATGGTGGAGCTCGACACCGGAGGGCGACATCGAGGCGTTGGTTGACGTCATCGGGTCGGCGCAGTGGCCGGCGTGCAGTGGTGCCCGCGACAGCAGCATCGGGGCGGGGATGGCTCGGCGTGGTGGCGCGGCTCCATGCGGTTGGCCGCGGCGTGGCATCGTCGTGTGCACGGTGTCGTGGCTCGTCGGGAAGGCGCAAGGTGGTCCTGGCGGACGGACGTCGGGCCGACAGCGGCTGACTGGCGCGGCCGCGCAACAAAGGGAGGCGAGGCAGTGGCTGTCCACGACCTAGCTAGGCGGGGGCCATGGCCGGCTGCGGCGGCTGACGAGGCCAGCTGTCGCCTCGGTGAAGGCTCGGCAGAGGCGGCCGAGGCTTGCATGGCAGCGCTTCCTAATGTGGGTTGTTGCAGAGACGAGGCCGTGGCGGCGTGGACGGGAAGAGCAGAGCAGCGGCGGCTAGAGGAGGGGGAAGGAAGCGGATGGGGCTTTTATAGCTAGGCCGGCTAGGGTTACGAGGCGCCGACGGCGGGATGCCTCGGCGTCCGTACTACGGGGATGCGTGGTGACCATCCCATGGGTGCGGGCGCAGACGCCAAGGGGAGCGGAGGCTCGTGCGGTGTCTGGGAGCGGGGCATCCATAGGCGCGCGCGGGGCAGAGCGGGGGCGCATCGCATCGCGTGCGGGCGGTCGCGAGCGAGGCATGGCACAGTGCAAGGATCCGTGCAGCACGTGCGCGGGTGCACGCGCGTGAGCGCTCGAGCGAGGTTCCTGGTGGCGGCGGCCTGGGAGCGCTGGGGCGCTCTAGGGTTTGGGGAGCCTCGGGGCACTGCTGGGCCTTGGGCCGCGAGGGCAGGGTTGCAGCTGGGTCGCTGGGCTAGGGGGAGGGAGAAACAGCCTCCTAGAGCTGCTGGGCCGGTTAGGCCTCAGGGAGGAGAGAGGCCGGTTGGGCCTGCTGGGCCAGCGCGAGTGGGGGTGTCGGCTAGGCCGATAGCAGAAGAAAGAAGAAGGGGGAGAAGGGGTTTGGGTTTTCTTATTGCAATATGATTTGATACGGATTCGAACTGGATTCATGTGAAGGGATTTAAAAGGAGATTGAAGTGGAATTGATGTAAAGGCGAATAAAAGGAAAATGCTTCTTTCATGAGTCAATAAGTTTTGAGATGAGTCTAAAAGGAACTCGAGTGAGATTAAATGAGAAAGGTTTTCTATGGACTTGTGCACCCCAACATGAATAGAACTTGAAACTCAAATTCAACTCAAGAACCGAGACACTCATCTACAACCAATTCTATATGTATGCAATGATTTATCGACAAACTCTTCTCGGGTTAGCTCGGCTTGACCTAGCAATTACATGCTTCACACATTGCAAGAAAAGTTTTTGAAAGCTCGTATTTTTGGTTGTTACAAAAACACGGGTTGTTACAAAAAGATGGTTAAGTACCTTGAAAATAGTGATGAACTACATGCTTCACACATTGCAAGAAAAGTTTTTGAAAGCTCGTATTTTTGGTTGTTACAAAAACACGGGTTGTTACAGAAAGATGGTTAAGTACTTTGAAAATAGTGATGAACTACATTCTACTACTCCATCATGTACTAGTAAAGGTCAAAGAGTTTTCCAAATAGTCAGCAATATCAAATTTGTTTTTGGGAAGAAGACAAAAGATGGCAAACCAAGAAAGGATGTGAAACCAACTCCAAGGGCTACATTTAAGAAGATGTCTATTTTATTCAAGTATTTGCCATATTGGAAATAGCTAGACATATGACAGGCGATTAATGGTATGCATATTCATGAAAATATGTTCAAAAGCATAATTAGCACCTTAATAGACATAAAATGCAAGACAAAGGAAGGACTCAATTCATGCAAGGACATATTGAAATTAGGAATAAAAAAAGAACTTCGTCATATTGAGCAACAAAATGGAAAGTACCACCCCCCAGCCGCAAGCTACAACATCAACACAGAGGAGAAGCATGCTATGTGTGTTTGGTTCAAAAATTTGAATGTCCCATCTGGATTTTTCTCTAACATATGGAGTATTGTGTCGATGAAAGACCTTACACTCACCAACTACAACTCACATGATTGTCATGTCAAGCTGACTACCTTCCTCACCATTGTCATCAAGTCTATAAATCATGTGTCCTCATAGAAGGTACTTTTTCAACAAGATCTCACAGAAGATACTTGACCAAGATTAGCTGGTGTCTCTTCAAGAATTTGCAGTGGAGATAGTGTCACAATTTGAGATGTGTTACCCCCACCATTTTTTGACATAATGGTACACCTTGTGGTGCATTTGGTGCTGCAAATATAGGCACTGGGTCCCATGTATTTGCATGAGATGTGGACATATGAGCGTTTCATGTCAATCCTAAATCGCTATGTATCAACTCGTGCTTGTCTTGAGGCGTCCATGATAGAGGGGCACTGCACCAAAGAGGCCATCGAGTCAGGAGGTCCATTCTACAATAGTGTCCTAAAAGACAAGGTTCCAATAGGCCAGCCTGCATTGAGACATGTTGGTAGGCTGAATGGAAGTGGGAGGATGGTGTAACACCCTAGGTGTTAATCTTGCATTTGCATATCATTTCATGAGCATGAGTGCAAGCATCATTGCATTCATGCATTTCCATGATCACATGAAATGATAACCCTAAGTGATCCCTTTGTTTTCATATGTGTATGTGTTAAACCTACACCTAGCTTTTATATGAGTTGTGCTTGTATAACCAAGTGCTTGATGTTTTAATCACTAATGACCATCTAGAAATGCTTAAGGATGAAAATGGAACCATGTTTATGTTCATGATCAAGTCTAAATAAGCTTCTAGGGTTTAAGCTCTAATGTTTGACCCTAGGAACCCTTTTGTTTGATCTAAAAAATTGACCTTGTAAATGACCTTGTATAAAAAAGTTGGTTTAAGCAAAGTTGTAGAGTTTTTAATTCTGAACAAACTTTGTTTAACTACCTTGAGGTGATTTGGATCATAAAATACCCTAATTGGTCAATTAAGGCTGATTTGGGGGTTGTTTTAGCTTCTGAAATTTGCCTACGTCATAAACGTGTTTCGGTTTGAATGTTACCCTGTTTGAATGCTTGTAGTTTGAAATCTAAGCCGTTTCAGTTCAAACCAAGTACACCAAAGTTGGAGTTCAACTATAGCTCTACAAAAGTGTATAATTGGTTGAAGCTAAGACGCAGAGGTTAGGGAGTTAATCGTGTTGCAAAACACGCTGTCAGTCGGCCCGATGGCGCGTTTGAACGCGCAGAGCAGAGCCGAGCGTGGGTCGGTGGCCGACCGCCACAGGAATTGGACGCTGCGTGTCAGCCGTACGTCGGCATTGGACCCGCGTCGGCCGCGCCTTCGACGCCCGCACACTCCACCTCGCGACCAAACGCTCACTCGCCCTCGCTCTCTCCCTCTCCTCTCTGCCTCACACAAAAGCGGAGCACTACGCCATTGCTGCAGCACACCGCCGCATTGGCCGCCAAAATGCAGCCACAGCTTCGCCTTGCTCCGCTCCATCATTTGCACCGCTCAGCTTCCACGCTAACCGCACAGGTGAGCCAGACCAAGCACACCGCGGGCGCCATTGACGACCTAAGCTCCGCCGAGCTTTGTGCCGCCGTGGCCAGCCCAATCCAGTGCCCCTCCCTCTCTGTTAGCTCTTGTGCGCGATAGCCTAGAGGTTGTAGATGCTCACCGAGGAGTCGGTTCAAGCGATTAGGGTTAGGGTTCGCCGGAATGGGAACTCCACCGCGTGCACGCGCATGGCACCCGCAATGCCGGCGAGGTTTGCGCTGGGCTTTTCTGTGTCGCTTGCGTCCGTATCTGTCACGTTAGGGTTAGGTGGTTAGCCAGTGGTTAGATTGCCGGAGTTGGTTGAAGCATCCGTGCATTGCCACCGCCGGAACAGCAGCACCGCGCCGCCGTGAACTCGCCACCGTGCCGCTGTGCATGTGGCCGAGCTCATCGGAGGGTTAGCACGGCCTCAATCCGGGCTAGATCGAACCGCTAGGGTTCCGTGTAGATGTAGCCGCCGCTAGTTTGGCCGGATGAAGCCTATGCTGGCCAAAGCAAGTACCACAGTGCCGCCGTGCCGCCATGGACGCCGTCGAGCATGCTTCGGTGAACCTGGGGTACAACCAGTTACATGGATCGATGCGGGTTGCGAAGGAGAACATGACCGTGAGGTTGGTTGGACCAGAGACCTCACCCCGGCGAGGAACCGACGGTCGAACACCTTTGGTGGTCGGTTCTGTTAGAGGAGAAGCTGACCAGTGGGTCCCATGTGTCATAGACTCTATTTGTTTCTCTGTTTTGTCTTTTTCAGTTTTGTTTGCTAATTTTGGAAATTCATAACTAATTCTACAGAAATGCTAAAAATGTGAAACTAGTTCTGTTAGCTTTGTTATATTTTTCTCTATGCATGAAAAATGTTATGTAACCTGTTGTTACTGTTCTTCTGTGTTTTTTTAAATAAAATGAACAGCAAGCTTTATATGCTAATTTTACATTGTTTAATTTATAACTGGAGTTTGGCATGTGATAAAAATGTGGTTCTTCTTGTGTTGAGCTTTTCTCAGCATGCACTTCCCATGAAAAATGTTAAAGTACCAATAACCTGTAATTTATTTGCATGTTATAGTTCTTTTGGTTAAATATTTGTTTATTTGAATACAACTTTGTTTAAATTGCTAAACTAAGTTAAATATGTTTGTTGTGCTTGTTAATTTTTTTACATGTGTTGCTTGCTTAGTATAAGCTAAGAAAAATATAAAATCTGTTGTTTCACACATTTCAAATTGTTTAAGTATTTAATGCTTAAAGTATGCTTGTTTCCTCATCACCAGCAAAGAACTAATTTTAACCCTATTTTATTTGTGTTTTCTGTTGATGTGGTGAATACCAAAATGGTAGCTAATTATGTATCCTAGCTTTTCTAATTTTATCATAATTTTTGGAACGTTGGTTAAAAGCTTTATATCTGTTTTAATTGCTATCTGAAATCTGTTAAAGCAGCTTGAGCATATTTTCTTGTTTGATTTGTTTGAGCTATTTATGTTTAGTTTCAGCAGTATCTATAATAGACTTTGTTGTAGATAACTTGTCAATCTACCTAGTGTTAAATTTAGAGCCATAACCTGTTTTGTTTAGGCTGTGTAGATTTTACAAGTTTAACTTCAAATCTTGTTTTTCCTGTTTTCTTCTAAACAACTTTGCTTAGTGTATCTGTTAGACCTTTTTATTTTTAGATTTAGCTGGGGAGTTTATGGAATGTTTTGTAGATAATTTCTTGAGCTTTCCATAATGTCTTAGTTTGTAATTTTTGGTTCTGTGTAAATCCAGCTACATAGTTTTCTTTTCAGCTGCTGTTTTAAGTGTTTGTAAGCCATGTTGTGTGTGTTACAAGTGATGTGTTTGCTTTGTGTAAGTTAAGCAAGTGTCTTAAGCCATGAAACTTGTTTAATGTAGGTGTAAGAGAGCTTACCTCAGAGGAGAAGCTCTATTACAAGATGCAAAAGAAGGGTAAGTGCTAATCTCTCTACAACCGAAGAGATTTGCACATATTCGGTTAATGAAATAAAATGTTGCATGAAACATTCATCATGGGCATTCATTCATATGCATTAGGCATGTCTCATTTCTAGTAAATGATTTGTCATATATGTTGGATCATCATACATGTATACATGCATCCAGGATCGCCGGAGGGAGAGACATTGCTGGAGTTTGGGGAGATAGAAGGAGTCCCACCAGAGTTGCAAGCTCCAGAAGCTCCAGAGGAAGGAGAACCGGAATCTGACCTTCCTGAGTGCCCTAACCACCTTCCTTCCACCTTCGTGAAAGGCAAGCCCCGGAGCATTTATACCCTTTTCAATTCTATTTAAAGTATTTTACTTACTATACAACCACTTGTTTGTGCATTAAGTCATAGGAGTGAGATGAAAACCCTTTGCTGAATTATATCTCCTTGTCCACTCAAAAGAACCAAGTAGGGCCAGGATCGAAACCTTTGCTTATCCATGCTTAGACCGGTAGCATGGGTGGTCTATGATCCCCCACAAAGATAGAGATAGGTTGCTGGTCACGGTTGGCTATATTTGCTATCGTGGAAAATAACCATGTGGAAGTAATAAATCGAGACCGGCGAACAAGTTGTTGTGAGCCACTTGACTTAGAGGTCTTGTGAGCGGGATCTCTCCGCCTGTGTCGCTAGGCACTGGATCGTGGTTGGACATCTGCCAAGATTGAACGCATGCCTCCTTCATAGCTGGCCGAATAATTTGTTTCGACGCGCGAAGCCTAACTATGTGGGTTTGGGCCGGTATCTCCCCCTACTTGGGTCATGAAGACGCGAGCGGCATACTAGACCATGGGAAAGTATGACCTAAGCTACCTGGCCGGGACCGTGGGCAGGATCTACTTGAGCTACCTAGCTATCCGTGAGTCGCTACTCATGCCTATACATGGAGATCCGCGGGCTACCCGAGCGACAATGAAGGTGACCCGCATAAGTGTGCCGGCAGGCATACTTGGGTGTGATTGATGAATAAACCTTTAGTTGGATAGGAATTCGATTCGAATCGTGGTCTCTTCCCATCAGTGAGAAACTTGAAAGATCTTCCTCCCACTATAGAAACCTGAACTCTAATGAGTAACCAAAAGATGGTTATATGGTTTTGATGCCAAGCACAATATGGTTATTATTGTTTGATAACTCAGTGATTGCTCTAGTACAGGTGCTAATGAGATCTATTAATGTTACTTAATCTGCTACCAAATTCTGTTTTCTAATGATGAGAATACATGAGTAATTAGGATGCTCTTTTATGCAAAAGTCTACTATCCATTAAATCCACTTGATAAAGCCTTGAATAATCCTTGAAGTGTCTATGGTTATGTATCTATCTCTCTGTCGGGTAAGTCTAGCTTAGTACAATTGAGTACTCAGGGTTTCTTTACCCTTGTTGCAGATGGTATGGTGTATTCTGGCTATTGCCAGGCGTGCCTCTACCCTGCATGTGATGAAGAGTGAAGGCCATGGGCAATGGTGAATTCTGATGTCTCTCCTTGTTGCTTTTGATGGGACTGTACTAAGCTCGACACCTATTTGTGTTAAACAGTTTGCAATGGTTTTGTGAGACCTAAACTTCCGCTACTTTGATTTGAACTTAGTGTTGTAATAACTGTTTTAAACTCTGTTGTAATTTATTTTGTTTCGGACTTATCACTGTGGATGTGCGGTTACTGAATCTAGTGTTCGATCTCGGTTGTTACTTGATTGTGGTTGGGATCTTCGGAGTTTCAAGGACTACCGGGCTTATATGGGCTCTAGTGTGACAGTGTTGTCAGAAATGATGATCATTACACTAGTGCTCTTATATGTTGGGCGTTCCATGACAGCTGGTATCAAGCAAGATTCAGTATACTACACCGTTCATGAGTGTATTTACAAACAAAAGATTTTGTCTATCAAACTATTTTTGCTACAAAAATCTTTTGTGTGCAGTACAAAATAATTGCAAACTATAAATGTGCCATAGGTTATGTCCCTTATTGCCCAATAGGATGTCAGGTGGCTTAAAGTACTAACTTGGGGATTGCATCATATTTTTGGTTACCTGTCCATATGGGTTGGAATAGTATGGGGGCACTTCACTTGAATGGTGTTGTATGGATAAATTTTTACTGCTACGCCAAAGGTAGGTGAGTTGTGAGAGCTTGTATCGAATACACTGCCGATCTAGGGGAATGCTTATATGATGTCCGGACAATAATCCTATTCCACACAAGATTATGAGATGGCATCCATGTGTGGGTGTTCCGTCTATTGAGACGATGCCGTCATTAGGACGAAGAACTGTGTATATATACTGCTTACGTGTATACGGGTTGTACACCTAAGTGAGTATTAGATTTAAATTTCAGCAATGCATTATTCATATGTTAGGGTTGGGCTGAAATGAATCTTCTGCAGTAACTAATAACAAATCGTGTAGATCGTTTAGTTGCGTATGTATGAGAGAACGTATATATGCCACCGTCTAGAACGTTCTTAGTGAAAGGTTTGCTTTCATAAGGATTTGTAAGGACCTAAGATTCGAGCATGCATCATGTGTTCATAGCATTTAATTCCCTCCCTTACTAAATTATATCTCTTTTACGTGTTAAATGCTTAATCTGTAAATACATGTTCTCACAAAAAGGTTAAAACTTGTTATAGATGGCAGCTCCAGGACCTCCCCAGCGAACAACCCTTCCTGACCGTGTTTGACACTCCTACATTGCTTTGGAGGGTGCTGAGTCAGGTGGGGTACACTGAGAAGCCTCAGTACTACTGGACTCAGGAGCCACTTGGGAATGCGCAGTTGTACACAGTGACTATGACTATCCCTGAGCGCACCGAGGCACCTTTGTGAGGAGGTGGTACGCTGAGGCCATAGCCATCAGTCCTTGGGAAGGAGCTCAGTCTGCAGCTCTGACTATTCTGTGTCAGATCTGCCAGGAGCAACAGTGCAGCTTTGGACCAGGGTGCAATAGGGACTTTTCCAGAGGATAGCCCTGACACCACTCTTTGGTACCAGGAGAGGGGTGATCCCTTGATCAGGAACAAGGATGAGAGAGCTGGCAGTTCAGGACCTGCTATGAGTGTTATGCATGTAGTGCTCAAGACTCTTTTTAGCCAGAGTGGCACGTCTCCGAGCCAGTGAGATGTTCCTACAGAAATTGGTAGAGACAATCAGCGTCTCAGGAGGGCAGCTAAGGAGAGCCAGGACGAGAGGATGCAGCTATACTTCGAGAGGAGGCTAGCTGAGGCTCATGAGCGTATGCTTCGCCACCAGCAGGTGGTGGGGAACACGCTTACCACCGCGTGACGCAGAGTTGAATGGGCTACTTCAGCAGGCCCATGACCAATCCGAGAGCTACAGCAGGAGGTTCATAGGCTCAACAACGTGATCAACCGATCCCTCCACCAGTTACACCAGAGATAGATCCTGCAGTGATCTATGCCGACGACACCCAGTCACCGAGGACGACGAGGAGGAGGACCCCAGGAGCTTGAGCTTGTTGACGACAGCGACGACAAGGGTGGCCATCTATCAAAGGATGGACACCGACCGCGACGACTAGGATATCTTGCTTACGATAGTCCTTAGTGTTTCTTTTGCGCTAGTAGCATGACCTTTTGTTGTTCCATGGAGACATGATGTTGTGTAATCACCATGACTTAAAGTCCAGATGTCTGACACTTTTGGCTTGTATGGATGTTTTATTGGTACCAGGTATGAATAGATGATGATGTGTTGTTAGCATGAATTCTTTTATACCCTAGTTGATTTAAGTTATCTACCTTTCAATGATTTACTAAGGCATAATTATGATTCGTCTACAATTACTCAAATCTCAGTGCTACTTGCTATCAAATTCATGCATATGCCTGCCAACACTCGCTCCCGTGGCTCTAGAAGTAGTGGGAATCACCTGACGAGGATGAGGCACCCTACCTAATCCACGCCACCACCACCACCGCTTACCCCGGAGCAGTTCATGGTTGAGTTCATTGGTGGGCAGCGCAACATTGAGGAGTTGCTTCGTGAAGTTGCTCGTAGCAATCAGAACCAAGGCAACCGTGATCGTCAACCGGCAAACCAGTTCAGCACTTTCAAGGACTTCCTTGACACCAAGCCGCCGATCTTCAAAGAGGCTGAAGAGCCACTCCAAGCTGATGAATGGCTAAACACTATGGAGCAGAAGTTTCATTTGCTCAGGATGACCAAGAGCTAAAAGCAGAGTATGCTTCTCATCAGTTACAAGGACCAGCAAGTATATGGTGGACTCATCATAGCACACATACCCTGCTAACACTCCAGTGGTGTGGAATCAGTTCAAGACAACTTTTATGGGGCATTACATTCCTCCAGGCTTAATGAAAATGAAGGCAGTAGAGTTTCTAAAGCTCACATAGGGTACAAGACCTTAACGGAGTACCTTCATGCTTTCAACAATCTGGCCTGTTATGCTCCCCAATTTGTGGAAAATGATGAGATGAAGATTGATAGTTTCAAGAGAGGTCTGGGAACCAAGCTAATGAAGACTCTTGCTAACTCAACCTGCACCAACTTCAACGAGTTCATCAGTGATGCTTTGACCCAGGAAAACCAGAACAGCTTGCATGCTGCAGCTAAAGGACGTAAGAGGGCATTTGAAGGAAGCTCGTCTCAGCAGAGAACTCCTTTTGTCAATCGCTCTACTTATCGACCTCCAGTAGCAGGGGCTAAGTTCAGGCCTCCATAGAAGAAAGTCCCACTAAGGGTGCGCAGCAGAGTCAATATCGCAGGCCTTACACCATCGCTCTTCCAAAAGGCAATCCAAGGCAAGGTAGTTCTGGCAATTTGAAGGCTCCACCCAATAATGCACCATGCTACAATTGTAAGCGTTCGGAGCACTTTGCTAGAGAATGCCCTCACCCAAAGAAGAATCAGGCCTACCAAGGGCGTGTGCACTACACCACAGTGGAAGAAGTGCCACAAGGAGAGCCCATCACAGCTGGTATGTTCCTTGTAAACCATCATCCTGAAGTTGTGTGTTTGACTTAGGATCTTCGCATTCGTTTGTGAGTAAAGCTTTTACTATTAAGCATGGCATGAGCATATCTGATTTGGATGTGGGATACTACATAAGTTCAGCAGGGGCTGACATATCAACCAAATAAGCAGTCAAACATGTAAGCATCATAATACAGAAACATGAGTTTAAAACTGAGCTTATCATTCTTCCTGGTCTAGGTTTGGATGTGATCCTAGGTATGAGATGGAAGCACCTTTATGGGGTGAACATCGATACCGGAAATAGGATCCTTACCTTGAGAACTCTAGAGAAAATGGAAACCTTTCAGATTTCTCTTCCCCGGAAGCTTGATCTTTGTTCTATGGACATGTGCTATCCAAGTCACAGCTCTGAAGAATATCCCGGTAGTGTGTGAATTCCCGGATGTGTTTCCAGATGACCTTCCCGATCTTCCACCTGATCGAGATGTAGAGTTTGCTATTGAGTTGGTACCTGGTACGGTGCCTATTTCTCGTAGACCGTACAGAATGCCACCCAATGAGCTAGCAGAGCTAAAGAAACAGTTACAAGAGTTGCAAGACAAAGGTCTTATATGGCCCAAGCTCATCACCGTGGGGATGTCCCGCATTGTTCGTTAAAAAGAAGGATAAGTCCCTACGAATGTGCGTGGATTATCGACCACTTAATGCCTAACGATCAAGAACAAATATCCTTTACCATGTATTGATATCTTGTTTGATCAGTTATCTAAGGCTAAAGTGTTTTCTAAGATCGATTTGAGGTCTGGTATCATGAAATCAAGATCAGACCACAAGATATACCCAAGACAGCTTTTGCAACGAGGTATGGGCTTTACGAGTATTTGGTTATGTCGTTTGGGCTGACTAATACTCCCGCCTACTTCATGTATCTTATGAACTCAGTGTTCATGCTCGAGCTGGATAAATTTGTAGTTGTGTTCAACGACGACATTTTAATCTACTTGGAGAATGAAGCAGAGCATGCAGAACATCTATGTATCGTTCTGGCAAGGTTAAGAGAACATAGGTTGTATGCTAAGTTTATTAAGTGCGAGTTTTGGCTTACTAAAGTACCTTTCCTTGGACATATTCTTTCTACTAATGGAATTTCAGTTGATCCAAGTAAAGTATAAGAAGTTATGGATTGGAAGCTCCAACTTCCGTCACCGAGGTTCTAGTTTTCTTGGTCTAGCTGGATATTCATAGTTTTCTTGGTCTGTGGATATTACCATCGTTTCATTCCTACTTTTCCAAGATAGCTAAACCCATGACAGTCTCCTACAGAAAGATAAGAGGTTCGAATGGACTCTAGAATGTGAGGCAACTTTTCTTACCCTAAGAACTCTACTTACTTTAGCACCGTTTTGACGTAACCAGACATAACAAAACCCTTTGATGTGTATTGTGACAGCTCTAGGACTGGACTAGGATGTGTTCTTATGCAAGAAGGAAAAGTGATAGCTTATGCTTCGAGACAGCTCAGAAAACATGAAGCTAACAATCCAACACATGATCTAGAACTAGCAGCCGTGGTTCATGCTTTAAAGATATGGAGACATTACCTTCTTGGTAACATATGCCATATCTACACCGATCACAAGAGTCTCAAGTATATCTTTACTCAGCTAGAGTTGAACATGAGACAGAGAAGATGGTTAGAACTAATCAAGGATTACAATCTTGAAGTTCATTACCACCCCGGAAAAGCTAATGTAGTAGCTGACGCTTTGAGCAGAAAGTCGCACTATCACCTTGTGCAACCTTTGCTCGAAGATAGGTTTAACTTGCTACATCCGTCCGTGTTGTACAATCTTACAGTCAGTTGCTCGCTCGAAAATCAAATCATAGAAGGTTAGAAAACAAATGTGGGCGTGTTCCATATCAAAAGAAAGATGAAAGAAGAAGGTTCACAGTGCTTTAGGATCGATGAGAAAGGAATTCTATGGTTTAAAGATCATCTTGTTGTGCCTAAGGATAAGGATTTGAGGAATCGAATCTTAGAGGAAGCACATTCCTCTAAGCTATCTATACATCCAGGCAGTAGCAAGATGTATCACGATCTGAAACAACGTTTTTGGTGAACAAAGATGAAGAAAGAGATTGCCGCGTTCGTGGCAAGATGTGATGTTTGTTGTAGAGTGAAAGCAGTACATATGAAACCCGCTGGACTCTTACAACATTTGTCAGTTCCAAGATAGAAATGGGAAGAAATTAGTATGGATTTCATAACAGGTCTTCCACCTACTCAAAGAGGTCATGACTCAATATGGGTGATTGTGGATCAGTTAACCAAGTCAGCGCACTTCATACCAGTTCGCACCACTAACCGACCATATGAATATGCAGAGATGTATATCACTCACATAGTTCGATTGCATGGTGTTCCAAGAACAATTGTGTCAGATCGAGGACCGCAGTTCACTGCTCGTTTTTGGGAACATTTACATAAGCAGCTTGGAACTAATCTAGTTCGCAGTTCAGCTTATCATCCTCAAACTTTAGGACAAACAGAACGAGTTAATCAGATTCTCAAAGATCTTCTTAGAGCTTGTGTGATATCTTCTAAAGGATCTTGGGAGAGTTGGTTACCTTTAGCAGAGTTCTCTTACAACAATAGTTATCAAGAGAGTATCAAGATGGCTCCGTTCGAAGCTTTGTATGGTAGAAGGTGTAGAACACCTCTCAATTGGGTTGAACCAGGAGAAAGAAGATACTACGGTATCGACTTTGTGCAAGAAGCCGAAGAAAAGGTTAGAACCATACAAGAGCATATGCGTGCAGCTCAGTCAAGATAGAAAAGTTACGCAGATAAGAGAAGAAGACCGCTCGAGTTCGAAGTCGGTGATTATGTGTACTTGAAAGTATCACCTATGAAAGGAGTACAAAGGTTTGGAGTTAAAAGAAAACTTGCTCCAAGGTATGTGGGACCATACCGGATCATTGAAAGAAGTGGAAGAGTAGCCTATAAGCTGTTGTTACCGCCAGAGATGAGAGCTATCTTCAATGTATTTCATGTATCCCAGCTTAAGAAGTGTTTGAGAGTTCCTGAGGAACATATCAAACCTTCAGGTCTGAAGTTACAGTCAGACTTGTGTTTTGAAGAAAAGCCAGTCCAGATCATGGACACCAAAGAAATAGTAACTCGAAACAAAGTTATCAAGTTTTACAAAATAATGTGGAACAATCAAAGTGAACGAGATGCTACGTGGGAACGGGAGGACTACCTTAAGGAAGTCTACACTGCTTTCTATGAAAAATGGTAAGCCTTACAAATCTCAGGACGAGATTTTTGTAAGGGGGAAGGGCTGTAACACCCTAGGTGTTAAGCTTGCATTTGCATATCATTTCATGAGCATGACCACAAGCATCATTGCATTCATGCATTTCCATGGTCACATGAAATGATAACCCTAAGTGATCCCTTTGTTTTCATATGTGTATGTGTTAAACCTACACCTAGCTTTGTCAGAGTTATGCTTGTATAACCAAGTGCTTGATGTTTTGATCACTAATGACCATCTAGAAATGCATAGGGATGAAAATGGAACCATGTTTATGTTCATGATCAAGTCCAAATAAGCTTCTAGGGTTTAAGCTCTAATGTTTGACCCTAGGAACCCTTTTGTTTGATCTAACAAATTGACCTTGTAACTGACCTTGTATGAAAAAGATAGTTTAAACAAAGTTGTAGAGTTTTTAATTCTGAACAAACTTTGTTTAACTACCTTGAGGTGATTTGGATCCTAAAATACCCTAATTGGTCAATTAAGGCTGATTTGGGGGTTGTTTTAGCTTCTGAAATTTGCCTAAGTCATAAACGTGTTTCGGTTTGAATGTTACCCTGTTTGAATGCTTGTAGTTTGAAATCTAAGCCGTTTCAATTCAAACCAAGTACACCAAAGTTGGAGTTCAACTATAGCTCTACAAAAGTGTGCAATTGGTTGAAGCTAAGACGCAGAGGTTAGGGAGTTAATCGTGTTGCAAAACACTCTGTCAGTCGGCCTGATGGCGTGTTTGAACGCGCAGAGCAGAGCCGAGCGTCGGTCGGTGGCCGACCGCCACAGGAATTGGACATTGTGTGGCAGCCATACGTCAGCGTTGGACCCGCGCCGGCCATGCCTTGGACGCCCGCACACTCCACCTCGCGGCCGAACGCTCACTCGCCCTCGCTCTCTCCCTCTCCTCTCTGCCTCGCGCAAAAGCGGAGCACCGCTCCATTGCCGCAGCACCACCATCGCTGAGCTCGCCAGCGAAGCACACCATTGCATTAGCCGCCAAAACACAGCCATGGCTTTGCCTTGCTCCTCTACATCGTTTGCACCGCTCAGCTTCCACGCTAACCGCACAGGTGAGCCAGACCGAGCACACCGCGGGCGCCATTGACGACCTAAGCTCCGCCGAGCTTTGCGCCGCCGTGGCTAGCCCAATCCAGCGCCCCTCCCTCTCTTTTGTCTCTTGTACGCGATAGCCTAGAGGTTCTAGATGCTCACCGAGGAGTCGGTTGAAGCGATTAGGGTTAGGGTTCGCCGGAATGGGAACTCCGCCGCGTGCACGCGCATGGCACCCGCAATGCTAGTGAGGTTTGCGCTGGGCTTTTCTGTGTTGCTTGAGTCCGTCTCAGTCACGTTAGGGTTAGCTGGTTAGCTAGTGGTTAGATAGCCAGAGTAGGGTGAAGCATCCGTGCATCGCCACCGCCGGAACAGCAGCACCGCGCCACCGTGAACTCACCACCGTGCCACTGTGCATGTGGCCGAGCTCATCGGAGGGTTCTCACGGCCTCAATCCGAGCTAGATCGAACCGCTAGGGTTCCGTATAGATGTAGTCGCCGCTAGTTTGGCTGGAGGAAGCCTGTGCCGGCCAGCGCAAGTACCGCAGCGCCGCCGTGCCACCATGGACGTCGTCGAGCATGCTTCGTTGAACCTAGGGTACAACAAGTTACATGGATCGATGCGGGTTGCGAAGGAGAACATGGCCGTGGGGTTGGTTGGGCCAAAGACCTCACCACCAGCGAGGAACCGACGGTCGAACACCTTTGGTGCGTCGGTTCTGTTAGAGGAGAAGCTGACCAGTGGGTCCCATGTGTCATAGACTCTATGTGTTTCTCTGTTTGTCTTTTTCAGTTTTGTTTGCTAACTTTGGAAATTCATAACTAATTCTAGAAAAATGCTAAAAATGTGAAACCAGTTCTATTAGATTTTTTATGTTTTTTCTCTATGCATCAAAAATGTTAAGTAACCTGTTGTTACTGTTCTTCTGTGTTGTTTTAAATAAAATGAACAACAAGCCTTATATGCTTATTTTACCTTGTTTAATTTATAACTGGAGTTTGGCATGTGATAAAAATGTGGTTCTTGTTGTGTTGAGCTTGTCTCAGCATACAATTCCCATGAAAAATGTTAAAGTACTAGTAACCTGTAATTTATTTGCATGTTATATTTCTTTTGGTAAAATGCTTATTTATTTGAATACAACCTTGTTTAAATTGCTAAGCTAAGTTAAATGTGTTTCCTGTGCTTGTTAATTTTTGTAAATGTGTTACATGCTTAGTATAAGTTAAGAAAAATATAAAATCTGTTGTTTCACACTTTTCAAATTGTTTAAGTATTTAATGCTTAAAGTATGCTTGTTTCCTCATCACCAGCAAAGAACTAATTTTAACCATATCTTATATGTGTTTTCTGTTGATGTGGTGAATACCAAAGTGGTAGCTAATTGTGTAACCTAGCTTGTCTAATTTTTTTATAATTTTTGGAACAATGGTTAAAAGCTTTATATCTGTTTTAAGTGCTATCTGAAATCTCTTAAAACAGCTTGAGCATGTTTTCTTGTTAGATTTGTTTGAGCTATTTATGTTTAGTTTCAGCAGTATCTATACTAGACTTTGTTGTAGATAACTTGTCAATCTACCTAGTGTTAAATGTTTATAGCCATAACCTATTTAGTTTAGGCTGTGTAGATTTTACAAGTTTAACTTCGAATCTGTGTTTTCCTGTTTTCTTCTAAACAACTTTGCTTAGTGTGTCTGTTAGACCTTTTTATTTTTAGATTTAGCTAGGGTGTTTATGAAATGTTTTGTATATAATTTCATGATATTTCCAGAATGTCTTAGTTTGTAATTTTTGGGTGTGTGTAGCTCTAGCTACACAGTTTTCTTTCAGCTGCTGTTTTAAGTGTTTGTAAGCCATGTTGTGTGTGTTACAAGTGATGTGTTTGCTTTGTGTAAGTTAAGCAAGTGTCTTAAGCCATGAAACTTGTTTAATGCAGGTGTAAGATAGCTTACGTCAGAGGAGAAGCTCTATTACAGGTTGCAGAAGAAGGGTAAGTGTTAATCTCTCTACAACCGAAGAGATTTGCACATATTCGGTCAATGAAATAAAATGTTGCATGAAATATTCTTCATGGGCATTCATTCATATGCATTAGGCATGTCTCATTTCTAGTATATGATTTGTCATATATGTTGGATCATCATACATGTATACATGCATCCAGGATCACCGGAGGGAGTGACATTGCTGGAGTTTGGGGAGATAGAAGGAGGAGTCCCACCAGAGTTGCAAGCTCCAGAAGGTCCAGAGGAAGGAGAACAGGACTCTGACCTTCCTGAGTGCCCTAACCACCTTCCTTCCACCTTCATGAAAGGCAAGCCCCGGAGCATTTATACCCTTCTCAATTATATTTAAAGTATTTTACTTACTATACAAGCACTTGTTTGTGCATTAAGTCATAGGAGTGAGATGAAACCCTTTGCTGCATTATATCTCCTTGCCCACTCAAAAGAACCTTGTAGGCCCAGGATCGGAACCTCTGCTTAGCCATGCTTAGACCGGTAGTGTGGGTGGTCTATCATCCCCCATAAAGATAGGTTGCTGGTCACGGTTGGCTATATTTGCTATCGTGGAAAATAACCATGTGGAAGTAATAAATCGAGACCGGGTGAACAAGGTGTTGTGAGCCACTTGACTTGGAGGTCTTGTGAGCAGGTTCTCTCCGCCTGTGTCTCTAGGCACTGGATCTTGGTTGGACATCTGCTAAGATTGAACGCATGCCTCCTTCATAGCTGGCCGAATAACTCGTTTCGACCGCGAAGCCTAACTATGTGGGTTCGGGTTGGTATCTCCCCCTACTTGGGTCATGAAGACCGCGAGCGGCATACTAGACCGTGGGAAAGTATGACCTAAGCTACCTGGCCAGGACCGTGGGCAGGATCTACTTGAGCTACCTGGCTATCCGTGAGTCGCTACTCATGCCTGTACATGGAGATCCGCGGTCTACCCGAGCGACAATGAAGGTGACCCGCATAAGTGTGCTGGCAGGCATACTTGGGTGTGATTGAGGAATAAACCTCCAGCTGGATAGGAATTCGATTCGAATCGCGGTCTCTCCCCGTCAGTGAGAAACTTGAAAGATCTTCCTCCCACTGTAGAAACCTGAACTCTAATAAGTAACCAAAAGATGGTTATATGGTTTTGATGCCAAGCACAATATGGTTATTATTGTTTGATAACTCAGTGATTACTCTAGTAAAGGTGCTAATGAGATCCTATTAATGATACTTAATTTGCTGCCACATGCTATTTTCTAATGATGGGAATACATGAGTAATTAGGATGCTCTTTTATGCAAAAGTCTGCTATCCCATGAGATCCACTTGTATAAAGCCTTGCATAATCCTTGAAGTGTTTATGGTTATGTATCTATCTCTCTGCCGGGTAAGTCTAGCTGAGTACAATTGAGTACTCAGGGTTTCTTTAACCTTGTTGTAGATGGTATGATGTATTCTGGCTATTGCCAGGCGTGCCTCTACCCTGCATGTGATGAAGAGTGAAGGCCATGGGCAATGGTGAATTCTGATGTCTCTCCTTGTTACTTTTGATGGGACTGTACTAAGCTCGACACTCTATTTGTGTTAAATAGCTTGCAATGGGTTTTGTGAGACCTAAACTTCCGCTACTTTGATTTGAACTTAGTGTTGTAATAACACTATTTTAAACTTTGTTGTAATATTATTTCGTTTCGTACTTATCACTGTGGATGTGCGGTTACTGAATCTACTATTCGATCTTGGGTTGTTACTTGATTGTGGTTGGGATCCTTCGAGATTTCAAGGAGTACCGGGCTTATATGGGCTCTAGTGTGACAGTGTTGTCAGAAATGATGATCATTACACTAGTGCTCTTATATGTTGGGTGGTTCCGTGACAGATGGGACATAAATCATTCATCTCATCAGATTACAATACAATCCTTGAAGCACACCATATCATCCTACATCAGCTCTCTATAATGGAGTCTTTCATTGAGCAACATAAGAATGAACTTCACAAACGTAATCATGGGCACTCGGAGGATTAGGTAATGAAGGAACACAACATCATTTCACTGCATGGCTAAGCGAGGAGCACAAGTACATTCTAGATGGGAAAACAACTGAGGAACAAACCATCAAGATTTCGGCATCTGGCCCATCACGCCAGGTAACGACATGGCAAACCTATGGCACTAGTGACTTCATGTTTTGTACCAAGTCCAAAGACCAAAAAAGCATGTCACAGAATAGTGGTGTTGGATGTGATGCCATAAACGATGATACTAGTGAGATTACTACATACTTTGGCTTCATTGAGGACATATGGGAACTAGACTATGGGGTATTTGTTATCCCCATGTTTCAATGTCAATGGGCTAAAGACAAACATGTCATAGTGGACAACTATGGGCTCAGAGTTCTTGATCTAAGTAAGGTTGGTTACAAAGATGACCCATGGATCCTAGCTAACCGTGCTGCATAGGTCTTTTATGCTGAACAAATTCCTAGAAAGCAACAAGCTATAGGAGTTGATGGTGTATCTGATCTAGAGGATTTTAATCAGTTCAATGATATGTCTCTCTTTATAGATGATTTAGTGAAGATAAGGAATGTTGAGCGAAGTTGTTTACTGTCCTTAGAGTTAAATTTTAAGCAATTATAAATTAAATAAATGGATCAATCAAATATAATATCTAGAAATATAGGGCGTTAATTAACAATTTCCATGAGTTTTGGTGTTTCAATATTTTCCAGGGACTATTCCAGAAAAGAGAATAAAGGAAAGCAAATCAGAGAAGATATCAAATAAATCCCAGGGAGAAATACCTACCATTCTACTCAAGGAGGATCCCACAAACACCGGTGCAAAGCGGGGCCCTAGAGGATGACCTATGGGGCCGACCGGCCAGGTGTGGGGCCGACCGGCCACCTCCTAGGCCTGCTGCCTGCCGTCTTCTAGAAGCTTCCTCCACCGTCTATGAGGAGTCATCGGAGCCCTACGTGAAGTCGGTTTGATCCAACGGCTGTCGTGCATCCCACCGGACTATAAATAGGAGGGCATCGCCCGTGGAGGCAATTACATCCCGGGCAATCCCTGATCATTCAGAGATCTATTTAAGTCATATGAGATCTAGTCATCCAGAGCCATAAACCCTAGTTCATCTAGAGCACTTCCTAGTTCAAAGCATAGCCTAGTTAGATTCAAGAGTAGAGGAAGTCAAGATTCGATCTTGGACTCCCGACATTGTCAAGAGATTGGAGTTTGGTACAGTTCTTATTCTATTTTTTCTCTTTTAGTATTTATCTACATTTGTATGATATTTATAAGCAACAATATTCTACATTGATATGTTCTTGTTTATTTTGTTCATTGTCTACGTTAATATATCTAGTATAGTTAGTTTGCTATTGAGTTCATGCACATGTTCGTATAGTGCTCGTCTATTTAATCATATGGCGAGTGGTAGGAAGTATGTAGGCATGGTGCTTAGATACATTGCTTATCTGTGGATGCCACCAGTTTTGTCGGGTTGTGAAGTAGATCATGGACGTGACAGATCCATTGAGTCCTTTGTAGGCTTCCCCCCGTATGATGGTTTGGTAGGGAGGAATTGTCAGGTTGAGGATATCTTGTTATATCTAAGGTTTCTGAACTCAACTCATCCTGTTCATGGCCCTATTGTGGTTGGGAATATTGGTAGTATTACTTAACAATGATTACTAGATGTACTTGCACTAACTAGGGTAGCTTTGATGGTAGCTAGAATACTTAGGATGTTATTTCTCTATTACTTGTATTAGATGCTGCTTGTGTAGTGACTAGAATGCTCTAGAAACTTTATCCTTATTATTATTATGATGATGACTGATCAATTTATCTTATCATATATATATATCATGTGACTTACCCCTGTTTAAGAGTAGAGATCATTGATAGTTAACTCGCTTCATTCATTTCTTATGATTGTTATCAATACCATAGATTATTAGTTTTAACTAGACCTTTCTTGGTATTTCTTATGACTATTGGATAAATCCGCAAGCGCATAGATTATACCGTTGTAGCACTTCACCCAGGAGTATCCTGGGGTATCGTAATTTATATTCTCCCAAGGGAAAGCGGAGCTAGAAATAATAATAAAGGAGAGATCCTAGAGATCACCTTAATTTAGTATCAACTAGTGTAAGGGGGTAATCGAATAACGATAGGAAGATGATGATGTAACAAACCGATAAAGATAAGTAAGAGATAACTAGTGGGTATAACTATGTGGGAGGACAACGAGAGAGTAAAAGGACTCTTGTGATTCCAACTCTACCTTTGTGAATTTAACTATGGCACTCAATTGAGACAAACATCGATTGATTCCTCAATACAAGTATGCTAGGCGAGAGGATAGATCAGTAGGATGGCAAAACTCCTACTAGACCGCGCTCTCTTTTTATGGGGGGCTTATCTTTTAGGAACTTGCCTAAGAACACGTGGTGGAATACAAAGACTAGACAAGGCTGTCACTCTCTTTCTAGTTACCACAAACAATCCGTGCAACAAGCGATAACCAAAGGCAAGATTAAGTATAAGCACCACGCTTACACCTACTCTCACTACTCTAATCGTGTATACAACAATTAAAGCACCCTATTATAGGCGATGATTGCATACAGGAAAGGCCACAAGGATATCAATCTAATTTATAACAACTAAAGGACAAAATAAACCACAACAATACTTTAACAGGTATAATATTGCACAAAGTAAAGACTAAGTAAAGTAGAGAAGAAATATTGCATTAAATAAGTAAAGTCTTACAAAAGAGAAAAGATACAAGAGCTTATACCAGATCCTCCACGAAGACAACTCCGGAAAGCTCGAGCAAAGCTCAACTCAACTCTAACTCCCACACTAGAGAACACCACTAGACTAATCTCCACTTGAGAACAAGAGTGCCTTGTATGGATTACATCATGACTAGAGAGGAAGGTATGAGCCTCTATTTATAGTGGGAGGCGGAGCAGGGGCTACTCCAGCGCCACATCATTGATCCAGGAGGCTTCAATCCTCCACCCTTGGATCCAACCAACTCTGAACCGCCTTAGGATGGACGGTGTTGATTTCCAACATGTGTTTAGTGAGTATGGCGGTTACGAGGTGCTCAACCGACCTTGGGGGAGGTCGGCCAACCCCCCTATGGCCTGTGGGCCATCCTTCGATCTTCTAGATGCAACCCCACTGGTCAGGGACCAAGTGGGGGCCAGGTGGGCCCATAGGGAGGTCGGCCGACCCACCCTTGGGGTCTCTGGCCCACCTCGTCCTTCCAGGTGCTGGTACCACTTGTCATGTGTGTTGGTTATTTGTTCTGGGGTAATTGTCATGTTGATCTCCTCGATGTGGGCCCATGGATCCATGTGCTTTGTATGTGAGCCGTTGGGAGAAAGCACAGAGTGATCCAAGGGTTAGGATTCACTCTGAGGTGTTTCTCCTAGATCATGGACAGGGAGGAGAGCTGGTGGGCCCATAGGGTGGTCGGCCGACTCCCTATGTGGGCTCCACTGTAACACCCAAAAATTTAAATTTTTAAAATAGATTGAAATTGGGTTAATTTTGAATTTTGTGCTCATGAAAATGCAGGAAAATAAAAACGTTTTCATCAAATTAAAAATTAACCTAGGGTTTAGCAACCTTTACTTGAACATTCATGCCTCTGCATTATCCTTTTTGTGATGCTTGGTTTTGCAAAACTCAAAGCTTTTCAAAACGGTTTAGAAAATGGTTTTCAAAAAGGATTTAAGAAAAGCTTTGAAAACAAAAGTAAAAGGAAAAGGATCAAATCCTCTCTTCCTCACCTTCTGGCCCAACCAGCCCAACTGGCCTGGTTCCCTCTCCCTCCTTCCTTTCCCCTCACTTCCTCCCGCATGGGCCACATCGACTCGGCCCAGCTCTTCCTCCCTTCGCCTCGGCCCAGTTCGCGCAGGGAACCACCCTCCCCTTTCCCCTTGCCGCTGACACGTCGACCCCGCTTGTCAGTGCCCATCTTCTTCCTCAAGTAGAGTTCGCACTGGACTCTGTTCGCCGAGCCGCGTCCGCCTCGCGTGTGGGCATACGCGCCCCGGACTTCCCCACCCGTCCCTTTAAATAGCGAGGCCGCGACGCCTCCTCTCGAACCCTCCAATCTCCTCGCCTCGCCTTGAGCTCCAGTCGCCCCACCTCGGATTCCGCCGAGGAGCAGCCGCAGTCGCGAGCTCGCTTGCCTCTTGAACACCGTCGTGAAGCAAGCCAATGCCATCTCCGATGCGTTTGGAAGCTCCAGCGCTGCCTCGTGTCGGGTTCCTCGCTCCGAAACCTCCTTGAGAGCTGCCGCCCGCTGCTGCTCATCGCCAGCCGCATCCATCCATCTCCGGTCCTCACCGTGGCCCTAGGTGAGATCGCATCTTCCTTCTCTATCTCCCAGTCTTTACCCCTTGTAAAACCAAGCTCGCTGGCCCCCAACCGAGCTACTCCGGTGAGAAACGCCGCCGACAATGGCCTCTGCCGCCATGCTCTTCACTGTACCCGGCCGAATCCCCTCTTCCTTCCTATGTGATCTAATTAGATCCATCCATCCATGATCCAAAGGTCCACAAAGCCCCGTACCCCTTTCATTTGCAAAGTTTGCTAAAGAGACCCTGAGCTCTTTGGTAATCAACCCGCGGTCCAGAACCTGACGGGAACAAATCCGATTTTCCTAATTTATTTTAATTCGAAAATAGTTCCATCTATTCTCAGAATTGCCATCCAACTTGTTTTGACCCTAAATCATTCTCTTGAGTTCATCATTCATAAAAATATCTCTAAAATCTTCCAGGGAATTTTTCTGGCTTTTTCAGAACCTTTTCTCATTTTCTATGAGCTTAATATAACTTTTAGATGCTCCAAAATATCTTTTCGTGAGCTCCAAATACTTTATTTGGGATCATAATATTCCAAAGTGTCTCCGAGAATTTTTCCAGAATTTTTGGAGACTTCGGAGTATTTTTCGTGACTTAAATATTAATTCTAGACTTTTCTAGAATTATTTTATTCCGAAAATAAATAATAAATATCTCAATTTTCCACCCGCCCTCAAAAGCCCATGTGTAATAATTCTAATAAATCTCAAAAGTCCTTGCATTTAGTTACTAATGGGCTTTGATGTTTAATTGACCCATTAGTAAATATATGGAGGTGCAACATCAATTAGTACCATATCACCAGTTGATGAACATGTAGGGAGTTTTTCTCCCTATATATATCTATCAGCTTCTTGCCAAAGTACACCACATCTACTGTAAGAGGAGCCCCTGGTTTGGGAAATCCTCGGCGAGCTTTTTCGGCTATAACTTCGACGTCCTCCGTCGATTCCGAGTATATAAGGTTCGTCTCGTCGTTCTCTTCACCCTAGAAGTCTTTCTTTCAGCGAATCCATTGTTTTCCGGTCATCTTTCTGGCGAGAACGTCCATGGACAGGTTCATCTTTTCCGGCCATCGTGCCTCTCCTCTTCTCAGGCCGAACCAGCACCACTGCCGAGGACCGGTAGGGCACCCTACCCCTCACGGCTGTCTGGCACCGCCGCCGGCATGCTGCTGCACTCTGGCTCCCAGCTCCTCTCGCGCCCTGCATGGCCGAGCAGAAGCTTGGACGGTCGCCTCGCAACCACCCGTTGCACAGCCATGCAGGCCAGATCGGCCCCATGGGCTGCCGTCATGGCAGGCCACCATACTACCCGACAAACTGCCCCTGGCCACATCTGAGTCACCCTGACACCCCTCCCCCTCACGTACACAGCAAGTTCTAGGTTCTGTACGAGAGCCAAAAGAAGAAGCAAGGTATAACTTATTTACCAGTTTGCCACTCAATCTTTTAGTCCCCGCCGTTTAATCGGTTTACCTCCGTTTCTTTCCGTTTCAGTTGCATTAGATTCGTTTCATCAAGATCTATGTTTTAAAGCCCCAATAATATATGTTTTGCAACTTTGAAAATAATTATTTATCTAATGGTTTTAAAATCAATTAAGTTTCAATCTTTAATCTTGTATAGAAAATCATGTTTAATTCATAATTTATTCGTTTTAGATCCGTTTTAGCACGTTCAAGTTGCGTTGGTTTTGTAACAATAAGATCTACATGTTAGTAACAATAATAAACATGTTTTATTCTTTCAAATAAAATTATAATCTATGTTTTCACCTCGATGTTTTCACCTACGTTGGTTTTTCCAATTAAAACTAATCTATGTTTTCACCTCGATGTTTTCCTGAATAAAATATATTTAGTTTAATCTTGTTTTTTCAAGCAAATATAATGTGACTTAATCTAATTTGGGTATTTCTCTGAAATATCCTAACCATGCTTTTTATAGATAAAATAAACGAAGTCTAGTTTTCTTTTAAAAGCTAAATCTTTCGGTAGTCGTTTCTTTTCGTTATAGATCCGATTAGCGTGATTCTCGCGTCTGCGTGATCGTAGCAATACGTAGATTTCTTTTAAACCTTTTTCATTGATTGGTGTATTGTTCTAAAGTAGATATATTGTATGCTTTGTATGATTGTTCAGATGTTTGTGTGGTGTTTATGATCTTGTCCAATCGGTGAGATTTACGTGAAGATCAAGAAGAAGTCATCAGAAGATCGAGAATCAAGTGAAGAAAGGATCTAAGAGTTTAAGGCAAGTATAACATGGGATCATCCTTGTTACCTATTCACCTTAATCAATCTAGTCATATTGCATGTGTCTAATTTTGATTCCTATTAGATCTATATCATAGCTTTGTTATCCCTTTTACCTTGTCACCAATGGGTTACTATGCATATGGGTAGTTTTGCTATGTTGAACATGAAGAATCTTGAATTGAATATTGACTAATGGATATATGCAACGCTGATTATAATTGGCTTTTATAACAACATGGAATAGGACCCCACTGTAGGGCAAAAGCTAGGACTTAAATGCAACCATGATTGCTATAATGGCTCTAGCTTTATAACCACGTTGATTAAAATTGGCTTTTGTAACAACATGAAGTTTGGACTAGCATGCTTGTGGTTCGTGAAAGGCACCTTTGCCGAGCTGGTTATGGGGTATAGCTTGTATGGGGACCGCTGCGGGTGGTACCATCGGGGTGTCCCATATACCCCTTTGCATTGGGTCCGTAGGGTCCGCTACATGCTAGAAAGGGCTTTTGAAAGACTTCATAGTGTACCCTGCCCGCTCACCTTGGAAGTGTTTTGGGAGTCATGATCCCGGGCATATGGGCAACATGGCTTGTGGGTAAAGTGCGTAACCTCTGCAGAGTGTAAAACTATCATGATAGCCGTGCTCATGGTCACGAGCGACCTGGAAAACTCACAGTGTTAGTAACTTCTGTTGTTGAACTACTATGATGGTAAGTCTGGAGTTATGAGATAAAAGGTGATTTCATTAATGATCATGTGGTTACCAACTGGGTTAAGCATAACTAAAGCTAATTGTTGTTAAAACTTGACCAAGTTAAAAGCAACCGCAGTAAGCCAGTGTTAGCCTTTTGAGCTTCATAACCCTATGTTATTCTTGCTGAGTACTTTAAGTGCTCACCCTTGCCTTATCCACCATACCAGATTGCAAAGAGCAAGAGTTAAAGGAGTTAGGCTTGTGATCAACCAGTCAGTTGTCCCTGTGAAGTTGGAGTCTTCACCTGAAGTTCGGAGTTGTCTTCCCCCTGTTCGCTGTGTTGAGGTTATCCTTTGACCTTATATGTTATGGATTTAAGTATTGTCTTTTGATACTTCCTTAATTTGTGGCTATATGTGAGATTTGACTTCCTGGGCTCACATATGGTGTAAATCTGATTTTGTTCTTAAAACCGGGTGTGACACCCACTGGCTCTCCTTTGCTCCATTTCTTCAATCATGTAATTGAATACTCATGGACATGTGGAACTTGTTATTTGATAAAGTATGCTCATGATGTGATTGTTTTATCCTTAATCTTGAGGTTATTGACAACATTTTAGTTATATAAAAGTGTATGATTGTTGGTGCCAATAAGATCCCCCAAGCTTAACCTTTGCTCGTCCCGAACAAACAATCAAACTTAGCCTTAGTGGATTAGGAGTTGCTACTATGCTTCATATTTCAAGAGTACTAAATCTACAACAATCACACTTCCCTTTTGAATGGAAAAATTAGCAATAAAGACTCACCCATATTACCTTAGTCCTTCATGGGGCATATAGCTTTATCCTTTGTCTTGGGCGACTGAGAGATAGAACAACTTGACTTGAGCACTAGTTTTTTCATTCTTTCACAAGTTTCATATCGGAGGTTTTGCAATGTTTTGTAAAAGAAAACTTAGTGTTTCTCAAATGGTACACTCGAGTCGCTCATAAGGTGTGTGATTCCTCACCAAGGCATATATCAGAGTTTGCCTTCTTTTTCATCCTACTCTATAGGCTTATGTGGAGCTATAGGTAGGGATAAAAGATGTAGCAAACTTACCTTGCATATATTGTAAAGTCAAATTCCGGATCCAAGGAGAGAAATGTCATACTCTTAGATCAAGATGTGCAAGTGTGTGCAAACATGGCAATTGAACAATACTCCTCTATTTGAAATGATCTCTCTTTCTAACTTATAACTTTGAGACATAGCTATCTTTATTTATATATATTTTTTCTATGAGCTTTGATTTGCTCATTATTATTTTTTTTTTTCTAAACACTTGGGACCTTCATGTGCCCCTGTATTTTTTTCTTTTTCATATTTTTCAGGATTTTGCATAGTCTATGTCTCATTTACTAACACAAAACTAGAGAGATAACTATTTTAGAACATGAAGCATGATCTTTGTGGAAAATGTAAGGCATGTTTCTACGTACTTCTAGTGTAGAAGCAGCATATATATGTGGTGTGTATATGATCTTGACTTGGGAGTATGATAAATCTCTCAACAAGGGTCACAAAACTTGACCAAGCTCAACACAAAGCAAACAACTTATGTAGAAAGCTTATATCATGAAATAACATATATAGCTTTGGTAGGAATTTTCACCATTGAGGAACAAGAAGTGTTTTTATCATTTTAATAAATAAAACTCCGATAGTCATTCTTGTTCAGAACAATATTATAGCAGCTCTTGTCTTATTATATCTTGTCTCACAACAACTTACACTTAGTTACGACATTTGCAACCCACAAAAGTTTTAGGTTCATGATAGTTTATTTTAAGCCAAGTAATCCATACTTAGAGAAATATCAAGTTGTAAACTAAATACTAGAGAAAATTTAGCAGAGCAACTATTCATCATTTCCACAAGAGAGATAAATATTTATGGAACAAGTTCAATCTAAGGGAAATAAAACATAATTAATTACTGGGGAAATATTTTTGTTATTTTTAACATTTTTCAGTTTTTTTATGAAAATAAAATGCTTGAATTAAAATTACGAAAATTAAGTTGCAAAATTAAAATGCTGAAAATTAAAACTTACCTTAGTGGGGGAGGGAACCTCCCCCAAGTTTATTCTTTTTATGGTCCTGGTGGAGGGAATTGCATTGGATGTATTCCTTGTTGGGCGCAGAACATTGCCATTGCTGGGCGTTGTGGTCTCTTATTGTTTGAACCCGTTGCTGATTTTGGACCGCGTTCTGGTAGAGAGTTCCATGCTCCACTCGTAGCTCACCCACTTGATTAGTGAGTAAATTTATGTCGTGACGGAAATCACGGTATTCTCTTTCCTGTGAAGAAGCAAAAGAGAACCGTGCACTTTGGGTGTGTGATGCTGATCTCTGAAATCCGCCACTTGAGCAGGAAAACTGCGTGGCACTAGTGGCTTCATCTTCTTTATAACCTGGTCCTAAAGATGTGTCTTCTTCTTGTGTAGCATATGCCATGCTACGTGTCACCCGTTGACCTGCAAAACTCCTACGTCCTTCTTGGGTGTCTGCATTCAAGGTTAGTCACCTACACCTATAGAGTTTAAGTCTTTCATAGGGAAGTGGAATCCTAAGTGTGGGGTCACTAGACATATAGATGATAGAATTATTTGGTCCATTAGCCAGCGTGTGACCTTGCACAAAGTAAGCCATATCTAAAACACCCCTAGGTGTATCTAGGAAAAACTGATAATTATCAAGTTGAGCCAAGTTGCGCATAAATTTGGTGATCATGGATGTAAACTCAAAGGGTCCTTTTCTTTTAATGGCTGAACACTAGTGATCTACTATCGGATACCTGAGAATGGGGTACCCTAACACCGTGCTTCGCAAAAGCAAAATCACCCTCAGGGGCTCTCCGCCTCGCCCGGGCCAGGGTGACGTCACTACCCTCGGGGGCTCCTCGCCTCCAGCCAACTAGATCAACAGCGCTCCCGCGGAAAGACTTCAGCCTCGTCCGAGCTAGGGTGACATCATCCGTGATGCCAACCACCCTCGGAGGCACCTCCGTCCTGTCTGAGCCAGGGCAATGTCATCTGTAACGCTTCCACCCTCAGGGGCTCCTCCGCCTCGTCCGAGCTAGCGAGACATCATCCGTGACGCCATCTGCCCTCGGAGGAGTCACCGCCACAACCGGCCCGTGGCACGCTCGCTTACAGTCAAAAGGTCCACAGTACCACCCGTCCTTAGGGATGGGGCTTCAGGGCATGAGCCGCCACGCTTGCCCCTGTGCACTCCCTACGGTACAGGCTCCTGTGCTTCCTAACCGCCGATTGACACTCGCTATGCTCACACCATGCCTTCGACGGACACTTGAACAGGGATTAGGGCGCTCTCAGCCCTATAGGACAGAACGCGGGGGTGCTTGGCCCTGTGTTGCCAACCCCCGCCCATGCCCCAAATCAGGGAACAACGGTGTTCCCTGTCATGAGGCGCATGGCTACAACACCATCAAGGACGAACAGGACCCGGGCGGCATGCCTACAGGCGCAATCTTCTCCAGCAAGGAAGGCGAAGAGAAGCTAAAGCGCTCCCAAGTCAACAGCCTCGGCCGGGCCCACGTTCTCTCTCTCTCTCTGTAATCCTCTATCTCTCCCTACGTACAAAGGGGGAGAATGAACCTCCAATCTCTGGCTCTGAGCACCCTCTGAACTCTCTTGAATCATTCACACACACACACCCTCGCATTCGCGCGAGCTCATACCAGAACCAAGAACCTATACGCACGAGACCTGAGAACGAGCTTCCCTCTCTCACCATTGCTTCTAGCTCCCCTCCACGAGCTCTCCACGCTCAGTAACAAGACTCCGCAGCAAACTGGACGTAGGGCGTTCGTGCCTGAACCAGTGTAAACCGTGTGTTCTCCGAGCGTAACCATCCGATCTCTGACATGTTTAGAAATTTACTCGTTGGATGTCTAGACCCCGCCATTTTAGACACCTATAGTTGGCGCGCCAGGTAGGGGAACTTTGCGTGTCACCCGTATTTTAGAGTATCGGATGGCATCTCGCCACGTCGATTTCGCGCTAGGCTCCATCGTTTGCTTTGGTAGCCTGAACTTCCAATGCCACGGGCAGGGGGCGACCTTGTCCTTCGTCGCCCCACGACATCTTCCAAGGTAGCCGTGGACGCCATCACAGCGTCCATGGCCCACCTTGACCTATCTCCCGCCGGGGGGCAAAACGCTCACGGGACAGCCGTCCCATGAGCCGACTACCTCTACTTCGCAACCGCCAACATAACGGCGCAGCTCGCGGGAGGGCGACCGCACTCTCCCGAGCTCACCTCGACGCCCACCTCAAGGGTGTTGTCGTATGGCCTGCGGAACGCCGCCGCATCCTACTCAGAGGCGGTGGCTGTGGGTTTCTGCGATGACCCCGCGGAGGGGACACGCATCGGGCTCGCATCGCACCATCTTCGGTCCGTCTCCGATCTCCTTACGAGCTCGGAGGCGACGTCCAACGCCGATTCCAGCCGGGGGAGCGTCGATCCCTGGGAGCCCCTGGACTTCGAAGGTCTGGGGGATAAGGAGGCCTTCTATGGTTTCCTCCACGCCAGCAATTACCTGCTCGGCTCCAATTTGAGCGACCGCAGCGCCGACTGCGGGCGTGAGTGCTTCATGTGCGACTCACCACCGCATGGGGCTGCCATCGACACCACCCTCATCGAGGATGAGGACGGTGAAGACGTCCACATGCTCGTCGATGGAGCCAGGTCACCAGCATTGGCGCTGCGGGGTGACCCGCAGTCCTCTAACGCCCAGCGGTGCTACCTTCAAGAGCTCTGCGACATGGAGCAGAAGCTCCAGGAAGGGCAAAGCCAAGTGACGTTCGAGCGCGAATAGCTCGAGCGTGAAACCGTTAGGGCCCCCGAAGAGCCCTGTGCTCGAAGGGAAGCCCGAGCGGTACATCAGCGAATCATCAATGACGAGCACGACCCCCCGCACTTCGCGCGGGCGAGTCAGAACATCGCGGCAGTGGTGATGCTGCTCCGCAACCTCCCGGTCCATGATACTCCCGAAGGAAAGCTCGCCCACGATGAGCTCAAATCCCTTCTGGGGCGCACGGCGGCTCATATAGCACCCGTTTTTCCAAAGAATACCGAATACTATGTATATGTGTGCCCAGGATGTCCACACAACACATATATACAAATATGGAGATTATCAAAGACAATGCTTTATTATATATCAAAACATAGTTACAACAAGACTTACATCTATAACAAAGCATCGCGGAAGCTATTCTATATCTCCTATCTTCGGGTCTCCATACTCCACAGGGATAGTTGACTGGGGGTACACTCGCCTAGTACTCCTTTGGTAACACATCACTTGCACCACCATCTGTTACCCATCCGGGATTTTTATATAAAGGTGATGACAACAAGCGTCAGCTCACCATGCTCAACAAGTATAACATGGGGTTCATGAGGCTCAAGAAGGATAGACACGAGTTTAACTGCATTAGCTTTTAGTAAGTCATAGTTTTAACATTTGAGCAGCATCAAGTTCATCACAAGCCTAGATAACCACATGATCAAGTGAACAAGATATAATGCTTATATGAACAAATAACAATAACTTATGATTAATAACAGCTGATGAACTATGACATAAGGACATCACATAGTAAGGATCCAAGCCACTCATAACCATAAGAATGGCTATCATGACAGTTTTACACTCTGCAGAGGTTGTACATCTTTACCCCCAAGCCATGATTCCCATTTGCCGGGGTTTGCAAAGCCCACAATACCTCTACCTAGGAGGCGTGGTAGGGTTTCACTACATAACCTTTCGCTAGATACCATAACAAGTTAGTGGTCGTGAGGTTTCAATGGCAAGTACGCATGGGGAAACTCCTTCGAGTCGCGTCACCAGTGGTCGCAGCACTATGTTCGCCTACAAGGTAGGAGAATCACCATACATCCCTCGGCACCCCCCTCTTGTGCCAATAAATGGTAACCACTAACAAGCTAGAGACATACTAGGTAATTAGTTAAAGTCAGAGCCATATAACACTCGGGGTAGCACAGTTTTCCTGGGTGGCCGCTTACAGAAATACCCCTATGAGTGAGAACACAGGTGTGAGTTCCTGATGTTCCCCCTATAGTCCACGTTGCTAAAAAGTCATATTTTATCATCATTACATATATCATTAATCAAGATCCACGATCATGGTTATTCTTTATGAGCACTAGCACAAGCTACCCATATGCAACCCATAAAGGTGACAAGGTACAAGATATCAATTCTAGGTAATCCTTAGGACTAACAAGGTAGACACATGCATATTAATTAAGTGACATTAAAGTGTATATAGGTAACAAGGAGAGTCCCATTCTATACTTGCCTTCCATATGCTTGCTCAAACTTTCCAACTTTCCTTTTAGATCATCTTTGCAAAGCTCCACTTCTAACGTCACAAGCATCACAAAAGAACCTAAAAACAATACACAAAATATTACAAAAACATACATAAAGGGATATGGCTTTTACTACTAACATATGAGCGCAAAAACTACTACTTAAAGGGTATGAAAGATCAAGGGTAGGATATGGTGGTTCAATAGATGATAGGAATAGAACAAACATGATGTATATGGAGTAACTTGAAATCTTGGAGAGATTAAGTATTTATAGATCAAGGGAAAATGATTAGATGATTGTATACAAGATGAATAGGATCTTATGAAGAATGAAGTGAGCATAGGGAGATTTAAGTGCTAGTTCACATGGGGATGACTATGCAAGCTTGATGGAGATGAGCATATACATGTTGATGAGTGGACAAGAGTGAGATGAAATGGTCATGACTAAGCCAAGGTGACTTATCAAAGAAGATAACTATGATGATACTTTGTGGTGGTTATGTGGTGTAGGAGAGCTGATCTCGCACATCTTGCATAGGACGAGTGGATAGGTTATTGTTAGCTCATGAAAGTATGGCACTGTCAAAGACATGTAATGTTGATGGATGATATGGTACAATATTGGAAAGAAGGTTGATCTCCTATTATACAACATTGCATGACAAAGATGGTGATAGTGGTTGGAGTAGCTGGAACTTGAGAAGTGCATGGCAACAATAGATTTAAGGAGAAAAGAGGGGTTACACATATCATGTTCTAATTATTCTTAAGAGATTTGTGTGAGTACTTCTAGATATTGGCACGGGTTATTTGGGAACACATGTTGACCAGCGGGTGTGCTGGAGTGAATGCTAGATGAACAAGGAAACAAATATATCGATTTATGCACTGGCCAAAACATGTCGTGTGGCGGGCAGCGGCAGTTGCGACCATCGAAAGGAAGATCTTTGCTGAACTTAAGTAGAGGATATTTGATAGGAGTGTGTGCAACTAATAATCACATATTCACACCAGAGGGTTCGATGATTCAGACATTTGTTTAGTGTGGAACACGATGAAACACCATCCCATCAAGAACGTGCACACATTAGCATATATTGGGGTTTATGATCACAAGGAGCATGGTCATATCAGCACCACTTGGAGATATCTTTTGTGGGCTTGTTTATGGACTGTATGAGGTATGTTACAACAAAAGGGAATGGTGATTTGACCATCTGTTAGCTGGGGAATGCGAACACAAAACTGGATTGTGGGACTGCTGTGGAATGGCAGGAGCAGCGGGCATAGCAACATAAATATTTCCAATATCGGACATGTGCAAGGACATGTGCAGGTATGTGATACAAATTATAGTTGAAGGGCTTGACACTATAGTGGTGAATCACTGTGAACGGTCATGCCAACCGGCAGCAGCGTGGCTGCGGGGCAGCAGGGACAGAGAACACAAAAGGTATTGATATCTCTTTCATCCTGGATCCTATGACCACAAAAATTTACAGAGGCATGCACAAATATATGATACATGTGTGGATCGAAGGAATTGCGAAATGGAGATGAGGATTGCTGGGAACATGCCTGACAACCAGCACCAATGCTGCTGTCCCAGAAAAACAGCAATAACTTAGCAGTGAAAACTTCTCCGGGGATCTATCCCACTTGAATTAAGATGACAAAACTCTTATATAGACCAACATATAAAATAGAGGAGCATGTGCGGTTCTCACATTGGGGAACTGCAAGAGCCGGAGATGATGTTCATGGCTGTCTACAATAACAATTGGTGAAGAGACGGTCTGCTCGCGTCGCTGATCTGTGGGGTGGTGCTGCTGGTCTGGAAAGATGGAGAGGAACACGGTGCCACTAACACAAGGGTGCAGCAACACGGCATGGCCTAGGGCGATGGGAATGCTGCTGCAAGGGAGTACACAGCTGCATCATGCTTCGTAACGATGGACATTGGTTGAAGAGGGGCTGCAGTCTCGACGATGACCTGGTGATGTGCAAAATAAGATCGAGTGAAACACGGGAGAGGGACAGCGAGGTTGAATCAGAGTGTGCACGGCAGCACCTTGCTCTGTACAGATGCAGTGGTTGCGGCTTTCCCATCTGCGTGCTCGAGCTCTAGGACGACGAATGCAGCGGCAAAACGGAATCGCTGCTGCGTGGAGGCTTCATTTTTGTGGAGAGAAAGAAGAGGGAGAAAGAGGAGAAGGTGGAGGCGTCCATGGCTGAGGGAAGTAGAAGAGGGATGAGATGGAGATGTATCTTTTGTGGTGCTTGCGTGAGGGGGAGAGGAGATGAAGGGATTATAGCTGCAGTTTTCTGCATGGCTTCATGCAATTGAAGAGAATAAAAGTGCACACATAAAAGGGGTGAGTCAAGGGATTAAGTGCTGCTGTTATTTGCATGAGAGGGAAGAGGATTGTCAGCGCTAGGAGAGAAGAGGGGCAGCATCTACTCTGCATGGAGAGGAGAGAGGAAGCATTTTATTTATGGGTGAGAAATAGAGGTCAGATGGTTGTTTCATCAGCTTTCACTCTTGCAATTAGGGAGGCATGCAAAGGAGATAAAGAGGGCTTGTAAAGGGAATAAAGGGATGAATTATGGGCTGCTGATATTTTATATGAGGTAGAGAGGATGCACCATATGGTTGTGCGTGAGGGAGAGGGAGGAAATATTGCTGCTGCATGCAATTGAGGAGGAGGAGAGAAATTGATGGAGTAGAAGGGTGCTGTCAAGAGAGGGTTAAAGAGGCATTGAAGAGAAGCATGCAAAGGAGGTTATGTTGGGGAATTGAGATGACTAATTGCTGCCATTTTGCATGAGAGAAAGGGGCGTGTGGCACCATTGGAGATGCTGGCGCATGAGAGAAAGAGAGAGAGAGAGGAGAGAATGCATGGTTGCATGGGAGAGATGTAGAGGAGACACACGGCTGTTTTCTGCATGGTTTCATGCATTAATTTGAAAGAGAAACTGATAGTGCTGCAAAGAGAGGAATAAAGAGAGGTGTAACCATGGTAGTTATGGAAGGAAGAATTAGATGTTGCGTCTATATTTGCATCAGAAGGAGGAGGTATTGCTGGCAATACATTGATGGGTAGAGGTCCACTCATAAAAGAGGTGTGTCTAGTGAATTATAAGAGTAAGGAAATATCTATTTTTGCATGAGGAGTAGGGAGTGGCGTGGGGCATCAAGATGGTGTGGCTGCATGCAATTGAAGTGAAGAAAAGAAACTAATGGAGCCAAAAGGGAGGCTGTCAAGAGACAATTAAAGATAGATATGACCAAGGGAATTAAGGGAGGAAGAATTACTGCTAGTATGAGTTTTGCATGGGGGGAGAGGTGGGGCAACATAGGAGAGATGGCAACCAGGAGCATGTACGTGATGGAGGGAGGGAGCAGAGAAGATGAATACATATTGTTGCATGTATGCATGTAGAAATAAAAGGGAGAGATTGAAGTATGTCTACCCCTTTACTCATCCGAATTAAGGAGGGCACAATATATTGCACTATTATTTTTGTATGGGGAGGTAGGGGTGTGTGAGCAATGGGAGGATGTAGCCGGCCATGGTAGGAGATGCTCTTTACAATGTATTTCAATAGAGTTAAGAAGTGGAATTGGAGAGGAATTGCGGTGAAGTAAAGGAAGGAAATTAAAGTAGGAATAAGTGGGATGTGCTGATATTCTTGCACGGGGCAAAGAGAAGAAGACGTCAAAAGTATAGAAGAGGAGAGGGGCTGCGTGTTGACATGGAGGAATATGATAAGAGGGTCGGCCAGGAGGTGGATAAAAGGAGATATAAATGTTGGGCCGATTTGGGGTTAACTCACTGCAAAAGAATATTGACTTCATCCATTAGCAAAAATAGGAAGTGTGAGTTGCTATGATGGGCTAGGTGAAAGTCCGGTCTTCGAGTCAATTTGAGATTCATTTGTATGAACGAATGAGAGATGAGAAAAGATTGCTCCGAAGAATTCATGAACATCAATTTGACTAAGACCTCAAGAAAGTAAAGAAAGGAGAGAAAAAGAGAACGGGTCATGCTAGATTTTTGTAGGATATCGACAAAAGACTTATTTGGAATTTTAGATATTGGTTTCATATTTGGGGAGTTGAAGTTGAGATCAAACCCTAGGCGCATTTGTAAATATTTGAAATTCTTTTTCCATACATAAATACTATGCAAGGGCATGAATGTAACAAATCATTAAATTGAGTTGCAAAAATTTTAGAAACTCACATTTTCCACTGTCTAGAATATCAACAACTTAACTAAAGTTGGAAAATTTTAGAAAAATGGTAAAACTATTTAATGGTATTTAGTGTTTTCTATGTCATATCCCGAAATAGGAATTTTGGGGTGTGACAGCTCAACAGGCCGAGAGCTCCGCGTCGCGGAGACGCGGGCTCAACTTCAGCCATCAGGTCGACCCGGCGCCTAACGACCGCGAGGGCTCGATTCACCAGGATCCCGCGCCGCACGGACATCGACGTCCGACGGTTCACGCTCACGTAGGCGACGCGCGCGATGCGCGCAAGCATGCCAAGCAAGACGGCGCAAGCAGAGGCTACCACGTCCGGCGTGGTGGCCGATATGACAGCGACGAAGATCGTCCTCCCACTCCGGAGCCACCGGGCCCTTTGGCCTACTTCCGCTGCATCCGCCACGCTCCGTTCCCGCAATGTTTCCGGCAACCAGCCAACATCGTCCGGTACTCCGGGGAAATGAACCCTGGACTCTGGCTCGACGACTACCGCCTCGCCTGCTAGGCCGGCGGCTTGGACAACGACGAGTTCATCATCCGCAACTAGCCTCTCCACCTCTCGGACTCGACCCGCACGTGGCTCGAGCATCTACCCCCAGCACCATCGGTGGGTGGAGCTCCTTGCGGCGGGCCTTCGTCGGGAACTTCTAGGGCACTTACGCGCGCCCAGGGAACCCCTGGGATCTCCGTAGCTGCAGGCAAAGGTCGGACGAGTCCCTCCGGGATTACATTCGTCGCTTCTCCCAGCAGTGCACAAAGCTCCCCACCATGGCCGACGCGGACGTGGTGGGGGCATTTCTCGCAGGCACCACCTGCAAGCAGCTGGTCCACGAGCTGGGCCGCAGCAACCCTCGCACCACCGAACGACTCCTCGACATCGCCACGAGCTACGCGTCGGGCGAAGAGGCAGTCGGCGCAATCTTCAACCCCAACAAAGGGAAGGGTAAGTAAGTGGAGGACGCCGGCGAAGGCGGCTCCAACCGCGCCCAGAACAGGAACAAGAAGAAGGGCAGGCCACAACGCGGTGGTGACAACGTGGTCGCGGCAGCGGACCGCAAGACCCCCCGTCCCCTAGGCGGGAAGAAGGGGGGCAAGTTCGACGACATGCTCACCAAGCCATGCCCGTACCACAACGGGCCGGTCAAGCACACACTCCAGGAGTGTGAAATGATGGCCTGGTACTTCAAAGCCGTCCCTGACAAGGACGACTAGCCGAAGCAGCCGGAGGACCAGTACAGGGATGGGGGTCGCGAAGGCTCCTACCCGCACGTAAACAAGTGCCTCATGATCTTCGGAGGCTCGGAGGCCTATGGTTGCAAGCGTCGGCAGAAATGGGAGCGACGCGAAGTCTTCGCAGCCGCCCCAGCAACTCCGGCTTTCCTCGACTGGTCAGAGTCCGACATCACGTTCGGTCGAGACGATCACCTGAGCACATTCCCCACCTAGGTAGTTACCCACTCGTCGTGGACCCGATCATAGGGAACATGCGCTTCACCAAGGTACTGATGGATGGGGGCAGCATCCTCCACATCATGTACTACAACGCCTTCAAGGCCCTCGGCCTACGAAGGGAAAAGCTCCGATCCTTCGGGGCTCCCTTTCAGGGAATCATCCCCGGAAGACAAACGGTACCCCTTGGGCAGATCGACCTGCCTGTCATGTTCGGGGAGCCGGACAACTTCCGGAGCAAGGACCTCACCTTGGAGGTCGTGGCCTACCGCGTGACTTACCACGCAGTGCTAGGGAGGCCGTGCTACGCGAAGTTCATGGCCGTCCCCAACTACACTTACCTCAAGCTCAAGATGTCGGGGCCGCACGGCGTCATCACAATCACCTCCGACCTCAAGGTGGCGTACCAGTTTGAGGTCGACTGCTGCGAGAATGCCATGGCCAAGGTGCGCGGCGAGGAGTTGGTGTCGGTGATCGAAGCCGCAGACAAGATGGACGTCGACCCCTAGAGCGCGAAGAGCTCGGACGCCCGCAGTACCAACAGCTATGTCGTCTTTTCTACCATTATTTAGTGTACCTAGCGCATTGTACATACGCATGTAACCCTCCTTAAGCAAAAATTTCGAGGAATAAAAATGCGGGAACCCTCGGACCAATCACTCAGCAAGGTGCACTCCCGGCGCACGCCAGAGCACACCTCGCTCGGGGGCTGGAAAGGGGGGAACCCCCTATTTTTCTCTCAAAAAAATTTTTTGCACAAAAACCCGCACTTTTTCCCGTTGAACAAAAACTTCACTTTTCCCGGTCAAGAGAGGAAATCTCACTGGGCCGCGGCAACGGGCCGCGAGGTACTCCCGCCCTCCGGAGCCAAGTACTTCCACCCGACAGCCCACCCGAGCAGAGCAAGTAGATCGAAACAAAAAAATGCAGAAACTTAAAGCGAGCTCACTAAGGAGCAATAAAACCTGTCCAAAGTCCTCTAGGGCGCATCGTGCTAAAAGATGAGTCAATTTTTCTTACAAGGGCCCTCGGCCCTAATCACTGACCACGCAGGGTCAATCCTCTGGCGGCGGGAAAATCTCATCATCGAGCTTGGCGGCCAGGATTGCCACTGGCTCCTCCGCGGCAGCTTCGATCTGGTGGAGCAGTTCTTCTGGGGCGTCCTGGGGTTAGCCGTCGCTGACGAGCGTAGGAGTCACCGCGTCGTAGAGGAAGGCGGCGATGGCCATCTTGCGATGGATCCCGACACGCAGCGCCTCCCGGATCCAAGCTTGGACCCGCTCCCAGAGCAGGCCAACGTGGTTCCGGGCAGAGTCGAGTCTGTCCCCCACGGCTAGGAAGCCGAACAGGTTGCACACTCCATGCACAGCCTCGCGCAACGCCTGCGACTCCTGCGCACCAGCACGCAGCTCAGGGGCGATAGGAAGGGGATCTCAACCTCCAAGCGAAAAGACACATAATACCAAGACAAACGGGCAGAGGAACGCAACGCACCTTCATTCTCCCTCTCTAGGCCGTGGATTGTCGCGCGGAGCTGCGAGGTGACCATTGTCAACTCGCCCACCAGGGTGGAGAATGCCAGGATCCTCCGATCAGCATCGGCGCCACGCTCACGTGCCCGGTCCGCAAGATCCTCGAGGCGGGCCATGGCATCGTCGCGCTCCCGGTGGTTGTTGTCGCGCTTGAACCTCGTGGTGTTGCGCTCCTCCTCCATGGAGTCCAGCGCCGAGACGGCCCGGCGTCGTGCTTCTGCCTCAGCATTGCGCTTAGCCGTCGGGCGCTCAACTTCAGACTAACGCGCCGCGCGCTCATCCTCCAGCATCTTGCGGATGGCCTTGGCATCGGCATGAGCCTCGCCCCGCTCTCGCTCGATCCGCTCGGCGTCGGCGGCGCTCTGGCGTGCCAGCGCTTGGGCGTTTGCCACCCTTGATTCCGAGGCAGCCAGTTGCTCCTCCAACTCTGTCATACGACGGCGAGTTGCTACAAGCTCCTTCGCCATGTCAGCGTCCCCGGCGGATGCCCACAACCCGGGATCCCACCAGCCAACCTCGCGACGAAGGAACTTGGACTTCCCGATGCTCATAGCCATGAGGATCTGCATAAAAGGACATGTCAAGAAGTCGACAAGTAAGAACGAACAACACTTACGATCAAAACGGCCTCTCACATTGCCGTGATGGGAGAGGTCATCGGAGAGCAACGCCACTACCCTCTTAAGCAGCTCCACCGCGCACGCCACGAGATACTCGTGCTCCCGACGGGAGGCAGCCACACGGTTCCAGTGCCAGAGCTCGCGCTGGTCGTCCAACACGAACACCGGCGCCGCCTGGTTCGTCTGGTCAATCCATGCAATCGGGTCGCCGTCCCCGAAGGAGCGGCGGTCAGGGCCAAGCCGACGCAAGGCCCCAAGGGCGACGTTCCCCCCAGCGCCAGCCGCCTCACCCGGCGAGGTCACGCTGGACTGGGAAAGGACGGCCTTCGATGCGCGGGCAGCCGCCACCTCCTCCTCGGTGAACGACCGGGGGCCCACCATGTCCCGGGCTGGCATGTTGGGAGGATGGGGACTGCTCAAGGGCCCCTCCTCACTCGCTCCAGTTGCTGCCGCCTCGGCCTCAGGCGTCACGCCCATGATGTCTGCCACCCCGTCCGCGCTGCCCTCATTAGTCTCGCCCGCCGCGGTCACCACCGCTACGTCGCCGACAACGCGGTTGGCTGGACTTCCTCGGCATCCACGGCCATGGGGTCACCCATGCCGCCCTCCTCCGCAGAGTCGTTGATGATTACCACCTCTAGGGGAGAGGATGGCGCGACGGCCGCAAGGCCGGCGTCTCCGGGGGTCGTCGGCGTTGCGCCTGCAACGGCGGCGGCGCTTGGGGTCGGCCCACCCCCGGTCCCGACGACGCCCACCGAACCAAGGGGTGGGGCGGCGTCGCTCCACCTATCGCCAGTGGATGGCATCCCCTGACGCAGCCTCTTCCACCCCGCATGTGCGGGGCCCCCGGCGACCCTACGACATCCGTTACGCACATTCAAGTCACAAGCAATCGCTTTTCATTGATAGAATGAAAAAAGACATCAACCAATGCGAGAATACCATGGGGAGAAGACGTGGTTGCATTTCCGCGTCGGCTCCACCGCGCCGTGGCCCGCGGTCCCTGAACCGCCGCTCCGGCCACCACCCTCGCCCTCCCCGGACCGAGCGGGAAGAGCGGTGACCGGGGAATCACCTGTAACTCCACCCCCGGAACTCCCGGGGGCCAGGTGCGGGCCAAGCGTCCTGACCACGGGCACCTCCACCGCCGGAGCGGCACCGACAAGATAGCGTAGGGTCCCCGCCGCCAACAGCGCGGGCACCACCTTGGACGAAGGACGCCTAGCCTCACCATCGTCATCATCGTCGTCGCCGCCGAGGTTCTCCCAGTCCTCGTCGGACTCCATGGGAAACTCCTCCTCCGGTTATCCCGCTTCGCGCTGCCTAGCCCACAACATGTCCAGTTGCGTGCGCCTCTAGGCCTTGTCGACCTTCTTCCTCCTCCGCTCGGAGGCCTCTGCCTGCTGCCGCGCGTTCCGCTCCCTGTTCGCCATCCGCTGCGCCGGTGGAACGGGAAGGGGGGCAGCCACATGGAGAGCCACCAAACGGGCCCCCTACAGAAGAAGAACAGGGGGTGCATGAGTCAGCACCACAGAATGAGAGAAGCAATGAAAAAGAAAGAAGGGATGATTCAGCGCGGCCCGAACTCACCAGCTCGACGAAGTTGGGGTTCGAGCGCATCGGCGAGTAGCGATAGACGTCGTCTTCATCCAGGGCATTTCCCAGCAGCCTCCGGGCGACGGTGATCACTCCCTAGAGGCTCAGGTCCGCCTCCGCCATCGCGGACAGCTCGTGTGACGCCCCGGGCACCATCTCATGCAACCAGCACTCCCTATCCATGAGTGGGAGCACCCGGCGCTGCAGGAACTGCGCGATGACCCCCGAGAAGTTCAGGTCCAGGTCCTAGAGCCGCATCAAGCTCTGGAGATAGGGTTGTATCCCCGTGAGTTCATGAGGGGTCGAGCCGTAATGCCAGCTGGGGAGCTCCTCGGCGAAGCAGCGACCCGTGAAGGTCGGAAGCGGCGCCTCGGGGTGGTTCTGGATGTATAACCACTACGAGTGCCATCCCCGGTTGGAGGAGATCGCCCGCGCCGGCATGTAGAGACCAAGGTTGGCAGAACGGAGGCTGAGCGCAGACCCTCTTCACGGCACCACATACCTCTCACAGTGGCTGTTGAGGAGGAACACCGACGCTTTGAAGAAAAACTTCCACAAGACAAAGTCCAGCTCCGTCGCCAGCATCCCCTCCGACATGGCCACTGTTGGTATTTCTTATGACTATTGGATAAATCCACAAGCGCATAGATTATACCGATGTAGCACTTCACCGGGAGTATTCCAGGTATCGTATTTTCCATAGAGAATGGGTAGTGATCTAACTAGGAATATGGATATGTCATATGATGGATCAAGGGAGACTATGATAACTGGGTTGAGAGGTTCGATATAGCAAAGATATCTAACAAGGTATAGCTGGTTATACTAGCTTTATCAGCCCTTCTCTTGCAGGAGGCGATGGGATAGATCAGTAAGAGATATAACTCCGACCGGACCGTGCCACCATGTTGTATTGAAGCCCTACCTTTTAAGAACTTATCTAACATGCGTGGTGGAATACAAAGGCTAGATAGAGTTGTCACTTTATACTAGCATCCACGAATAATCCACGCGATAAGCGATTTGCAAAGGTAAGATCTAGTCTAGACACCACGTCTACACTATTCTTACTACTTTAACCCCACGTTAAGGCTAAAGCACTCTACTCAGAGCAAAGCGATGAACAAGCAGGAAAAGGTGTATAAGAGCTAACCTAGACTTAGAATATCAAATACTATAAAGAACTTGGAAGAAGTCACTTACAAGAGCTGAACTTACAAGAGACTCGCATCCGCCGAGGAAGAACTCCGGAGAAAATTCCCGACATGCCCGGAGCTTTCTCCAGAAGACCTTCCTCACTCTCCTCCAAATAGCATAGCACTACTAGAGAGCTCCGCTAAGAGACTAAGGAGTAGTGTTTCTCCAATGAGGCATGGAATGAATAAGGAGCTCTAGGGGTCTATTTATAGCTAGAGGTGCAGTAGGGGCTACTCCGGTGCCACGTCAGCGATCCGCGCCACCTCCATCAGCCACCGTTGGATCCAACCGACTTCAGAACCGCCTAAGGATCAATGGTGTTGATTTCCATCATGTGGGGAGTAGGTAAGTCGGTTGGGGACGCGAAACCGCCATATGGTGGTTCGGCCGAACCATAACATGGCCTATGGGCCCTCCTGGACCTTCTAGAAGATGGCCCATTGATCAGGGGCTTAGTGGGGGCCTGGTGGGCCCCACCTATGGTTCGGCTGAACCACATGTGGGGTCTGTGGGCCACCTATGCCTCCTGGATACTGGTTCCACCTGTCATATGCCTTGGATGTCGGTTCTGAGTTGAGTTGTCACGTTAATCTTCTTGATGTGGGCCCATGGATCCTCGTGATGTGAATCTTGACCGTTGCTAAGAGATACACTTGGATCCAAGGGGTAGAGAGTGATCTAGAGGGTGGATCTTGGATCATGGGGGCTTGGGATGCCAAGTAGCCCCACAAGGTGGTCAGCCGACCCCATTGTGTGGGCCCACTAGCCCCAAATGTCCCCTTTTGTCATTATCTGCATCAAATAGTCATGGGACATGTGGAACTAGTTATTTGGCACAATATGTTCAGGTTATGCTTGCTTTCCTTGGAATATGAGATGTTGACGGTATTTTGATGATGATAAGATAGCTCTTAATTACCGTCAACAAGATCCCCCATACTTACCTCTTTGCTCGTCCTCGAGTAAAGGTTAAAAGATAACAAGTCTATGTTGTTCAAAGTATAAAGCAAGCATAAAGATTCACTCAAGTCATTTGGTTATACCAATGGGATATGTGGTATTGGCTAACATATATCATTGAGAAGTTGAGAAATGGAACAGCTCTCAAGGCAAATTCATCTTTCCCAAATCATATTTTTAGTACTTGGAGTTTTTGATAATTTTTCAAAAGAAAGCTCATAAGTCAACTTACTCCTCATATAGCACTCTAGATCACTCAAGGTGTATGAATCCTTACCAAGGCATAACATGAGGTTGCCTTCTTTTTTATCTTCCTACTTCTAAAAGGCTTATATGGAGCTTAGGTAGGGATAAAAAATGTAGCATACTTACCTTGCATATATTGTAAAGTCAAATTCCAGATCCAAGGAGAGAAATGTCATACACTTAGATCAAGATGTACAAGTGTGTGGAAACATGGAGAATGATCAAAACTCCTTTATAAGATCTCTCTTTCTAACTTATAATTTTGAGACATAGCTATCTTTATTTTTCTTTTTCTATGAGCTTTGATTTGCTCATCATCATTCATTTTTTTAAGACTTGGGACCTTCACGTGCCCCTATTTTTTTCATGTATTTTCATAATTTTGCATAGTCTATGTCTCATTGACTAACAACATATACTAGAGAGAGAATTTCTATTAGAACATGGAGTCTGAACTATGTGGAAAATGAAAGGCATGTTTCTGCGTACCTCCAGTCCAGTGTAGAAGCAGCATGTATATGTGGCGTGTACGTGATCTTGATCTTGGGAGCATGATAAATCTCTCAACAAGGGTCACAAAACTTGACCAAACTCAACACAAAGCAAGTAGCTTATGTAGAAAGCTTATATCATGAAAGAGCATATATGGATTTGGTAGGAAATTTCTCACTATAGAGGAGTAGTGACATTATGGTTTTATGACATTTTCAAAAGTTAATCTCCAATAACCTTAAATAGATAGGGTATGAATCATGAGTCGAGAACTATATCACATTAATCAACACCTTAGTCAATATGGTTCCCTATCAAGATATTTTCCCACTAGCATAAGAAAAAGCAAGAATTTATCTTTATGATGCTTTTACCCTCAGAACGTCATAGATCATGTCACTTTTCAAAATTTTAATTTTGGATGTGATCTTCTTGTTTTATTCAATATTAAAAAGATATTAAGCTAAGTGATGAATTTCATGAAGAAATTATTTTTATTTCATTTTTATTAAAAGAGAAAATGAGTAAACAAGTGAAAAAAAACATAAAGGGAAAAGGGAGAGACATGGCAAACCAGTTAGAATAGATGTTTGAAGTTGAAAGGATGTTGGCTGGTGGGCCCGGGGCCTATAGGCACGGTCGGCTGACCGCCCTTTTGATCCATTTGGCCACTTCGGTCTCTGCAATAGAATTCCTTACCTCTAAATGTTGATTCACTCTGTCTGTTCTGAATTTTGGCCTCCAAAGTGGATCGGCCGATCCACAAAAGTGGCCATTTCAGACCAATTTTTTCGTGGGATGTGTCATGACCATGTACATCATGATTCCATGGTCGATCTCGTGAAATAGTATGTTGGGGTGTCGACCGATACCCCCCCATACTTGTTTCATAGCATACTGCAACACAAGATAGAGAGAGATCAAATGCAGGGGTTCTACTGGGGTAAGATACTAGCAGAACCAAGAGTTTCTTTTATCATTGATAGCCTAGGTGTATGAGTGATAGACTATCAAGCCTAAACATCTTGTTGCTATGAAGGGCTAAGGCGATCCAAGGGAGAAGATGGAGAGAGAAGGTCCTATGGCCTTAGCATTAGGGATGACAAGCATCTCTTCATGCTTTCTTCTATCAGGGCCATGCGGCAGGTTATGCCGGTGGCTCTAGAAGATGATTAAAGAGAAGGAGGGGCAAGGAGATCCTCTCTCTCAAAGACTTTGGATAAGAGCTTGAGCTTTGCATTAGTGATAATGCAAAAGTCATTAAAGCTATCTTCAAGACCAATACACCCATTCTCTCCTCAGAAACCTTTTCTTCTAAGTTGGTAAAGCTTTCTTTGGCAACAACACGTAGAAACTTTTCCATATCGCTCTTCTTCTCGGTGGAACCATGGTGAGGTCAAGGATGTTGAGAAGGGAAGTAAGAGAAGATGGAATTTCTACTAGTGGTGAAGAAGAACAAGGTAAGAGGAGGAAGAAGGAAAGGGAGAGGTAAAGAAGATAGAATCCAACACCCTTCGCCTCAATTTTCACTTGGATCATGCCGGAAACAGGAGAGAACTATTGATCTAACGCTCAGAAGTACCAAGCTTGGCTGAAGGACCAAATCCACGGTCGGCCGATCCCTTTTTGAAAGCTAATGTCTGACTGAGCCATGTTCTGATTTGGTCAAGCCAGGTGAGTCAGCTCGTGAAGTTTCGGGTTGTTTGGCCCAAAGATAGGTTCGGCCGAACCACTTTAGAGGCCAAATGGGCTGATCTTTCACGAGGGGGGAGTCAAGGCTAAGGCTAGGCCATTTCTAAGGTCTTTTTTGAAATTTGAACAAAAAAAGTTAAAACATGTAGATTTTAATTCTAATTGAGATTAAGAACAAAATCTATCATGTCACATTCATTGCTCAGGTGATTCATGTTCATGAGAAGATTTGAGACATTGACCATTTACCATTAAAGGTGTTGAGCCATAATCTTGAAGTGTGACGATTCCATGTGTCACGATATTGCTGATGACGAATGGTCAACACGTTGTACTCAAACCCTTTCCTCCATTCATTTCTTCTCTCCTACGAAGGATTAGTGGACAACACATACACGAAGGAATTCTCATATGATTCAAAGCAGGGGCATTATTGTAATAGAAACAGATGACATCTTTTATGCTATAGAAAAGTTGGCTTTAGCATTTTAGCACAGAGAGGGATGTTCCATCATTGTTCACCAGTTCTTTAAAAGTTATGCAAGGTTGAGGCAAAGATATGCAAGATGATTTCAAAACCATCTCAAACCTTGATTTGTCTCTTATGAATGATCTCATGACTTAACCACCATTTTTTTTAAGTTATCATACATTGGTTTACTCCCAAAGTACAACCAAATTTCATACAAGTTTACTTTTTCTTCATTAATCAAACATGACACCATGTCTAATTTGATCAAGGAAAGCTTATTTAACCTAATCACCATGCTTAATTTAAAGAGCTTTTGGAAGCAAGATCTCTACTCCCAAACCAAAGCATACTTATAAAAGAACAAGGAAGCATGAAAGAATAAAGAGTCATTTTAAGAAGAGACAAGAGCATGAATGGTGAACCATATGAGCATTTGCATTTTTTTTTCTTTTTAGTTTTTGTGACTTAACAAGATGAGCAAGGTATAAAGAGAAAACAAGGTAGAGACAACCAAACAAAATTAAACAATGAAGCATGACATGAATTTCTTAGAGAAATCCACTCCCCCATACTTGGATTTTGCAACATTTTACAATGTGAAAATCCAAGTCTAGGATGTGAAATTTTCTTTTAAATGTGCTTCATTATTGAAGGATGTTTGGTTGAACATACCTTGTGTTTTGCTCCATCGTTCTTTTTGTTTAAACCTGAAATGGTTAGTGACAAAAATACCCGAAGGAACAATTTCACAACTATTCCCTTAATCTCATTTTACAAATTCATTTTAGAATTTTGGAAAACATTTTTATTTTGTTTTATATATTTTTATTACTATCATTTTTTAATTAACTTTAATTAATTAATTAATTAATTATTATTATTTAATTAATTAAAAAAATTATTATTTTTTATTTTTTTAATAAATAAGCAAACTTTAACAGAAAAGAAAAAAAGGATCGGGTTATCTCCCGAAAGTGCTTATTTTTAAGACACAAGCTTGTCTTTGGGAAACCTTCAAGTTGCAACTCATGTTGGTGAAGTGGTTTCCCCTTCAACTCCAACATTTTCAAACCTATCCTCAAGACCAAAACCACTACGAGATTTGCAAAATTTATGGTAGACAAACACATCTACAACCAACCTTGCAAAGATTTTTGAAAGAAGAATGAAGGGGTTGTAGATCATGTGTCTAGTGATGGTAGAGGGAAGGATCGATTTGGGAGATTTCTCACTTGAGCATGGATTTGATGGGAAGATCGGGGAATAGCTTCCATGCTCATTGGTATTGTTCTCCCTGAGTGGGTGAGCACTTCCTTTCTCATGACATTTCAAGTCATCCTCAAAACTTGAGTGGGTCATGGCTGTTGGTGAGATTGACATAAGCTCACCCCTTGGATCAAGAATTGGTTTGGATTCTAACCCTTTGATGAGAAGTCGGGAAGACCAAACGGGTAGATAATCTTCACCTATTCTATAACCAAGCTTCTCATTTCCTAAGGTGTTCTCCAAGATTCTCATGATTGGCCTTCTGATAAAGGTAAGATGAAAGGAAAGTCCAGGAAGGTCAAAGATGTGGAAATCTAGGAAGATCTTGAGATCATCAACCACCACAAGAACATCATGAAGGACTCCTAAACAATCAAGGACTTGACCATTGGGGAGTCTAAGGTGTTTTTGTGATTGGGATAGATGATCCTCTGATGATGTTGGAACATGAAAATGAGGAAGGATGTTGATCCCGAGGCTAGGATCATAGCAAATTTCACCATCAATGCCCAACACTTGACAGGATATTCTCCTCATATGTGTGGGCATTTTAGTGACTTCCTTTGAGGATTCGGCCTCATCCAACCATTCTTGACTTACAACGGTAGATAGATGCTCTAACCATTGTCTTTGCTCCACTTGGTCAGATTTATGGCCCTCATGGCTTCCATGCCTCGGGTGTCTTAATGAATTCCCAGATTCATCAAGTGGGTCATCATAAGACTTGAATGAAGGAACACATGGGGATCATCAGGATCAAGGATGGGTGTAGAAATGGTTTTGTAGGATAAGTCAGAGGTGGGCATAGAGAAGGAGAGGATAGATTTGGCTTCTAAACACTTGAGTTCTTCTATAAGCTCACTCGACATTTCTTCATCAAATATCCCAGGCTTTTCCTGATGTGCCATGTGGGAAGTCGAGGCATAAGATGATGTTGATTTGGGAGGTTTTTGAAGAGATCCCTTCATGAGAGGTCTAGAAAGATGTTTCTTAGAAGGTCTCTTTAGGAAAGGATCATTTTGGACATTCCCAAAACCAACAAGATCATATGAACGGTTAGCCTCGAACTCGAAGGAATGATTTAGGAGTTGAATTTTTTTCTTCCTTCGATATTTGTGGTATTTGTGGTTCAGGATCGATGGAAGAATCTTTAGATAGAAAAGGTGGTGATTCAGCTATCGAGGATTCTTTTCTGGGGGCTGGTTTTTGTTCTTCCTTGGGTCCTTCATTATAATCGTTAGTAGAGGGGGTGTTCTCAAGAATCTTTGTAAGAAGATTCTTCCCTGCACTAACGGATAAACACATGAAGGCTTCCCCGGAAGTTATATCAAGAAGTTGTGCGGAATCTTTGCTAAGACCGCCATAAAAGTGTTGTAACAATGTTGGCTCGGTTATAGCAAGATCAGGGCCAGATGATGATAGCTCTAAAAGACAGGCCCATGCCGCACCAAGAGGTTCTTTCTCCTTTTGTGAGAAGTTGATGACCTCTTTTCGAAGACAAACAACGCGAGGAATAGGGAAGAAAGTTAGGCAGAATTTGGATTGTAATATTTCCCATTCTTCGTTTACACTACCTACGTTACGAAGGTACCATCGTTTGGCTATTCCCGTCAAAGAAAACGGAAATAGCTTCCACTTAAGGGTATCTCGCCAAATCCCTTGGATGTTGAGACATGAACACAATTGTTCAAAGTCACGTAGGTGAGTGTAAGGATTTTCATCTTCATCCCTAGAAAAAGGTTGTTCCCGAACTTTGGCTATGAAGCTACAGCGAAGCTCATAGCTAAGTGAAAGGATGGGATGTGATGATGGTGGTGGTTCCAAACTATGGCCCTTTGGAAAAGTAAGATGACAGATGGATGGTTCGTTCATGGTGTATATGAAAAGGATAAAATGAAAAGAAAGATAAAACAAGGATAATAGGACCAAAGGATACTAATTAAAACAGCTACCGTTCCCCGGCAACGGCGCCAGAAATGCTTGTTGGTATTTCTTATGACTATTGGATAAATCGGCGAGCGCACAGATTATACCGATGTAGCACTTCACCGGGAGTATTCTAGGTATCGTATTTTCCACAGGGAACGGGTAGTAATCTAACTAGGAATATGGATATGTCCTATGATGGATCAAGGGAGACTATGATAACTGTGTTGAGAGGTTTGATATAGCAAAGATATCTAACAAGGTATAGCTGGTTATACTGGCTTTATCAGCCTTTCTCTTGTACAAGGTGATGGGATAGATCAGTAAGAGATATAACTCCGACCGGACCGCGCCATCATGTTGTATTGAAGCCCTACCTTTTAAGAACTTATCCGACACGCATGGTGGAATACAAAGGCTAGATAGAGCTGTCACTTTCTACTAGCATCCACAAACAATCCACGCGATAAGTGGTTTACAAAGGTAAGATCTAGTCTAGACACCACGTCTACACTATTCTTACTACTTTAACCCCACGTTAAGGCTAAAGCATTCTACTTAAAGTAAAGCGATGAACAAGCAGGAAAAGGTGTATAATAGCTAACCTAGACTTAGAATATCAAATACTATAAAGAACTCGAAAGAAGTCACTTACAAGAGCTGAACTTACAAGAGACTCGCATCCGCCGAGGAAGAACTCCGGAGAAGATTCCCGACAGGCCCGGGGCTTTCTCCAGAAGACCTTCCTCACTCTCCTCCAACTAGCATAGCACTACTAGAGAGCTCCGCTAAGAGACTAAGGAGTAGTGTTTCTCCAACGAGGCATGAAATGAATAGGGAGCTCTAGGGGTCTATTTATAGCTAGAGGTGGAGTAGGGGCTACTCCGGTGCCACATCAACGATCCGCGCCACCTCCATCAGCCACCGTTGGATCCAACCGACTTCAGAACCGCCTAAGGATTAATGGTGCTGATTTCCATCATGTGGGGAGTAGGTAAGTCGGTTGGGGAGGTGAAACCGCCGTATGGTGGTTCGGCCAAACCACAACATGGCCTGTGGGCCCTCCTCGACCTTCTAGAAGATGGCCCATTGATCAGGGGCTAGGTGGGGGCCTGGTGGGCCCCACCTATGGTTTGACCGAACCACATGTGGAGTCTGTGGGCCACCTCTACCTCCTGGATACTGGTCCCACTTGTCATATGACTTGGATGTCGGTTCTGAGTTGAGTTGTCATGTTAATCTTCTTGATGTGGGCCCATGGATCCTTTTGATGTGAATCTGGACCGTTGGTAAGAAATACACTTGGATCCAAGGGGTAGAGAGTGAGCTCGAGGGTGGATCTTGGATCATGGGGGCATGGGATGCCTAGTGGCCCCACAAGGTGGTTGGCCGACCCCCTGCGTGGGCCGACTAGCCCCAAATGTCCCCTTTTGTCATTATCTGCATCAAATGGTCATGGGACATGTGGAACTAGTTATTTGGCACAATATGTTTAGGTTATGCTTGCTTTCCTTGGAATATGAGGATGTTGACGGTATTTAGATGGTGACAAGATAGCTCTTAATTACCGTCAACAGCCGCGAAGGCCACGAGGTGGAGGACGGGGTTAGGATTGAGGTTGTGGAGCTCAATCCCATAGTGGTTGAGGATTCCATGGAAGAAGCGAGACGGCAGTGTACCGAACCCGCGCTCGTGGAACAGAAGGAAGGAGACCACATACCCCTCTGGCGGGTCCGGCACGTTGACGCCAGTGGGGACTATCCACTCTTGATGTCCGTCGGTGGAAAGCTCGGGGCGCAGCAGCCCCGCGTCCACCATCTCGAGCGCCCGCTCATACTCGAACGTGCATTAGGCCTAGCTCCTCTCCGGGTACTCTCCAGCCATGGGGGATGTGCCTGGGAAACGGCTCGCGGCGCGGCGGGAAGTGTGGCCAAGGTAGGAGACACGACATCGCAAACCCTAGATTCGAAGGGAGGCGATGTGAGCGAGGTTGGGAGGCGAGGAAGGCAAACAGTGTAGGCTCACGGATGATGACGCGGCGTGCAGATATTTATAGGGACCCGGACGGCAGAGCGGCACCTCCTCGGCTCTCCGCGCCATGACCCCACAACCCGAGTTGCATTAAATGTGGCCGCTCGGTTACGTCCTCTCCACTGTCCCCGGGAATATCGGGAGCCACGCGCATGATGGCAGGTAACTGACACCACCTGCCTTTTTCCTTGCTACGTTAAACACACCCCGTATCTATCATCATTATAGGATCCATCCCGGGCCCACCATGCCACTCACGCGATGGCTGTCGCACCTAGGAGAACTTGTGACTCACTCGAGCTCGTCCGACGCGCGCAGAGGTCGGAGGAACGCCCACGTGGCGCAACGGGTGGCAATGGCCCATGGGCCAAGGTAAGTCAAAGGGATAAGGGCCATAGACGCCCCGACCACCCATTATGGTCCAGAGGTACGGAGGCCGATCCAGCGGGGTTCAAAACGGCTGACTCAGGACAATAGAGCGAGGGGCGAATAGGGAATGGGCACACTAGCGGTCATGAGCCTGGCAATCGGATGCTAAGGTCATTCCTTGATTTCGCATTTGAGTCCGTCTTTGATGGATGATTGGTTCATGGTATTCCTCCAAAGGAAGGCAATAGGCCCCCGAGAGTGCCTGCCTGGTCACCAAGACCGCGTCAGACGGCGGCGTCACGACCCACCGGTCACCCTGACCCGGCATGCTGCAGCTGTGGAAGAATAGCGGCCGCCTCGTCTTCAGGAAACCCCGGGCTGTGACGACGCTACTCTCTCCCCCAGAGTTGGTTGGGCGCTTTTCAGCTGCTCCATGATCAAGGACACCACCGGCGAAGGACCCGGAGCCCGCCATACATTGGCATCCCCGAGCCTACCTCTCCCGCCGACGGCGGCATCGCCATCAACCAACAGCCAAGGATGAGCCAACTCTTGGGGGTCACACAGGTGGACTGCTGTGACTTTCCCAGTGGACACATCCTCAGTTGCCCTCCGGGAAGGGATAGCACGCCACCACTCCCAAAAGCGGAGAGCAGGATTCATCCGGCGAAAGGATGGACTCCACACCTTCCGCCCCTAGAGGCGATGCGTGCAGGGGGTGGTGACAACCTCTCGACCTGCCGGCGGCCGGAATAAGAGAGAGCTCTACGCACCTCACAGAGCTTCCTCTGACCTCCGCCACTAGCCGAGACGGGACACCTGCACCCCTAAAGCAGAACTTCCTTTGATCTCGGTGCGCTCTCGAAAAGGCTGCTCGCCAGGGCGGCTCGAGGGTGTCTCCGACGAGGTGTCGAGGGAATAAGATGGGGCATGCCATGATGCGGGATTGTGCGTCTTACCCCACAGATGGCCGTCCCTATTTATAGCTGTCGGGGCACCCGCGCGGCAACCGGCCCGTAAAAGCTGTACCACTCGCCTCCCCTAATTAAACCGCACTGCGCGCCAGCGCCAGTTTCTGAGGGGATGCGGCGGGGCCATAAATGACCAAACACTCCCGAGGATCAGGGCTCGCCATTCAGAGTTTGACCAACAGGGAACCGCGCCCCACGCTGTACCCTGACGGAAAAACACAGCGCACCCGTATTGGACCAACAAGGGGTGTCGTCAGGTTTTTTGGGCGACCGCACGACATCGACCCGTCCACTTGACCCCGCTGTCAAGTAGCAGCATAGTGCAACGCTGAGTCGTCGCATCGAAGCACACCAGTCAAAGATCAACAGTGCCCCCCATGGTAGGGCTGGCGTGCAAGCAAAGAGCTGGCTCCGACGTATGGAACAGTCCCCTCCCTTTCCCGCTGCCTCATATAGAGAGCGAAGGGCCAAGCACTGTACAAGTCTACCGAGTAAGCCCTTAGGAGAAACAACCATCCTCCTAAGGCCTCGGGGGCTACACCCGGCGGGTACGCTCACGCACACCCACCAGAATCCAAAAACTTAGCCGAACACCATAAGCACTCGCGGAAGCCTCCGGTGCAGTCCATCACTGCATTGCAGGCTTAGGGGCTACTATCAGATACCTGAGAATGGGGTACCCTAACACCGTGCTTCGCAAAAGCAAAATCACCCTCAGGGGCTCTCTGCCTCGTCCGGGCCAGGGTGACGTCACTACCCTCGGGTGCTCCTCGCCTCCAACCGACCAGATCAATAGCGCTCCCTCGGAAAGACTTTCGCCTCGTCTGAGCTAGGGTGACGTCATCCATGACGCCAACCACCCTCGGAGGCACCTCCGTCCCGTCCGAGCTAGGGCAATGTCATCTGTAATGCTTCCTCCCTCGGGGGCTCCTCCGCCTCGTCCGAGCTAGCGAGACGTCATCCGTGACGCCATCTGCCCTCAGAGGAGTCGCCACCACAACCGGCCCATGGCACCCTCACTTATAGTCAAAAGGTCCACACTACCACCCATCCTTAGGGATGGGGCTCCAGGGCGTGAGCCGCCATGCTTGCCCCTGTGCACTCCGTATGGTACAGGCTCCTGTGCTGCCTAACCACCGATTGACACTCGCTATGCTCACACTATGCCTCTGAAGGACACTTGAACAGGGATTAGGGTGCTCTCAGCCCTGTACGATGGAACGCGGGGGTGCCTGGCCCTGTGTTGCGAACCCTCGCCCATGCCCCAAATCAAGGAATAGCGGTGTTCCCTGTCATGAGGCGCATGGCTACAACACCATCAAGGACGAACAGGACCCGGGCGGCGTGCCTACAGATGCAATCTTCTCCGGCAAGGAAGGCAAACAGCAGCTAAAGCGCTCCCAAGTCAACAGCCTGGGTCGGTCCCACATTCTCTCTCTATATATATATAATCCTCCATCTCTCCCTACGTATAAAGGGGGAGAATGGACCTCCAATCTCTGGCTCTAAGCACCCTCTGAACTCTCTTGACTCATTCACACACACACACCGTCGCATTTGCGTGAGCTCTTACCAGAACCAAGAACCTATACGCACGAGACCTGGGAACTAGCTTCCCTCTCTCACCATTGCTTGTAGCTCCCCTCTACGAGCTCTCCACGCTTGGTAACACGACTTCGCAGCAAACTAGACGTAGGGCGTTCGTGCCTGAATCAGTATAAACCGTGTGTTCTCCGAGCGTAGCCATCCGATCTCCGACACGCTTAGAAATTTACTCGTTGGCTGTCTATACCCTGCCATTTTAGACACCAACATCTACCATGGCTCTAAGGGGAACAACTAGAATCTTATTTACCATGGAAAAGAGTATTCTTAGCTCATTCTCCGTTATAGTTCTTACATCATCTCTAGGAAACAAGGTTATTCCTATCCAACAATGCATGAAACGTAAAGTGGGATTATGAATATAACTTGTTTGTGGGTATCTAGCATTGTCTTTTCCAGTTATTAGTTTCCAAAATTCACGTCTATTATACCCCTGGGTAGCATGTTTAAGATTAACAACACATTTTTCTCTACACCCAAGAACAAGACCAAATTCTCAGCATTGTCTTCAGTTTGTTGAATGTGGTCATCTCATGAGGTGTGACCTGGATGCCGGTTTCAGGATTAGTAACCCATGATGATTGATCTCCCGAAATATCGGCCAGTTCGTAATGACCGGTACTAGGATGTTCTTGCTCGTACTCGCCATGGCTAGCACTGCTACCCATGATTTCAGTGGCGCCTGAACAGTGCACTGAATCGTGCCTTGAATCAATTGACATAATCTCTGTACCTTGCAATGAGCTTCCTCCCCGGGAGTTTTTGGAAGAACTCCCACTAATTGAACTATGTGCCTTCTTGAGTGCTTTCTTGAGAGACTTCATCTTACCACTCTAACTAGCTAAGGCCATGCCCTTCTCTTGATTAGCGGAGAGAGATGGCAAGGATTTTTAGCTCGTGTGATTGCTGGTCGAGAGTGTGTGCTTGAAAGAGTCTCTTTGCATGTGTACATATAGCAAAGAAGAGGGCGAGTGCCGGGGGCACTAGGTCCGGTGGACCGACCCCCTAGGTGCTCTCTGGGTGCTCTGATTTGCAAGGTAGTGGCGTACATGAAGATGCTCGACATGGATTTGAAAGGAGGTTCCTATACTGCATCGACCGACCACCGTGCTCTGATGATGGACCTTGCACCACGCCAACTTGAGTGGTAATGAGGGGCAAAGAAATGACAAGAGCCATTTGGCCATGTCGGTTAATTAAGCAAAAGATGCTCCATCCTTTGGCTTTGATTGATTAGAGAGAAAGGATGAATGGCATGGTCATTTGTTGATGTCTCATGATCTAGGAATCAGGGAGATGAAAGGAGAGTCTGGCCCTTAGTGATTAGCGGTATGCTTTTGTAATAATGCCTCTCGTGAAGATTCAATGGATGGTGAGAAAGTATGTGAGTGTATATAGAAGAGGCATGGTGATCATGGTCTTCTAATGTTTGGAAGAAATGTGTGGTGGAATGGTGATGGAAGGATATGCGTTGGCAAGGTGTGGATGAAATCTCGTGAAGAGTCTTTTGCACATGTATTTTTCTTGCATGACATGTGAGAGAGAAGAGAGAGAGGGACAAGGAAAGGATGGACATAGTCAAGGTTATGTCCCCTCTTTGGCTCCTAGTCTGATTGTTTAGAGTTCAGACACAAGGCATCTCAAGGCAAAAGAAAAGCAAAAGAGAGAGAGGAGGTGGCTAGGTCGGCCGAACACTAATTGTGATTTTGGCTCCTGGTGTACTATCTCATGCATGGTACCTCGAGGCAGGGAAAAGACAGAGGAGAATGGGTCCCAGAGCCAAGTCGACCGACCTCACTCTGGGCTCTAAAGGCCCTGGCTTTGTGACACTAATCTACTTACACCATTTAATATGCAATGCAACTTTCATGGATAAAAAAGGATTCAAAGTTTTATAGGTTAAATTGATTTTCAAAGTTTATTATGACTAAGCATGTTTATGTGTTGAGATTAACAAGAGAAATGATCATGCAATGAAACGGATTTCAGGAATTTAAAAGCGGATGTGAAAGAAGACTTACCTTTTTATGAAGCCATGATTTCAGTTGGTGAGATTAGGACCATCCTCCTCACTTGCCCGTCGGATTTGCTGGCATGGTTTTGGAGGTGGAGTGGTGCATGGCTTGATCACTTTCTTTTGCCATACCCATTTGGGTTTCGCCCGAGCTTGTTGCTTCACTTTTGTCAAGTAAGTATAATTAATGTAAGGATCAATTTCAAATACCTTGACTATGGAGCATTGGTCGATTTTTGGCTTCAAGTGGAATATCTCCTGGGTTCCATTGATATTGAATTGAATTTCTCTAGCTCCTACATCGATATGTGGATTGGCGGTGTTGAGGAATGGCCTTCCTAGGATGAGTGGAGTCTTCTTGTCTACCTCCATATCCAACACCACAAAATCCACACGGATGAGAAATTCTCGTATTTTGACGGGAATATTTTTAGCGATCCCCGGTGGGTAGCGAATTGATTGATTCGACAGCTACAAGCACATTGGTGTAGGAACAAAGTAGTATGACTTAATTTATCAAACACTACCTTTGGCATGACGCTGACGCTTGCTCCCAAGTCACAGAGTGCATGCTCAAACTGCTGAGTCCAGATGGAGCAATCAATGGTAGGACACTCTGGGTCCTTCTTCTTTAATGGCAGCTGATTGAGTATAGCTTCGCTACACTCCTCCGTTAACTTGATGACTTCAGTGGTGGGTAATGGCCTTTTGTTGTTGAGGATGTCCCGCAAATACTTGGCATAAGTTGGAACCTGCATTGCATCAAGTAGGGGAATGTGGACATATAATTGACGAATTACCTCAACGAATTTCCCAAAGCGTTCATCTGAGGATTGTCTTTTTGGCTTGTTTGGGAATGGTAGTAGTATGTTTGTATCGTAGTACTCATGTGGGGCCATTTTCCCATGGAACTTGACAGGATCCTCGAGTGGTGCAAGTTCTTCTTCCTCGACTTCATGTTGTTCTTCTGGATCAGCTTCTTTCTCCTTTCTTGTTGATTTGCCTGAAGTGTTAGGATGTGGTGGATCGCGAGTGGACTTACCCCTTCTCGTGGTCACCAAATTTATACTAGAAACTTTTTCACGTTTAGCAAGAATTGGAGCAGAAGATATCAATTGAGACAGTTTTCTTTCTAACATGTTATTAAAATTTAGTTGGTTCTTTACAATAGAAGCAAAGTCATCCATTTTATTGTTTAAGGTTTCAAGGGTCTTATCATTAGCAGCTAGTTTATTTTTTATGCTCTCATTAATCCTAGCTTGTCTTAAGACAAGATGTTTAAATGAAGGCTGATTAAAATTAATAAAGCTCTTACGTCCATTACCTTGATAGAAGGGTCGTGGCTTTGATCCCGATTCTTGCGGTCGATCTTCATTATTGTTGATGAAGCTCACGCCTTCGTTTGTTTCGGGGAAATTGTTTCCCGAATGATTTCCACCACATACCTCACACATTGCAATGCCTTGTTAGCTCTTGTAGAGGCATAGTGTTGGATGGCCTCTATATCCTTCTTGAAATTGGCTCGTTCTTTGAGTTTCATCATCAAGAGATCCATCCTTGTGGAGAGTGCATTTACTTCATGAATAATTTCAGCACTCTTCTTCTTGACTTGGAGCTTTTCCTTTTTCCACCCTTGATTCGTCACCATCTTCTCAATGAGATCTTTTGCTTATGTGACGTTGAGCGAAGTGAATGCTCCTCTTGCGGCAGCATCAAGGTGACTACGGGCTATTCTTGTTAACCCATAGTAGAAGCCTTGAATTAGGAGCCAATCTTGAATTCCATGATGAGGGCATTCCCGAATGTACTCCTGGAGACGTTCCCATGCTTCGGGAATAGTCTCGTCCGCTTGTTGTTGGAAGCTTGAAATTCTTCCACAAAGGGCGATGGTTTTGCCCATCGGAAATTACTTCTTGAGAAAAGCATTGGCACAAGCAGAGCCCAACCAAGATCAACCAGCAGTACCCAAGAAGAAGAACAATAATAGAAGGAGGAAGAACAAGCAGAGCGAGATCTCAGAAGGAGCAGTACAGATGATCAACCCAGATAACATGGAGCATGATCACTTGCTTGCCTCACCATATGTAGTCAAGAGGGGAGATCCAGGAGTACCAACCATAGAATGCACTATCAGAAAGACTGTCTTCCCTTTGACCTTCTACAACACAGGATCAGGAGTCAACATAATGTCAAAGGTAACTTATGATCATTTATTTGAAGGTATACCTTTGTACCCAACCTATATGCAGTTGCAAATGGCAGACTTGATGTATAGATTCCCCGAAGGCATAGCAAAGAACATAGCGGTAAAGATTCAATATTCTTATATTCCCGTAGACTTTGTAGTACTTGACATGCAGGATGAAGAAGAGATGACCATAATCCTGGGGAGACCATTCCTCAACACGACCAATGCCATCATATTCATCGCGACTGGACAAGTCCACTTCAACCTACCCGCTGGAAAGGTACGCTATAAATTCAATAGTTATGCTAATCATATGCTCCCTAAGAAAAGATGCAACCGAAGGAGACGCCATACCCGTCGTCAAGCAAACCAACCATTGAAGGATGGCTGGGCAGACTATCCTAATGAAATCACAAGATATGAAGAACAAGAAGTAATGAAATCTCGATGGGACGAGTGGGGACAAGAAATTGAAAAGATGGAGCTACGTGCAAACGAAGAAGCAGAAGAGACACTAGTGCAAGCACAAGAATGGATGGAGAAGAATAAAGATACACCACTACATAAAGAGGAATCGTCTGAGTCAACCTTAGATGATAAATCTGATAAGTAAGTACTTTGTCCTACCTAAGTCTCATCGGTAGACTATAAATCCTGTTCCTTTGCCACAAGGTAAAAATGGTAGTTACCTAATTAATTACCCTTAGTTAATTTTATCACATTTATCATTCTGCATAATAAAGAAATATTTACGTATCATTGCATCATAAAAAATACTAAGCCCCATGTGAGAGAACTGATGGTGTTACCTTAAGGAAACTTACTATTGTGGCATAAAAATAAATTTTATTTCCCTTGCATTATATAATAGAAAATTCTAAAAAGAGATAAGATATTCAATCCCTGCTAGAATCTTTCAGCTAATGAGAATATTCAATTACTCTTTCGGCTAATTGCTAACCCATTGTCATAATAGAGCCTTGAGTTTTGTTTGTTCTTGTTAGAGTATAACCATGTAGGATTGAAAGCACCAAGGAGGAGTGAGCCTAACCACGAGGCTACTTCGAAAGATTATTCAAACTCAACCATAGCAAAATTAAGCTTGGGGGAGGCATCCCCCAGTTATCAGGTAAGTATATCTATGCTATTTATAGAGTCTATCATATAGTCAAAAAATATTAAAAATATGTGAGCACATGAAGGTTCACCATAGTATCATAAGAAAACTTAAAATTGCCAAAAATATATGGGCACATGAAGGTCCATGGCTATTGAGTCTTAAGAGTCCTAAATAAAGATATATAGTTAGGGTGTGTGTTTAATTTGTTAGAGTCAATAAAATCTATGAACTTTAATTTTGTCTTGGAAATGATGAATAGTTGCTCTGCCGTAATCCGTTTTAAGTACCTAGTTTTCAACCTTGAATTCTCCTAAGTTTTGGTTAAAACTACTTTGATTTGAGAATTTACTTTGAACTTGAAACTTGTGGAGACATATACTTAAACTATGTCTAGGTAGTTGGGAGATATGACATGAAGGTCTAGCTACTATTTATCTTACTGCTAGCAATGCTAAGTTCTGGTGATTTATCTTTTGAAAATTTAAAATTTTACATGATGAGCTCTTGTATGACGTAGTTTAAATTCCTACCAAATTCATATACATATACATTTAGATTAGGAAGACTCATTCATGCTACTTGTCTTTGTATTGAGTGTTGTCAACCTTTAGACACTATGAAGAGTCTCGTCATGCTTTTAAATCAAGATCACGTACACACCACCCAAATATGCACTACTCTACACTGGAGTAGGAGCAACAACATGCCATTCATCCACAAGAAAAAGGTCTTACTCTTACACTGAGAGTAACCACCACCAAAAATATTCATTCCATCATTCATCAAACAAATGCTCCAAAGTTCTTGTTATATTCTCTTAGCAGTTTTTCTTGGTAATAGGGATATGAGCTATGCAAAAGCTATTTGAAAAAAAGAGAAAAGAGAAGAATTAAAAATGGACAGTGTTTTGACACACCTCTCAGAAAAAGTAAATAAATAAGATAGCTCATACTCTCTAGCCATATTACTCAAAATTTCAAATTCCAAAAGAGATAGATTTATTCCAAGGAGCAAAGTAGAATTAGGATTTCACCATCACCACCATATATCCACTATATATCCACCATATCCATACACCTGCATATCTTGACTTGATTGTATAACTTGACTTTCTATGGGTCTATTGTTTGACTTTACAATATATAAAAAGTAAGTATGCTAAACCTTGTTAAGTCATTCCTATGAACTCCACTATATTTACTAGTATTGGAGGGCATGACATCATTAATGCCTCAGTGAGATCCACAAATGCCACATACATAAGAGACTTGAGGGTGTCATACAATTAAGCTCTGAGTTTTATTTCGAAAACTTTGAAAAACCCAGAATTTTGGTAGAGTGAAGAGTTTGAGACATAGTTCCTGACTCGATTACTCTATCTTTCGATTACTCAAGACCCAAGTGATAGTAAAAGTCCCATAGTTAAAGGTAATACAGGTGAGTTCAAAAGTTAGAGTAATTTTTTCTAATTCATATAAGAATTTTTGTTTGAAAACATGTGAACATATGAGGTGCGAAAGCATTGCAGCAACTCCTGATCCAAGTTTATAAGAAAGGATTTGCTTAGGGACTAGCAAAGGGTAAGCTTGGGGAGCTTGTTGACGGTCCTTAGCGTCAACTTTTTAAGCAATTATAAATTAAATAAATGGATCAATCAAATATAATATCTAGAAATATAGGGCTTTAATTAATAATTTCCATGAGTTTTGGTGTTTCATTATTTTCTAGGGACTATTCCAGAAAAGATAATAAAAGAAAGCAAATCAGAGAAGATATCGAATAAATCCCGCGGAGAAACACCTTTCATTCTACACAAGGAGGATCCCGCAAACATCGGAGCAAAGCGGGGCCCGAGAGGATGACCTATGGGGCCGGCCGGCCAGGTGTGGGGCCGGCCGGCCACCCCTAGGCCCACAACCCGCCGTATTTTGGAAGCTTCCTCCACCACCTATGAGGAGTCATCTCAGCCCTACGTGAAGTCGGTTTGATCCAACGGTTGTCGTGCATCCCACCAGACTATAAATAGGAGGGCATACCCCATGGAGGCAATTGCATCCCGGGCAATCCCTGATCATTCAGAGATCTATTTAAGTCATAGGAGATCTAGTCATGCAGAACCATAAACCCTAGTTCATCTAGAGCACTTCCTAGTACATAGCATAGCCTAATTAGATTCAAGAGTAGAGGAAGTCAAGATTCGATCTTGGACTCCCGACGTTGTCAAGAGATTGGAGTCTGGTACATTTCTTATTCTCTTTTAGTATCTATCTGCAGTTGTATGATATTTATAGGCAACATTATTCTTCATTAATATGTTCTTGTTTACTTTGTTCATTGTATACGTTAATATATCTAGTATAGTTAGTTTGATATTGAGTTCATGCACATGTTCGTATAGCGCTCGTCTATTTGATCATATGGCGAGTGGTAGGCAGTATGTAGGTGTGGTGCTTAGATAAATTGCTTATCTGCGGATGCCACCAGTTGTGTCGGGTCGTGAAGTAGATCATGGACGTGACAGATCCATTGAGTCCTTTGTAGGCTTCCCTTCGTATGATGGTTTGGTAGGGACGAATTGTCAGGTTGAGGATATCTTGTTATATCTGAGGTTTCTGAACTCAACTCATCCTATTCATGTCCCTATTGTGGTTGGGAATATTTGGTAGTATTACTTAACAATGATTACTAGATGTACTTGCACTAACTAGCGTAGCTTTGACGGTAGCTAGAATACTTAGGATGTTATTTCTTTATTACTTGTATTAGACGACGCTTGTGTAGTGACTAGAATGCTCTAGAAACTTTATCCTTATTATTATTATGATGATGATTGATCAATTTATCCTTATCATTTATATATATTTATTATGTGACTTACCCTGTTTAAGAATAGAGATCACTGATAGTTAACTCCCTTCATTCATTTCATATGATTGTTATCAATACTATAGATTATCAGTTTTAACTAGTCCTTCCCAGTGGTAGAATATAAATGACAACATGGTAATACTCTAGGTAAAATGCTACTGTTGTATATTTAATATGTCTGCTTGCAGAATCATTATCCTTTGACATTTCATATCTATCATTATTTATTTCTGCCTAGTCATACATAAAATATAGAATATTATATAAGTACCATAAAATATTCCTAGCTCTATAATTAGGGATGACAACCTAATTCCATGCTTAGGAGTATAAGATAAAAGATAGGTGACTAGTTGCTAAAGACAAGTTAATTACATACCATGCATTTTTGGCACCATTGCTAAGAACTCTATTCTTGGTAATGTTGTTAAGAAATGTCAACAGAAGCATCCCACAAAACTCGTTGCCATGGGTGCGCCATGATGTAAATGGAAGAATAGTAGCTAGCTAGTTCATTGTGTTTGTCATTTGCCATGATTGGAACGGAAGAACAGAAGCTTAGTGCGCCATGATGTAATTCACATTTCTATCATTTGTCGTGTATTCAGATTTGTGTATTTTTCAAGCTTAGCAAATGGTATTTTGTGTACAATAAGCCTAAACACTAAGCTCTAAGCCTTAAACACTAAACACCAAACCCTAAACACTAAGCCCTAAACCCTATACCTTAAACACTAAGCCTTAAACCCTAAACCCTAAACACTAAACCCTAAGCCCTAAAGACCAAACACTAAGCCATAAACCCTAAACACTAAGCCCTCAGCCCTAAACACTAAACACTAATCCCTATGCCCTAAGCCCTAAACACTAAACACTAAGCCCTAAACAGAAAGCCCTTAACACTAAGCCCTTAACACTAAACACTAAGCCCTAAGTCCTAAGCCCTAAACACTAAGCCCCAAGCCCTAAACACTAAACAGTAAGCCCCAAACACTAAACTCTAAGCCCTAAAGACTAAACACTAAGCCCTAAACACTAAACACTAATCCCTAAAACCTAAATAGTAAGCCCTAAACAATAAACACTAAGGCATAAACCCTAAACACTAAGCCCTAATCCCTAAACACTAAACATTAAGTCTTAAACACTAAACACTAAGCCCTAAACCATAAACACTAAGCCCTAAGAACTAAACACTAAGCCCTAAGCCCTAAACAATAAACACTAAGCCCTAAAGACTAAACACTAAGCCCTAACCCCTAAACACTAAGCCCTAAACCCTAAACACTAAACAGTAAGCCCTAAACAATAAACACTAAAGATTAAGCCCTAAGCCCTAAACACTAAGCCCTAAACCTTAAACACTAAGCCCTAAGCCCTAAACACTAAACACTAAACACTAATCCCTAAACCCTAAACACTAAGCCCTAAACATTAAACACTAAGTTCTAAACCCTACAACATTTGTACAGGCGGTTCACATAATTAATTGCTTGTATAAAATATTTCTATAGGCGGTTTTCATTGAAGACCACTTGTACAAATCATTTCTACAGACGATGCACGTTGAAAACCGTGTTGGCACAAATTATGATCAATTTTATATAACTAAAATATTGCCAACAAACTCAAGATCAAGGAGAAAACAATCATTACATGAGCATTCTTTATTAAATAACAAAGTTCCACATGTCCATGAATATTTTAATGCAGATAAGAAGAAATGGAACAAAAGAGACCCAGTGGGACCCACAGAGGGGGTCGGTCGACCCCACTGTGGGCCCACCAGGTTTCCCCCTCGGCCATGATCCAGGATAAACCCCTTAGAGTGATTCTCAACCATCAGATCACTTTGTGTTTTCTCCCAAACGACTCACAAGCAATGTACAAGGATCCATGGGCCCACACCAAAGAGATCAACACGACAAACACTTCAAAATGAACAACCACTTCACATGACAGGTGGGACCAGCACTAGGATGGATGAGGTGGGCTACGGACCCTTACGGGGGATCGGTCGAACCTCCCCTGGGCCCAATTGGCTCCCACTCAGACCCTGATCAGTGGGGCCACACCCACAAAGCCAGGGGATGGCCCACTGGCCATAGTGTGGATCGGCCGATCCACCCCCTAGGTCGGTTGGGTCCCCCCTCAACCGCCATACCAAGTTACACATGTTGGAAATCCAAGCCATCCATTCTAGGGGGTTGTATGACGGTTTGATCCAAGGGAGGAGGATTGAAGCCCCCTGGATCGATGACGTGGCGCTGGAGTAGCCCCTACTCCACCCCCTCTATAAATAGAGGCCTAGACCTCCCTCTCTAATCATGATGTAATCCATACAAACCACTATTATTATCAAGTGGAGATTAGTCTAGTGGGTGTTCTCTAGTGTGGGAGTTAGAGTTGAGTTGAGCTTTGCTCGGGCTTTCCGGAATTGTCTTCCCAGAGGATCTGGTATAAGCTCTTGTACCTTTTCTGTTTTATAAGACTTTACTTATTTAATGCAATATTCCTTCTTTACTTTACTTAGTCTTTACTTAGTGCAATATTATACTTGCTATAGTATTGTTGTGTGGTTTATCTTGTCAATTAGTTATTATAAACTAAATTGAGATCCTTGTGGCCTTTCCTGTATGCGATCATCGCCTGTCATAGGGTGCTCTAGTTGACCGTATACACGATTAGGGTAATAAGAATAGGTGTAAGCGTGGTGCTTATACTTAATCTTACCTTTGGTTATCGCTTGTTGCACGGATTGTTTGTGGTAGCTAGCAAGAGGTGACAGCTTTGTCTAGTCATTGTATTCCACCACGTGTTTATAGGCAAGTTCTTAAAAGATAAGGCCCCCGTAAGAAGAGGGCGCAGTCCGGTAGGAGTTTTGTCCTCCTACTTATCTATCCCCTCGCCTAGCATACTTGTATTGAGGAATCAATTGAAGTTTGTCTTAGCTAAATGCCATAGTTAAACCCACAGAGGTAGAGTTCGAATCATAGGAACTCTTTTGACTCTCTCGTTGTCCTCCCACATAGTTATACTCACTAGTCATCTCTTACTTATCTTTACCGGTTTGCTACATCATCATCACCTTCCTATCATTATATCATTTACCCCCTTACACTAGTTGATACTAAGTTGAGGTGATCTCTAGGATCTCTCTTTTATTATTATTTCTAGCTTCGCTTTCCCTTGGGATAATATAAATTATGATACCCCGGAATACTCCTAGGTGAAGTGCTACAATGGTATAATCTGTGCGCTTGCGGATTTATCCAATAGTCATAAGAAATACCGACAAGCATTTCTGGCGCCGTTACCAAGGATAAGGACTTATCTCTATTTTTTTGGTGCGACGCGAAGAAGTGTCAACAAGCATTTCTGGCGCCATTGCCGGGAAAAGCATAGCCTAGAAATTTTAATAGAATTGAATCCAGAGTTTACTATCAAATTAGTTATCAAATAGTTGTAGGGGCTTACCCCTTGCCTGTGTCTTTCTTAATTGTGAAGCAAGGCATTGTATGAGTGAGTTCCAGTTTCGAGCAACCATACTTGAAAATCTTAAGAGTTTCTGAAGAAACTCTAGGCATCGTCTAGTGTCTCCTTGAAAGCTCACCTCAGACTTGGATCCACTCAAGGAAGGAGGCCCCACTCCGTTTATCAAGCAAGCTATGGCTGAAGCGACTATTTCCGACTTCTCGGCTCCTTCAGTCGCTCACGTGGTCCAAGGACCGGATGGTAACACAGGGGGTGCTACCTTCGAGCTGCAACCATCTTTGATCAACTTAGTGCAAGCCAACCCTTTTTGCGGGAAGTTCCATGAGGATGCCAGTGCACATCTTCAACACTTCTTGGAGGTAAGTGGCACCATTTCCATTAAGAATGTGGCACCAGATATCATTCGTCTTCGTCTTTTCCCGTTCTCATTACTCGGGAAGGCGAAGCAATGGTTCTATGCTCATTCTGAGGAAGTTGCCACTTGGGAGAATTGTACCAATACATCTCTCAAGAAGTTCTTCCCCATGAGCAAAACCACCGCCCTTCGTGGAAGAATTTCAAGCTTCCAACAACAAGCGGATGAGACTATTCCCGAAGCATGGGAACGTCTTCAGGAGTACATTCGGGAATGTCCTCACCATGGAATTCAAGATTGCCTCCTGATTCAAGGCTTCTACTATGGGTTAACACCAATAACCCATATTCACCTTGATGCAGCCGCTAGAGGAGCATTCACCTTGATACAGAAGCAAAAGATCTTATTGAGAAGATAGTGACAAATCAAGGGTGGAAAGATGAAAAGCTCCCAGTCAAGAAAAAGAGTGCAGAACCTATTCATGAAGTAAGTGCACTCTCCACAAGTATGGATCTCTTGATGAAGAAACTCGAAGAACGAACCAACTTCAAGAAGGATAGAGATGCCATCCAACACTATGCCTCCACACGAGCTTACAAGTCAGAACAATGGTGTGAGGTATGTGGCGGAAATCATTCAGGAAAAATTTGCCACACGAGCTTTGTCAACAACAATGAGAAGCAACCTCAACAATCGGGATCAAAGCCACAACCCTCCAATCAAGGTAATGAAAGTAAAAGCTTTAATAATTTTTATCAGCCTTCATTTAAAGATCTTGTCTTAAGTCAAGCTAGAATCAATGAAAGCATAAACAATAAACTAACACTTAATGACAAGACCCTTGAATCTTTAAACAATAAAATGAATGACTTAGCTTATGTTGTAAAGAATCAATCAAACTTCAACAATATGATAGAAAGAAAATTATCTCAATTGATTTCTTCTGCTCCATATCTTGGTAATTCTGAAAAAGTCTCTAGTATAAATGCGGTGACCACGAGAGGGGGTAAGACCACTCGCGATCCACCACATCCTAACATTTCAGGTAGAACCACAAGGAAGGAAAAAGAGGTTGAAGTAGAAGAACAATAGGAAGAAGAACAAGAGACTGCACCACTCCAGGACCCTATCACGTTTCATGGGAAGACAGCCCCACATGAGTACTATGATACAAACATTCTACTACCATTCCCAAGAAACCAAAGACGACAATCAACAGACGAATGCTTCGGTAAATTCGTCGAGGTAATTCGCCAACTATATGTCCATATACCCCTACTTGATGCGATGCAGGTCCCAACCTACGCCAAGTATCCGCGGGACATTCTCAACAATAAGAGACCGTTACACACCACCGAAGTCATCAAGTTGACGGAGGAGTGCAGTGCAGCTATACTCAACCAGCTGCCTTTAAAGAAGAAGGACCCAGCGTGTCCTACCATTGATTGCTCCATCGGGACTCAGCAATTCGAACATGCCCTCTGCGACTTGGGAGCAAGCGTCAGCATCATGCCAAAGGTAGTCCTTGATAAACTAACTCATACTACTTTGTCCCCTACACCAATGTGCTTGCAGTTAGCAGATCAATCAATTCGTTACCCCGCGGGGATCGCTGAAAATATTCCCATCAAAATACGAGAATTTTTCATCCCCGTGGATTTCGTGGTGTTGGATATGGAAGTAGACAAGAAGACTCCACTCATCCTAGGAAGACCATTCCTCAGCACCGCCAATGCACACATCGATGTAGGAGCGGGAGAAATTCAATTTAACATCAATGGAACCCAGGAGATATTCCACTTCAAGCCAAAGATCGAGCAATGCTCCATAGTCAAGGTATTCAAAATCGATCCTTATGTCAATTATACTTACCTGGAAAAAGTGAAGCAACAACCTTGGGCGAAACCCAAACAAGTATGGCAAAAAAAGGTGATCAAGCCATGCGCTGCTCCACCTCCAAAACCATGTCAGCAAATCTGACGAGCAGATGAGGAGGATGGACCTACTTCAAATAATTGAAAGCATGGCTACATGAAGAGGTAAGTCTCATACAAGGTAAGTTTTCTTTTTCATTCTCTTCCTCTTTAATTCCTGAAATATTTTTATCATATGATCATATCTTTTAATTAATTCCAAAGCATAATCACGTTTAGCCATAATTAAATTTGAAAACAGAAAAATAATAAAATCTTGAACTTTTATTGTCCACGAAAGATTGCATTGTGTCTAATTTAGCATAGGAGGTTTAGCATCACAAATCCAGGTTCTGTGGTGGACCCAGATGGGTCGACCGACTGGGCCCACGACCCCACTACCTCTGGCCTACCCTACCTCATGATTCCCTATCTTGGGGCACTATGCCACGGCCCTCTGATCACAATAAGTGATCGGCCGATCCCCTATCTCTCTCCTTTCCTCTTATTCTTTCTCCACCTCGAGATGCTTCATGTTTGGTTCCCAAACAAATGAAGCTAGAGCCAAGGAGGACATGTATTGACTCCTCCCATCACCACCTTGCCCCCCTCCATCTCTCTCTTCATGCCATGCACAAAGTTTGTCCTTTGCAAATTCACTCCACCGAGAAGCATCCTAGCAAGAGAAGTCTAAACTACCACTCATCTCTTCCAAAATAAGAAGATCGTTATCACCATACCTCTTCCTATAATCAATCCCAATTTTCTTCATCACCAATCTCAAGAAGTGTGTCACTAATCGTTAGGAGCCTAAACACTCCTAGCATCATCATAACTTCTTGATCATGACACACTAGCAAATAACCATGCCATCCTCTCTAAGCACTCCAAGCCAAAAGGGGGGCATCTCTAGCCATTTTTCAGGCAGAGCAGCATGACCTATGTCCTCTCCTTGCGCCCCACTACCATCCATTGTGGCATGGTGCAAAATCATCATGAGAGCATCCAAAGGAGGATCGGTGGATCCAAAGCAAGGCCCCCTCCTCTCAAATCCTTGTCGGGCCTCCTCCACTTCACTACCTTGCAAGAAGGGCACTCAGAGGCCATGGGTGGTGGTCGGCCGATCAGGCCCACACCTCCAATCACTCTCCCCTCTCTTCTGCTATATGAACACGAATAGAGCCACTCCCTCAGACACACTCTCGACCACAGCAGCTCACAAAACCAAAAAAAATCCTCTACCATCTCTCTTCGTTTAGCCGCACCGCTAATTCAGAGAAGGGTACAAGCTTATCTAGTAGAGTAGTGAGATGAAGTCCCTCAAAAAGGCACTTAAGAAGGCACGGAGCTCAGTCAGTGGGAGTTCTTCCAAGAATTCCCAGGGATGTAGCTCATCCCAAGGTATAGATTTTATGTCCATTGATACAAGGTCTGAGTCAGTACATGGTTCGGGCGCTACCGAAATCATAGCTAGCAGTGCTAGTCATAGTGATTATTAGCAAGAACATCCTTGTGCTGGTCATTTTGAACCGGCCGAGCCTTCGGGAGATCAAACATCATAGATCACTGATCCGGAAACCGACATCCAGCTCGCCCTTCATGAGATGGCTATTTTCAACACCTTGAAGGACCGCGACTATGAGCACACCAAGGTAATTGATCCTACCCTCTTAGCTAAAATAGGATTAGACGAGGAGTTTGATGAAGTTTTTAGAGCCATAGGGTGGACTCGTGAGTTTTAGGATATCACTAACGACCCAGGAAGTAGACTTTTAACTCTAGAGTTCCTAAGCACAGTTAATACTAATGCTCAAAGGCTTTCTTTCTGGTTGCTTAATCATCCAATATCTTTAACCTGGAAAGAGTTTAGTCATGTTCTTGGATGTAAATAAAAATGTGATGTTAATCTTGATCATGCTATACAAGGATATAATAGGAATAAGTTTTGGAAACTGATCTCTAGAAAAGATAGTTCTAGACATCCACGAACAAGTGAAATTCATAATCCTACTTTACGTTTTATGCATCGCTGGGTAGGAATAACCTTGTTTCCTAGAGATGATGTAAGGCCGGTAACAAATGTTGAGCTAAGAATACTTTTTGCCATGGTAAATAAAATTCCTGTCTCTCCTGTTAGAGCCATGGTAGATCACTGGTGCTCAGCCAATAGCAGAAAAGGACCCTTTGAGTTTACATCTATGATCACTAAAATCTTGAATAACACGGCCCAGCTTGATAATGATCAATTCTTCTTAACCACATCACGAGCTATGTTAGACATAGGGTATTTTGTGCAAGGTCACACGTTGATGCATGGGCTGCATGAATCTGTCATATATATGAATAATGATCCCATAAAAAGAGTTCAGCTCCCTTGTGAAAGACTTAAACTGTATAGGTGTAGGCCACTAACCTTTACTACAGACACACAAGAATGGCGTAGAAGTTTTGCAGGTCAAAGGACGACACAAAGCATGGCATATGCAGCTCAAGAAGAAGGCACATCCCCAGGTTCAGATTTTGTGGATGAAACCATGAGCACCACACGCTTCTCTAGCTCAAGCAGCGGACTCCAGAGGTCAGCATCACAAAGTGCACAATTCTCTTTTTCTTCTTCATAGGGAAGAGAGGACCGTGAGTTCCGTCGCGACGTGGATTTACTAACTACCCAAGTAGATGAATTACGGGTAAATCATGGGATCCTCCATCAGAACGTGATCCAAAATCAGCAAAGAGTCCAAGAAATGAGAGATTTCCAGACCCAGCAGTGGTCTTAGTTCTATGCTTATCATGGGATAGACCCAACACAATTTCATCTACAGGGACAATGAAAAGAATAAGCTTGGGGGAGGTTCCCTTCCCCACTAAGGTAAGTTTTCAATTTTCAGCATTACAATTCGGTATTTAAATTCCGCATCTTTCAATTTCAGCATTTTAATTATGCATTTTAATTCCCAGCAAATAAAAATAAAAATAATAAAAAGCCTTGTCTCTAGTCTCACATGTACCATGGATATTTATCCCTTATGGAAATGATGAATAATTGCTCTGCTAAATATTTCTCTAGTACTTAGTTTACAGCTCGATATTTCTCTAAGTATGAATTACTCGGCTTAAAAGAAATCATCATGAACCTCAAACTTTTGTGGGTTGCAAATACTGTAACTAAGTCTAAGTTGTTGTGAGACATGATATGACTAGATAAGAGCTGCTATAATATTTTTCTAAGCAAGAATGACTATCGGAGATTTATTTCTTAAAATAAGAAAACACTTTTGTTCCTCAATGGTGAAAATTCCTACCAAAGCCATACATGATCTTTCATGATATAAGCTTTCTACATAAGCCACTTGCTTTGTGTTGAGTTTGGTCAAGTTTTGTGACCCTTGTTGAGAGATTTATCATACTCCCAAGATCAAGATCATGTACACGCCACATATACATGCTGCTTCTACACTGGAAGTACGCAGAAACATGTCTTACATTTCCACATAGTTCATACTCCATGCTCTAAGTAGAAAATCTATCTCTAGTTTGTTACTAGTAAATGAGACATAGACTATGCAAAATTATGAAAAATATTCAAGGACATTCTGTAGTCCTAATCCTTTATGAGCACTCCAAAGCTCTCTCTTGAAAAAAAAATTTATCATGAGCATTTTTAAAGCTCATAGAAAAAAATAAATAAAGATAGCTATGTCTCAATTTCATAAGATAGGAAAGAGAGATCATTTATAAGAGTATTGATCAATTATCATGTTTTCACACACTTGCACATCTTGATCTAAGAGTATGACATTTATAAGAGTAAGTTTGCTACATCTTTGATCCCTACCTATAGCTCCACATAAGCTTAGAGATAGGATGAAAAAGAAGGCAAACTTTGATATATGCGTTGGTAAGGAATCATACACCTTATGAACGATTCGAGAGTACCATTTGAGGAACATTAAGTCTTTCTTTTACAAAACTTTACAAAACCTTCGATATGAAACTTGTGAAAGAATGAGAAAACTAGTGCTCAAGTCAAGTTGTTCAATCTCTCAACCGCCCAAGACAAAGGATAAAGTTATAAGCCCCATGGAAGACTAAGGTAATATGGGTGAGTCTTTATTGCTGAATTTTTCATACAAAAGAGAAGTATGATTGTTGTAAGCTTAGTACTCTTGAAATATGAAGCATAGTAGCAGCTCCTGATCCATCGAGCTAAGTTCAATTCTTTGCTCGAGATGAGGAAAGGTTAAGCTTGGGGGATCTTGTTGGCACAAATTATGATCAATTTTATATAACTAAAATATTGCCAACAAACTCAGGATCAAGGAGAAAACAATCATTGCATGAGCATTCTTTATTAAATAACAAAGTTCCACATGTCCATGAATATTTTAATGTAGATAAGAAGAAATGGAACAAAAGAGACCCAGCGGGACCCATAGATGGGGTTGGCCAACCCCACTGTGGGCCCCCTAGGTTTCCCCCTCGGCCATGATCCAGGATAAACCCCTCAGAGTGATTCTCAACCATCAGATCACTTTGTGTTTTCTCCCAAACGGCTCACAAGCAATGTACAAGGATCCATGGGCCCACACCAAAGTGATCAACACTTCAGTATGAACAACCAGTTCACATGACAGGTGGGACCAGCACCAGGATTGGTGAGGTGGGCCAGGGACCCTTAGGGGGGATCGGCTGAACCTCCCCTGGGCCCAACTGGCTCCCACTCAAACCCTGATCAGTGGGGCCAAACCCACAGAGCCAGGGGATGGCCCACTGGCCATAGTGTGGATCGGCCGATCCACCCCCTAGATTGGTTGGGTCCCCCCTCAACCGCCATACCAAGTTACACATGTTGGAAATCCAAGCCATCCATTCTAGGCGGTTGTATGACGGTTTGATCCAAGGGAGGAGGATTGAAGCCCCCTGGATCGATGACATGGCGCTGGAGTAGCCCCTACTCCACCCCCTTGATAAATAGAGGCCTAGACCTCCCTCTCTAATCATGATGTAATCCATACAAACCACTTTTATTATCAAGTGGAGATTAGTCTAGTGGGTGTTCTGTAGTGTGGGAGTTAGAGTTGAGTTGAGCTTTGCTCGGGCTTTTTGGAATTGTCTTCCCGGAGGATCTGGTATAAGCTCTTGTATCTTTTCTCTTATGTAAGACTTTACATATTTAATGCAATATTCCTTCTTTACTTTACTTAGTCTTTACTTAATGCAATATTATACTTGCTATTGTATTGTTGTGTGGTTTATCTTGTCAATTAGTTGTTATAAACTAAATTGAGATGCTTGTGGCCTTTCTTGTATGCGATCATCGCCTGTCATATGGTGCTCTAGTTGACCGTATACACGATTAGACTAGTAAGAATAGGTGTAAGCGTGGTGCTTATACTTAATCTTGCCTTCTGTTATCGCTTGTTGCACGGATTGTTTGTGGTAGCTAGCAAGAGGTGACGGCCTTGTCTAGTCGTTGTATTCCACCACGTGTTTATAGGCAAGTTCTTAAAAGATAAGGCCCCCGTAAGAAGAGGGCGCGGTCCGGTAGGAGTTTTGTCCTCCTACTGATCTATCCCCTCGCCTAGCATACTTGTATTGAGGAATCAATCGAAGTTTGTCTCAGCTAAATGCCATAGTTAAACCCACAAAGGTAGAGTTGGAATCATAGGAACCCTTTTGACTCTCTTGTTGTCCTCCCACATAGTTATACTCACTAGTCATCTCTTACTGATCTTTACCGGTTTGCTAGATCATCATCACCTTCCTAGCATTATATCATTTACCCCCTTACACTAGTTGATACTAAATTCGGGTGATCTCTAGGATCTCTCTTTTATTATTATTTCTAGCTTCGCTTTCCCTTGGGAGAATATAAATTACGATACCCCGAAATACTCCTGGGTAAAGTGCTACAACGTATAATCTGTGCGCTTGTGGATTTATCCAATAGTCATAAGAAATACCGACAAACATTTCTGGCGCCGTTACCAGGGATAGGGACTTATCTCTATTTTTTTGGTGCGGCGCTAAGAAGTGTCAACAAACCGCCTATACAAATAGAACCCTATGGTGCGCAGTTTCGAATCGATGCAATCAGGATGCCGGAATTCTTCGTCGTCGCCATTCGAGGTGAGTTCAGCTTTGCTCCGTTCATTAGTGTCTCGGTGACGTCGCGCGTGGCTGATGCGGCTAGTGGCAGCAGCGGTGGAGGTGACTGCATAGCGCGGAGTCTCAGCGGTGGCCGGGAGCAGCGTGTAGAGCCGTCGTGACTGCGCTGGCAGTGTGTGCGGCGGTGGTGTGGGGCCCGCGCGTGTGTCGGTGTCCCTGGCGCGCGCGTGTGGTGGTGTGGGGCCACGCGTGCGGCGGCGGGCGACGGTAAGCGTAGCGCGCGTGACAGCGGCGGTGGTGACGGTACCGTGGCAGCAGTAGTGGCACGACGTGATGGCGCGGCGTGCACTCACCCGCGGCACTAGCAGCGGTAGCGCGTGGAGGGGAGGCGCGTGGGTGGGCCGGCCTGTGTGTGTGGCGTGTGCGCGGGCCGTGCGGCGAGACGGCTGCGTGGGGTAAAATCATAGAAAATCATAGGAAAATTATAAAAATCATAGAAATTCATAGGAAAATTATAGGTATTCATAGAAAGCTATATGTTCATTTGTTTAAATTTAAAGCTATAATTGTACATGTTTGAAGTTGTATTTCTTTATGTATGTAATTATGACATGTTATATGAGAAATGTATCTTTAATAATGTAATTGATAATATGTCTTTGCATTATAAAATCTTTATTTATTTATTTCTATATGGATTGTAATTATTATATGTCTTTGATAAGATGTTTATTTCTTTGTTTTTATATTCGTTTATTATGACAAGCTATACGAATGTTTAAAGATATAATTTATAATATTTTGTACCATTTGTCACATTCCAGTCATGAGTTCTCCAAATAAAGAGCAAGGATCAAGGTCACACCATACAGACCAGACAGAGTCCCAAGGACAAGGCAACCAATCCAACGTTGAATTATACAAACCCCTAGCGATACGTGCCCAAGCAAAGAGAGGCTGCCTCGCGGTGAATGCGATCATGACTCTGATTATGATCCATGAGAAGATGAGGCAAAGTTTTAGATTTCACGTGTCCATGATTTCATAGATAGTTACATGATTTCACAATGTGTACATATATATAGGATTACCTATTCGTAATTTGTTGTGTGTGTAGGAGGTAATGTCCCAAATGTGCAATATATTATTCGGTGAACAACAACAAGAAGAAGTGTCAGATGCCTCTTCACCAAAACCGACAGGGAGACGAGCGCTGAGAATGTAACACCCCAAAATTTTCTTTCTTGAAAATAGTAATAAAATGAGTTGTTTATTAACTTTTGGTGCTCATAAAACCCTAGGAAATAAAATTTTCATCAAATTAAAAATTTGTTGGAGCTAGCAACATGTTTGTGCACTCATACCTCTGCATATATTTTAATGTGTGTGTGGTTTTGTTAAAATTTTAAAGAAGTTCAAAGGAATTCAAAACCCCTTTTTAAAATTCAATCAAGATTTTAAATCAAGTTTTGAAAAGGCTTTGCATAAGAAGGAAGAGAAACAATATTGAAACAAAAGAGAATTTGAAAATGAGTGTTTAAAAGTGTTTTGAAATGAAGCAAAAGAAAATAAAGAGAAAAGAGTTTTCAAAATTTAACCTTGAAAATATTTTCAAAAGGGGTTTCAAAAAGAAGGTTAAACAAAGCAAAATAAAAAGAAAACCCTCTCTCTTTCTCTCCCTCCTATCTAGCCTAGCCGAGGAGCCGGCCCAGCCTTCCTCCTCTCCCTCCCGCAGACTCTCCCCTCGGCCCAGCACCTCTCAAGCCCTCTCTCTCTTTCTCTCACTGTGCAGCGGGTCCCGCTTGTCGGCGCCGAGCTGAGCTCAGCTCGCTCACCGCACTCTTCCCCCTCATTCACTAACCTGCGAGCCCGGGATGTCGGCGCTAGCAGGAACCCCACTGCACCCTCCTCTCTCTCACTGTCCCACTGGACCCGCATGTCACTCTCTCCACCCTTCTTCCTCGTTGGGCAGCGGATGTCGATGGCATTCATGTTGCTGCCTCCTTCACTCCGGTTAATGGAGCTTGAAGCAAGGCCATCAAGGGCCTTCACTGCCCGCCTTGATGACCCTGTCGCGCATGTCTCCGCGTTCACCTCCCCATCGCCATATAAAGCCCACGCGGAGCACCTTCCCCCTCCCCTGTTTCGCTTTGAGTCTCCGCACCCTCTGCCGCTCGTGTTCTCGTGGCTCAGAGCCCGTCCGCGCGACGTACCGAACCCCCGGAGCTCTGTGATCCTTCGCCAAAGCCGAGGGTACCCTCTCCATCCCTTGTCACGGTGTTTAGCGCTGCAACATCGCTCACTGGCGTTTTCTCTGTCACAGACCGCCGTCGAACGTCGACAGAGCGCTCGGAGCATCCGCAGACCTCGCAACTGCCTCCTACGCCTTCACGGTGACTCCCTCCTCCTCCCCGAACCCTCGCATAGTCCTTTTACGCACCGTAGGCGCCGAATCGACACACACAACAGCCAACAGTCATGGCGCCGCCGTGAGCACCACGCTGCAGCGAGCCGCTACCTCAACCGAGCACCCCACCGACACCGCACGGGCACACCGCACCTCCCCGTGCCCTCAATTTCGCTTCTAGCACCCCACAGCGACGAGTTCCGCACGGCACAGAGCTGCTGGCCATGGCGCCACCGCGGACACGCTGCTCCGGCCGGCCATCGTCCCACCCGTTTCCCCCACCGCACTCGCATGAACGCACTAGTCATTCCGGTGCTTTTGGTTGAAGCCGAGATGCTCGGGGACATCACCCCGACATTCTCCGGTGAGCTCCGGTCAGCGGCAGCCATGGAGCCGCCGTGCACAGTGCCGCCCCAGCGACCACTCTGCCCCCAACCCTCCCTCGCCATCCGATCTATGGCCAAGGGCCAGGATTAGATCCCCCCTTCAACCGGTATGCACCGGTGGTGCACTCGGTCCACCGTGCGACGCACGCAGGTCCACGTCCCACGTGGTGGACCGCGCCAGTCACACAGCGCTGTGTGGCACCGCGTCAACACTGCGTCGGCATGACGTCAGCATGACGCCAGCAGCACCACCACAGCCCTGCTGTTTTTGTAGATAAACCCCTGCAGTTTCTAGAAATCAACCCGCGCTCTGTCTTAGTTCTTTTTCCTTTAAAATCAGTCCTGTTTCTTTGAATCTAGCCCCTGAGCTTTTGGATAATAGTACCCACAGTCCAGAGCCCTTTTCTTTTTCAGTTTTATTTATTTAAAATCCGAAAATGAGTTCCTTTATTTACAGATTTGCCATCCAATTTCAAAAGCTCATATCTTCTTTGTTTTAACTCTGTTTTGACCCAAACAAATTGCGTTAGACTCATAGCAACATAGTATATATGTTAAAACCATAATCAACTCTGTTCTGAAACTTTGAAAAAAAAAATATTTATTTATTTAATGGCTTTAAACTTGTGTTTTAATTCCTAAAACTTGTTTAAATCATATCTTCTCCGTTTTAGATCCAAATCGACTCGTTCAAGTTGCATTAGATTCTTAAAATCATAAGCTATAGTTTAATATCATTTTATACCATGTTAATTGCTCTGTAAATTCTTGGTTAACTATTAACTTGATTAAATACTATGCAAATTGCTTTATAAATAAAATGTGAATAGTCCTACTTTAATTTTCAAATCCAAATATAAGTTTGACTTAATCCAACTTAGGTATTTCTCCAAAGTACCTTACCCATCCTTTTACATAACTAAAACTAATAAAGCTCTTAGTTCTCTTATGAAAAGCTAATCTACCGTTAGTCTATCTTGATCACCGTAGTTCCGTTTAGCGTGTACCTCACGACTTTGTGATCATAGCAAAGCGTAGTTTCTGTTTAAATATTTTTTATTGATTGGTGTATTGTTCTAAATATACATGTATGTATGCTATGCATGTTTGACCAGGTGTTTGAGTGGTGTGGTAATCTTGTCCAATCAGTGAGTGTTACGTTGGTGATCAAGAAGAAGTTGATCTTTGAGAATCATTTGAAGAAGGATCTAAGTTTAAGGCAAGTATAGCATGGGATCTTCCTTGTTGTCCTATTCACCTTAAATACTTAATTCATATGCATGTGTCTACCTTGTCACCCCTAAGGATTCCCTAGATATTGTTATATTGTACCTTGTCACCTTTTGGGTTGCATTGGGTAGATCAAAGCTAGTGCTCATAAAGAATAACCATGATCTTGTAACTTGACTAATGTTATATGCAGTGACAATAAAATATGACTTTTTAGCAACGTGAACTATAGGTGGAACATCAGGAACTCACACCTGTGTTCTCACTCATAGGGATATTTCTGTAATCCGATAACCAAGAAAACAGTGCTACCATAAGCCAATGGGCTCTGGCTTGACTCAATATTAGGCTTCTACTAGTTTGTGGCAGCTTACCTGGAAGGGCGCCAGAGGGGCTCTGGGGATATGGGACTTGCTCTGCCATGGAGGTGCACAGTTTTTGGGATGTGACCTCCGGGAGGGGAGTTGCTATATCACAATGAGGAAACTTGTAGCGGGTTGCTACTTATTAGTGGAACCTATGAAAGGTCTCCTAGTGAACCCTGCCGACCTACCTTGGTAGTGGGTTAAGAGGTTGATCACCTTGGGCAAAAGGGCAATTCACGACTTGTGGGTAAAGATGTACGACCTCTGCATAGTGTAAAACTATCATGATAGCCGTGCTCACGGTTATGAGCGGCTTGGGCTCATTACTATGTGATGTTCTTATGTCATAGTTCATCAGTTGTTATTAATCATGAGTTATTATTATTTGTTCATATATGCATTATATCTTGTTCACTTGATCATGTGGTTATTTGGGCTTATGAAGAACTTGATGCTACTCAATTGCTAAAATTATGACTTACTAAAAGCTAATGCATTTAAGCCCGTGTCTATCCTTTTTGAGCCTCATAAACCCCATGTTATATTTGCTGAGCATGGTGAGCTGACGCTTGTTGTCATCACCTTTTAAAATCCCGGATGGGTACTAGGTTGCAAGAGTCAGAAGTTAGGCTTGTGGTCAACTAGTCAATTGGTCCCTGTGGAGTTGGAGTCTTCACCCGAAGATCGGAGTGGTCGTTCCACTTTTTGCTGCTTAAGGTTATCCTTTGACCTATATGTTATATATTTTAGGTATTGTCTTTTGATATTACCTTGTTCTGTGACTATATGTGAGATTTGACTTCCTGGGCTCACATATAGTGTATATCTGGTTTTGTTCTTAAAACCGAGTGTTACAGAGAATTCAAGGAAAAGGAAACAAGTAGCCAGAGAACACTTTTAGGATTACAAACAAGCCCGAAAGGAGAGCCCCTATTACCTTCTAAGGTGAATGCTATGTTTTGGAATGCAATTGGTTTCTTAGTTAGGGACAAACTTGACATCATAATCTCCATGTGGAAGGATGTGTCAGAGAAGGAAAAGAACGAATTATGGGCTAAGTTGGTAACAAGGTTTATTTTCCCTCGGGGTACATAAGATCTCGTAAAGGAGTATGCGTTGAAGCAATGTGCAATCTCGTTTAGAAATTGGAGGTCTGAGTTGAATACCAAATTTGTCAATATAGGGTTGGACCTGACAAGTAAGTACAAGATTACCCCAGGCCAGTGGGTGGTTTTTAAAGAACAAAAGAGTCACCCAGAATTCTTAGCTCGAAGCTAAGCGAATTCCCAACATGCAAAGAGGAACAAGTACCACCACCACCTTGGCACTGGTGGTTACAAGCTTCAGGCTCCCAAATGGGCAGTAGAAGAGGCAAAGGAAAAGGCTGCAAGATTTCTAGTGCTTTCTAAACAAGTTGGTCCTAGGAGCGCACATTGGCTTCATGCTCAAAAGCCAATAGAAACTGAGACTGGTGTGTCTTTTTCAGATCCAATGGCAGTAGAGGTTGCAAAGAACATTTATTCTATGTCAGCTAAGAAGAAGGATGGGTCATTCAAGCCACAAAGGGAGAGGGACATCCTTACTCAAGCTCTAGGTAACCCTGAGCATCTTGGTCGTGTACGAGGCACCTCGTCTAGGTTGGGATGGAAAGAAGGATTTGGTGAAGAGTGGTCAGATATGTACAGGAAACATGATCAATACAAGAAAGCAATGAAGAATTATTTTGAGGAGGAGGCTAAGAAATACTTCTAAGAAAGCAATTGGTGAGTGCGATGTCCATCCAACAAATGACCACACAGGATGGCGGTATGCAGCTAGCAGTCCCCGCAACTCAACCCTTGGGTACTCAATAGATGGTCACACAATAGCCACCCATTCCAAGTAGTGTTGCATCTACGACAGACAAGGTTTGCTATCCAGTTAATGGAATTTTTAGTCCGACACCTTGCTCCCTGGTGATAAGATATGGTATTAACAATATATGTACAAAGGAAGTAGACACGCCCTTTGCGATTCCATGACTGTTGGATACCTAAGAATAGGGTACCCTAAACACCCTACTTCATAGAAACAAAATCACCCTCAGGGGCTCTCCGCCTCGTCCAAGCAGGGGTGACATCATCCACCCACGGGGGCTCCACGCCTCCGACCGACCAAGACAGGCGCCGCTCCCTCGGAGGATCTTCCGCCTCGCCCGAGCTCAGGTGACGTCGTCGAGACGTCATCCACCCTCGGAAGCTCTCCCGCCTCGCCCGAGCCAGGGCGACGTCATCCATGACGTCCTCTACCCTCGGAGACACTTCCGCCTCGTCCGAGCTAGAGCGGCGTCATCCGTGTTGCAACCTGCCCTCGGAGGAGTCGATGCCACAACCGGTCCGTGGAGTCTGGCCTATGGTCAAAAGGTCCACAGTACCCCTCGTCCTTAAGGATGGGGCTCCGAGGCGTGAACCGCCATGCCTGCCCCTGTCCTCCCTACGATACAAGGTCCTGTGCGACCTAACCAACGACTGACGTTCACCATCGTGCGTAACCAATGGCGCTCCCTGGTGCAGCTTCTTCCATCCTGCGTGCGCGGAGCCGCCGGTAGTCCTGCATCGTTCGTTACGCACGATTTAGGCCACGAGCCATCACTTTTCAATTGATAAGGTGAAGGAGGACATTGAACAACACAAGCTTATCGTGGGGGAGAAGATGCCGAGGTGTTTTCGTGTCGGCCCCACTGCGCCGCGGCCCGCGGTCCCCGAACCGCTGCTCCGTCCGCCATCCTTCCTCCTCCCGGAGGGGCGGGGAGAGGGGCGGCCGGGGAACCGCCGACAACACCGCCCCCGGAGCCACCCGGGGCCAGGTGTGCCCCGAGCGTCCTCGTCGGTGGCACCTCCACTGTCGGCGCGGTCATAGCCGGTCGACGCAGGGACCCCACCGTTCGAAGCGCGGGGACGACCTGGGACAGCGGACGTCTGTCCTCATTGTCATCAGCATCGCCGTCATCATCACTAAGGCCCTTCCAGTCCACGTCCGCCTGCGGCTACGGGACCCGGACCATGTTCGCCGCGCTTTGCTCCAACGGAACGGGAAGAGGGGCGGCCACATGGTGAGCCATCGAGCGGGGCCCCTGCAGAAGAAGGACGGGGGGCGCGTGAGTTGGTACCACCGAACGAAGAAAGCACAAGAAAAAGACAATACGACGCGGTTCAGACTCACTAGCTCGACGAAGTTTAGGTCATGGCGCATTGGTGGGCAACGATAGACGCCGTCTTCGTTCAGGGCGTCTCCCAGCAGCCTCCAGTCGATAGCAATCGCCTCCTCAAGGCTCAGGTCCACCTCCGCCATGGAGGACCGCGGGCGCGCAGCCCCATGCACCATCTCATGCAACCAGCGCTCCCTATCCATGAGCGGGAGCACACGGCGCTGCAGGAACTACGCGAAGACCCCCGAGAAGTTTAGCTCCTGGTCCCGGAGCCGTGCCAAGCTCCGGAGATAGGGCTCTATCCCCTCGAGCTCCTGGGGGTCGGGCCGTTTTGCCAGCTGGGGAGCTCCTCGGAAAAGCGTTGGCCCGTGTAAACCGGGAGTGGCGCCTCTACGAGTGCCACCCCTGGTTCGACGAAATCGGCCACGCCGGCATGTAGAGATGCGAATTGGCCGAGCGGAGGCTGATGGCGCATCCCCCGCTTGGCACCACCCATCTCGTGCCGCCGGAGTAGAGGAGAAACACAGTTTCCTTGAAGAAAAACTTCCACAAGATGAAGTCCGGCTCCGTCGCCAACATCCCCTCCGACATGGCCGCGAAGGCCGCGAGGTGGAGGACGGAGTTGGGATTGAGAATGTGGAGCTCAGTGCCGTAATGGTGGAAGATGCTGCGGAAGAAGCGGGACGGCGGCGTACTGAACCCGTGCTCATGGAACGAAAGGAAGGAGACCACATACCCCTCCGGCGGGTCTGGCACGTCGGTGCTTGTGGGGACGATCCACTCAACGTCATCGCCTGCGGAGAGCTCGGGGCGCAACAGCCCCGCGTCCACCAACTCGAGCGCCCGCTCGCACTCAAGCGCGCATCGGGCCCAACTCTTCACTGGATGTTCTCCAGCCATTGGGGAGGCGCTCAAGGGAAGGCTCGCACCTCAACAGAAAGCGTGGCTGAGGCAGGGCGGCGGCGGCGCAAACCCTAGGCTCCAAGAAGTTGGCATGGGCGGAACGAGGAGACGAAGAGGGCAAACAGTGCAGGCTCATGGGGGATGACGCAACACGTAGATATTTATAGGGGTCTGGAAGGCGGAGCGGCACCTCTGTGACTCCCCACGCGCACGACCCCACGACCCGAGTCGCATTAAATGCGGCCGTTCGGTTACGTCCACTCCATTGACCCCGGGTATATCAGGAGCCGCACACACAATGGCAGGTAACCGAGACCACTCGCCTTTTTCCTCGCTCCAAATCCCGCATCCTGTGCCTATCATCATTACAGGATCCATCCCAATCCCACTACGCCACGCACAAAGATTTTTTCTCACGCAAGGCACACACCCTCCGAGCACGAGCGCGCCTCAGATAAATATCCGGCTCGTCCGAGCTCGGCCAACGCACGCAGAGGTCGGAGGGACGCCCACGTTTCACGACTAGAGGCGGCGGCCTACGAGCCCAGGTAAGCTAAAGGGATTAGGGATATAGACACCCCGATGGCCCATTATGGTCCAGAGATACGGAGGCCGACCCAGCGGGGCTCGAAGCGAATAGGGGATGGACGCACTAGCGGTCATCAGCATGGCAATCAGATGCTAAGGTCATCCCCAGATTTCGTATTTGAGTCCACCTTAGCAGATGATTGGTTCATGGTATTCCTCCAAAGAAAGGAAATAGGCCCCTGTGACCTATCGATCAGACTCGGCTACTAAATGAAACCAATCTGGGGTAAGCCACGACATGGGCCACTAGCTGGAACCCTATGGAACAAGAACCAGCACCCCCTTCAGATTTGCCCGTTATGAACTCGATGAGCACCCATGGTTCCTCCGCCTCGAGGATAACATGGTTCGGCTCACATTCCCCCTTCTCGCGGAGAGATGTGCGGGGAACACACAGAAAGACTGTAAAGACCCGAGACGATTCCTTGCATCGAGTAAGAACTCGGGGGCTTCCACCGCGCCCTCCGCCCCGGTTCTAGCAACCAGGTAACCGGAGGAGAAATGCGCCAAGCCTCACTCGTTAGAGGTCCACCAAGGTAAACATGAAGCAAGCACTTTTCAATTTCTCATATAAATGCATATATGTGTATGTATTAATCCTTGCAGGGTTTACACGCTTACATGCTTTCTAAGAAGCCATGGGGGCTAAGCCCAATCATCAGACACCAAAAAACACGAAAACGTTTAAAAGGTGGGCTGAAGGGAAATCCCCGGCCGAAAGGCCAAATGCTAGAAAAACTACGCAGATGCCCACGGTAAGGGCACCGCCGCCCGACACCTGCATTATTCAGGTTAGGCAACCCAGCCGCGGGGCCTAGGGAATGCCTGCATGGTCGCCGGGACCGCATCGGACGGCGGCGTCACGACCCACCGGTCGGCCTAATCCGACATGCTGCAGCTGTGGTAGAACAACGGCAGCCTGGTCTTCAGGAAACCCTGGGCCGTGATGACGCTACTCCCTTTCCCGGAGTTGGTTGGGTGCTTTCAGCTGCTCCATGATCGAGGATGCCGCCGGCAAGCGGCTCCGAGTCCGCCAGACACTGGCAGATCCGAGAACGCCAACCTTGCCGACGGCGACATCGCCATCAACCAACAGCCAAGGATGACCCAACCCCTAGGTCCATGTAGGCGAACTACCATGGCTTTCCCAGTGGACACATCCTCGGCTGCCCTCCGGGAAGGGATGGCATGCCACCACTCCCCAAAAGCGGAGAGCAGGATCCATGCGGCGAACGGATGCACTCCACACCTTCCGCCTTTAGGGGCGATGCATGCATGGGGTGGTGACAACCTCCCGTCTCGCCGGCGGTCAGAGTAAGGGAGAGCCCTATGCACCTCGCAGAGCTTCCTCTGACCTCCGCCATCGTCCGAGAGGGGACATCCGCACCCCTAACGCAGAACTTCCTCTGATCTCGGTGCGCTCTCAGAAAGACTACTCGCCAAGGCGGTTCGAGGGTATCTCCAACGAGGCCTCGAGGGAAGAAGATGGGCGCGCCATGAGGCGGGATTGTGTGTCTCACCCCACAAAGTGGCTGTCCCTATTTATAGCCATCGGGGCACCCGAACGGCAATCGGCCCGCAAAGGCCGCCCACGTGCCCCACCCCCAATTAAACCGCACTACGCGCCAGCGCCGGTTCGGGGGAGGGGGACATTGCGGGGCCATAAATTGCCAAACAGTCCCAAGGTTCAGGGCTCGCCATTCGATGTTTGACCGGCGGGGAGTGGCGCCCCACGCCGTAGCCTGACGGAAAATCACGGCGCGCCCGTATTGGACCGTCAAGGGGCAACGTCAGACTCCTTGGGCGACCGCACGGCATCGACCCGTCCACTTGACTCCGCAATCGAATGGCAGCACAGCACAGTGCCAATTCATCACTTCGAAGCACGTCAGCCCAAGTGCAACAGTGCGCCTCGTGGCAGGGCAGACGTGTAAGCAAGGCTCTGGCTCCGACATACGGAGCGGTCCTCTCCCTTCCCCGCTACATCATGGGGAGAGCGAAGGGCCAAGCACCATACAAGTCTACCGGATAAGCCCTTAGGAGGAAAACTCATCCCCCTAAGGACTCGGGGGCTACACCCGGCGGGTGCGCTCACGCGCACCCACCGGAATCCAAAAACTCAGCCGAATATCATCAAGCACTCTCGGAAGCCTCCGGTGTACTCCTTCACTACATCGCAGGCTCGGGGGCTACTGTTAGATACCTAAGAATAGGGTACCCTAAACACCGCACTTCGCAGAAACAAAATCACCCTCGGGGGCTCTCCGCCTCGTCCAAGTAGGGGTGACATCATCCACGCATAGGGGCTCCACGCCTCCGACCGACCAAGACAGGCGCCACTCCCTCGGAGGATCTTCCACCTCGTCCGAGCTTGGGTGATGTCGCCGAGACGTCATCCACCCTCGGAGGCTCTCCCGCCTCGCTCGAGCCAGGGCGACATCAGCCATGACATCCTCTACCCTCGGAGACACTTCTGCCTCATCTAAGCTAGCGTGGCATCATCCATGATGCAACCTGCCCTCGGAGGAGTCGATGCCACAACCGGTCCGTGGCGTTCTGGCCTATGGTCAAAAGGTCCACAGTACCCCTCGCCCTTAGGGATGGGGCTCCAAGGCGTGAACCGCCATGCCTGCCCCTGTCCTCCCTACGGTACAAGGTCCTGTGCAACCTAACCAACGACTGATGTTCACTATCCCTGCGCCATACCACTGATGGACACTTGAACAGGGATTAGGGCGTTATCAGCCCTGTACGACGGAGCGCAGGGGTGCCTGGCCCTATGCGGCCAACCTCCGCCCATGCCCAGGTAAGAGAACAGCGATGTTCCCGGTCTCAAGGCGCATAGCTACTGCTCCATCAAGGACGAACAGGATCCGGACACATGTCTACAGGCGTAATCTTTCCCGGAAAGGAAGGCGGACAGAAGCCGAAGCACTCCCAAGACTACAGCCCAAGCCGGGCCCACGCTTTTCTCTCTCTCTCTACTGTAATCCTCCGTCTCTCCCTACGTATAAATGGGGAGAATGGACCTCCAACCTCTCTCTCTAAACTCTTTCAACTCATTCACACACATACTCGCACTCACGCGAGCTCTCACAAGAACCAAGAACCTACACACACGAGACCTGGGAACCAGCTTCCCTCTCTCCACAGCTTGTAGCTCCCCTCTATGAGCTCTCCATGCTCGGTAACACGACTCCGCCGCAAACTGGACATAGGGCGTTCGTGCCTAAACCATTATAAACCGTGTGTTCTCCGAGCGTAACCATTCGAACTCCGACACGCTTAGAAATTTACTCGTTGGCTGTCTAGACCCCGCCATTTTAGACACCGACAAGGACGCTTTCCATTGTAGCGACATACTGAAAGACTACTATAGGGTAGAGGTGTTGACGGTCGTGCAAGGATATGAGGATGACATGCTAGAAATCCCTGGTCTAGATGGTATTGAGAAGCTTGGACGGCTATCAATAATTTTATCCTTTGGCCCTGACGAGATATCCAATTGAGTGGGCCACCACCTTCCTCTCAAGGCGATTCTCTTCCTAACCCACCGACTCATTGTTGACGGTAAGAATGACATACTTTTACATACCCAAAATACCGTCAACAACCTTGGATTCAAGAGTAGAATAACATAGCTAGAATATATTTTATCAATAACTGGTTCCACATGTACTTTGACTATGTTTTGTGTAGGAATTAATAAATGGGGACAATTGGGAGATTGTGGGCCCACATAGGGGGTTGGCCGACCTCCCTATGGGGCCACCAAGGCCCCCATGTGTCCATGATCCAAGCACACCTCCAAGATTGAAGATTCACCCTTGGATCTTGTAACAGAACCGCCCAAATTAGAAAAACTTAAGTCCAAAAACCCACTGCCAGTGCGATAAATTTTCGTCCTTAGGCTTTCATAACCCCGGTAGTCCATGAAACCACAACAGATTTCATACCTTGCTCAACCTTAGCCGAGAATCACTTTAGTTCAACAGACCATCCATACGTTACATAAAGTTCAAATACGAATAGATCAGAGTACGAATTTTAAAAGTTATTATAGAACCAAATCTCTTGCAGCGGAAATAGTTTTGAAACTAACTCACACACACTTAGTTCATTACAGTGCCAGCAATAAGTCGTTTCTCACAAAAGCATAGATGATACTTCAAAAGTGACCATCGCCCATGGTCCTAGTTGTCGCCCATAGCGGGGTAGAGACAGTTGATGAAGTACCCGTAGTACATCTGTCCATCTGCAACAACACTGAGAACAGAGCCCTGAGTACTCGAGTGTACTCCGCTAGACTTACCCATCTTGAACTAAAATAAAGACACCAAGGATAATGCAGGCTTTTGTGGTGGTACAAGGTCGAACTTTCTTTTGCAGAAAAGCATCTACTACTGAGTACTTAATAATGATGCCACATTTTATAAAGATTACCTGTCTTCTAAATTAGCACATGTACTAAACAATACACTTGATTAAAAAGAGAATGACCAGTTTGCCCTCCTGGTCTCATCATACCATGCCAAAGGAACCATTTAAGTATTTAATTGTTCCCACGCTAGTGTAGCAATTTTCAAGTTCTCACTAACGGGGAGAGACCGCGATTCAAATTGAATTCCTATCCAGCTGGAGGTTTTATTCCTCACCCAAACTTCGCAGCCCTTGAACGGGGGCGTGGCAATCGCCTATTCTACCCTTCAAACCAAGGTCGATTAGAATCATACGCAACAAGCCCGAGGACCGCCCAGCACCCTGTACATCCAACCTAGGGATCAGCTAGCTGGCCTCGGCCTTACACTCCGTGTCCTCGCCAACCCGCACCGGCTTGCGATTTGCTTCGTCCTTAGTTCGGCCAGTAGGTAGGTTTCACGGCTCGAACGAGATATCTTGCCAGCTAAGAGTTGAGGCATGCGTTCAACATAACAAGAGGGACACCACCCGATCGGCCCGCCAAAAAGGCAGACACGTACGCAAAATACCGGCCTAGGGCTCGCAGCTCAGCTAGATGTTGCCGGTATCAGACATACGGACAATTTGCCCACCTTCCCGGTTGCCTTTCCATTTCATGATACCTTTCATACCCTCGGCTTCGCCACGTAGAGCAATACGTGACTTGTGTTACCGAAGGAGTCATATTTTATTAGTAGGGCTAAGCATCTATCTTTACTATGCTAACAGGTTAACAAGGGTATAAGGATATCAAAAGCAAGGAAGGTAATATGCAACAATTAGGTTCACCCAAATCCTATACTTAATGCACGACATAGTGTAACATAGTAAGTTACTATCATAAGATATGGTTAAAATGCACCGGGGCTTTCCTTTCTCGAATGAGCTAGGCTGGTGATCGGGATACTCCAGGAGTTTCTCTTCTGGTTCCTCGTTCACATGCCCTTCTTTGGCTCCTTGCTTACTGGCTTCTTCCTGCTCCTGGGGAAGGTCGTATGATGTGTATATGCAAATGATATTGGACAAGGTATATTATTACTTATGCAAGATGGTGGATATGCTAAGATGTGACATGCTCAAGATGTTCCGAGTAGGTGCAAATTGCTTCGCTTGTAATTCTTTATTATAATTGTAATTAAGCAAATCAACTTCTCACACAAGAGACTAATACTAGCAGCAGGGTTCAGTTTCAGGTTACTAACCTAACTGATTGATTAGTGCTTCAAAGATACACCAAAGTTTAATTAACTATCTAACATTTCCTAGGAGCAAGCTAGTTAACTAGAAAATTAACACAAAACTACACACCCTATAAAAACAGTTCATAAAATTCTAAAAAAATTATAGTAGCTTAATCAGGGGCAAACTAGCTTACTCAAATTTTTCCAAGTTAAAAGGGATAATACTGTACAAAATTAACAAGTTTAAAGCTAAATAATAGTTAAAAATACTTAGTACAGCAAAAGTGATGAACTAACCAGATTAGCATTTTTCTAGTTACTATGCCTTACTGGAAAGCTACACAAAAAGTTACAACTTCATTTAACCAGGACCCTATTTACTAAAAATGTTATAAGTTAACAGGCAAAACACATTTTAATTGCTAGTTATTTATTTTTCAACAGAAGCTACTCAGGATATAATTTTCCTAGCTTTTAGCAACAACACAAAATGGAGGGAGGGAGGATTGAGGTGCGTCCGCTTTGGACATAGGCGCGGCTCGGCCAGAGCTCGGCGGCCACGCGAGTGTCGTCGGCGGGCGGCTTCTGCGCGCGGTCGGGCGCACGTGCGGCGCGGCGGGAACCAGTGCGGCGCATGCGGGGCAGGCCGAGCTAGCCTGCGCTGCTGGGCCGCTTCGTTGGCGCCGGCCCAGTAAGGTAAGGAAATTTCTTTTTCTTTTTCTTTTCTAATTTCATTTCTTGTTTTGATTTGTTTCTTTTTTAAATAGGTTTAAAAATTCAAAACCAAGCTTTGGTGTGAATACCAAAGTTTTTCAAAAGATTTTAAACTATCTTTTTGCTTGAGAGGTCAAGGTCAAATTCTCTATATTTTTTGAATTAGAATTTAAAATCAAATGTGAAGCCTTTCTTTAAATAAGAGATAATAATTCCAAAATGGCTTTTAAATTTTATTTCTCATATTAACCTAGGGTTTTAAAAGCAAGATTAATTAAATGCATTGTTTTCAAGTACACGTGGTCACCTGCTTCAAAAGCTAAAGGTCTTCTCCTCTTATCCGAGTAACTTTTCTGACGAGACTGAGCGACTTTCATGTTTTGGTGAATAGTACGGACTTTCTCTTCGGCCTCATCTACGAAGTCAATGCCGTAAAATCTTCTTTCTCTAGGTTCAACCCAATTTGCAGGTGTTCTACACTTGCGACCATATAAAGCTTCGAATGGAGCCATCTTGATACTCTCTAGATAGCTGTTATTATAAGAAAACTCTATCAAAGGTAACCATGATTCCCACAAACCTCCTGAAGATATAACACAAGAACCCAACATATCTTCTAGCACTTGGTTTAACCTTTCTGTTTGGCCTGAGATTTGAGGGTGGTATGCTGAACTGCGTACTAAACTAGTACCCAAACACTTATGTAACCGCTCCTAGAAGTGAGCGGTGAACTGAGGACCTCGGTCCGAGACTATTGTCTTTGGCACACCATGCAATCTGACTATCTCTGAAAAGTATTTGTCAGCATACTGCGGTGGTCTATCTGTAGTCTTGACTGGTAAAAAGTGAGTCAACTTAGTGAGTCGATCCACGATCACCCAAATTTAGTCATTTCCCTTATGTGTGGTCGGAAGACCTGTAATGAAGTCCATGCTAATGTCATCCCACTTCCACACTGGAATCGGCAAGGACTGTAAAAGTCCGGCTGGTCTGAGATGAATGGCCTTCACTCTACAACAGACATCACATCTAGCGACATACGCAGCTATTTCCTTTTTCATTTTGGTCCACCAAAATCTTGATCTCAAATCATGGTACATCTTATTACTACCAGGATGAACTGATAGTTTGGAACGATGAGCTTCATCCATAATTCTATTTCTGAGTTCTCGATTCTTTGGCACGACGAGACGATCATTGAACCACAATACACCTCTCTTGTCAATACGGAACTGCTTGGCTAAGCCTTCCCGTACTTTCTTTTTGATATGGGAAACTCCTTTATCTGAGGCTTGTTGTTTGATAATATCACTAAGCCGAATGTTGAACAGAACTTCTAAGTGCATTAAGTTGAACCCATCTTCAAACATAGGTTGTACTATTTGGCAGTGCGACTTTCTGCTCAAGGCGTCGGCCACGACATTGGCCTTACCAGGGTGGTATTGCACATTCAAGTTGTAATCCTTGATCAACTCTAACCACCTTCATTGGCGCATATTTAACTCCGACTGGGTGAAGATATATTTGAGGCTCTTGTGATCTGTAAAGATATTGCACACATTACCCAGCAGGTAATGCCTCCACATCTTTAGGGCGTGCACAACTACAGCTAGCTCTAAATCATGCGTAGGGTAGTTGACCTCATGTTTCTTAAGTTGGCGCAAGGCATAAGCTATGACTCGGCCTTCTTCCATTAACACGCAACCCAAACCGGTCTTTGATGCGTCGTAGAAAACATCAAACGGCTTCTTAATGTCAGGCTGGGCTAGAACTAGCGCGGTGGTTAACAATGTCCGTAAGGTGCAGAAAGCTGCTTCACATTTATCTGTCCAAGAAAACTTTTGATCCTTTTGTAGCAGGGTGGTCATTGGTTTGACGATCTTCGAGAAGTCCGGTATGAAACGACGATAATAGCCTGCTAAACCCAGAAAGCTTCTTATCTCATGTACTTCCAATCCATCACTTCTTGAATTTTGCTAGGGTCAACCGAGATTCCATTCTCTGACAAAATATGCCCAAGGAATGGCACCTTGGTGATCCAGAATTCACACTTGCTGAACTTGGCATACAACTTGTGCTCCCGAAGTCGGGTTAACACTATCCTCAAATGTTCTTCATGATCTTGCTTGTTCTCAGAGTATACCAAAATGTCATCAATGAACACGATCACAAATTTTTCCAACTCAGGCATGAACACCGAGTTCATTAGATACATGAAATATGCAGGAGCATTCGTCAAGCCGAAAGACATGACGAGATACTCATACAATCCATATCTAGTAGAAAAGGCGGTCTTAGGTACGTCTTGTGTTCTGATTTTTAACTGGTGATAACCTAATCTTAAGTCTATCTTGGAAAAGACATGGGCCTTGGACAACTGATCGAACAGAATGTCGATGTCAGGTAAAGGATATTTATTCTTGATGGTCACTGCATTCAATGGCCGATAATCCACACACATCCATAGGGAATTGTCCTTCTTTTTCTTCACGAACAAAGTAGGACATCCCCACGCTGACTTGCTTGGCTGAATTAGGCCTTTATCAAGCAAACCCTTTAGCTGTGTTTTTAATTCTGCTAATTCAATAGGTGGCATCCGATATGGTTTCCTTGAGATTGGGGCTGTTCCGGGCACCATCTCTATAGCAAACTCAACTTCTCTATCTGTGGGAAGACTAGGTAATTCCTCCAGAAAGACGTCGGGAAACTCACATACTACAGGGATTTTGGTTAAAGAAGCGGTATATAGCACTCTAGAAGTGCTAGCTACCTCTAGTCTCCTTGGCAAGCATACTTGAAAAGTACCCTTACCCATGGGATCCTTAAGAGATATGTTCCTACTTTTAGTGTCCAACACCACTTCCAACTCTTTCATCCATTCCATCCCTAGTATGACATCCAAAGCTATGCCTGGCATGATTATTAAATTCATTTGGAACTCTCAATTGGATATTGTGAGGATTACTCCTTGTACTATCTGGTTGGTCAACAAGTCAGCCTCGGCTGAACTTATTCGATAGCCATACTCCAATTCCTTAAATTTTAACTCATGCTTTTTAACAAATGATTGACTGATGAACGAATGCGAAGATCTAGAATCGAACAAAACAACTGCGGGGAACTGATTAATAGAGAACATACCGGCAGTGACTGGCTCTCCGACAGGGATCTCATCAAGGTTGGTGAAATCCACACGAGCATTGTAGTTTAGCTGGGGCTTTGGAGCATTTGCGCAACCTTTTGCGAAGTGTCCCATTTGGCCACACTTAAAGTATGGTCCTCTCACCGCGGTATTAGCTCCTGTCAGCGGATTCTGAGCTACTTTGGCATTGGGAGTGGCCACCTTGTACGGCTTCACATTTCTCTGAGGACCTGGAGCATTCTGTTGCTTGCGCTGAGGCCGCCTGAACCTTGCTCCAGGTGCAGGGGGATGGTATTGTGGACGGTTGACAAACGGGGTCCGGGCTTGAGAAGCACCTGCTTCAAAAGCTCTCTTCCTACTCTTGGATGCGGTGTACAAATTATTATGGTTCTCTTGAGTTAAGCAGTCACTGAGAAAGTCATTGAACACAGTCCTGGGGCACGTGCCCACTGTTTTTAGCATCTTCGGGTTAAGACCCCTCTTGAAGCTAGCAATCTTCTTGCTCTCGGTGTCAACAAACTCAGTTGCATAGCGTGATAGGTTGTTGAAAGCGTGCAGGTATTCAGTCAGGGTTTTGGTCCCTTGTGTTAGCTTCATAAACTCTCCCACCTTCATAGCCATTAGACCAGGTGGTATGTAGTTACCATGGAAAGCGGTGGTGAAACGAGCCCAAGTAACCTGCTCGCCTTCACGATAGGTAGACGGTGATGAGTCCACCAGATCCCGGCGGAACCTTGAAGTTGATGAGCTGCATATTCCGCCTTTAGGGTCTCTGTTAACCTAAGGAGACGAAACTTTTGTTCCATTGTATTGATCCATTCATCCACTTCCAAAGGTTCAGAGGCTTCCTTGAATATTGGTGATTTTGTATCCAGAAATCCTTGAAGGTACTGTACTGGTTTCCTGCAGGAGCTCCATCTCCTCCGCCTCTTCGGGTATTCTCTACAATGTTGCACAACGCAGCTTCCATATTGAGCTGCAGATTCTCGAGGTTATGCTGACTTCCCAGAAACCGGTTAAAGAATTCCTCGGCCGACATCTAGGAGGAGGAGGTGGTGGTGGCGGCGCATCGGCACCAGCACGTGAACCACTGGCTGCGGTACGATGAGTTTTAGGCATCTGCATATGATAGTATCAAGTTAGTAGATCGCAACGAGGTAGGAGTTGTAGGTGACGTATAATTATGTCATACTGAATTAACTGGTGAAACACACAATCCACTCAATAAAGTAGAGGCACAATGATTCAACTACAATCACCACATCGCATTCATCCACATGATAACTAAACATAGCACACCATCGCATGTAAAGTTTGCCAGCATACATACACTAGACTTTAGTACCGAGCGTTAACTTGCTCTTGAGACGAGGGCTCCTAGTGGCAAGCTGGTGGCGAGGGACTCTGCCTTCGGTGGATTTGCGGGGGGTGGACTTGGTACGAGCCATCTGTAGCAACGGTACAAGAGGGAGTTTGTAAGAACCAATTTTTATACTCAGATAATTAAGCAACAATTTTTAACTTGCGAGGAAAGTAGTGAAATGAATGACATGATGACATAATATGATGCATGCACGTAAAGTACGTCCTCACATAGAAAAGTAAAGGAGTAAGATATCGTACTAGGCGGTACCATACATCGTTCCCTCATATATACGTAACTATACGCACTAATCGAAAGCGCTGTTATGTACCTACAGAAAATTCATTTCAGCTCATCCCTCACAGTATGAATAAATGCATTGCTGAATGTAAACCCAGTGCTCCCATATATACACTCCCAAGTATACATATGAAGCACCTGTAGCCAGTTCTTCGTCCTATTGACGACATCGTCATCACAGACGGCACTCCCACACAAGGATACCTTCTCATGAATGTGTGTAAACGCGATCAAGGTCCAGCATCATATAAGCATTCCCCTAGTATCGGCAGTGTATCCGACCATGCTCTCACAACTCTCACTTACCAAGGCGTAGTAGTATTCTGATCCATACATTACCACTCAAGTGAATAGCACCCATACAATTTCAACCTCTATGGACAAGTAAATAGAAATATGATGCATTACCCCCAAGTCAGTACTTAGATAAGCCACCTAGATCCTATTGGGCGTAAGAGACACGACTACTGGCACACTCTTAGTTTAGTGAAAATATTTATTTTTCAATACCCATATGAACAGTAACCGTTGAACCAAGGCTGTGATGCCAGCTGTAACAGAACCGCCCAAATTACAAAAACTTAAGTCCAAAAACCCACCGCCAGTGCGATAAATTTTCATCCTTAGGCTTTCATAACCCCGGTAGTCCGTGAAACCACAACGTATTTCATACCTTGCTCAACCTTAGCCGAGAATCTCTTTAGTTCAACAGACCATCCATACATTACATAAAGTTCAAATACGAATACATCAGAGTACGAATTAGTTTTGAAACCAACTCACACACACTTAGTTCATTACATTGCCAGCAATAAGTCATTTCTCACAAAAGCATAGATGAGACTTCAGAAGTGACCATCGCCCATGGTCCTAGTTGTCACCCATAGCGGGGTAGGACAGTTGATGCAGTACCCGTAATACATTTGTCCATCTACAACAACATTGGGAACAGAGCCCTAAGTACTCGAGTGTACTCAGCTAGACTTACCCGTATTAAACTAAAATAAAGACACCAAGGATAATGCAGGCTTTTGTGGTGGTACAAGGTCGAACTCTCTTTTGCGGAAAAGCATCTACTACTGAGTACTTAATAATGAAGCCACATTTTATAAAGATTACCTATCTTCTAAATTAGCACCTGTACTAAACAATACACATGATTAAACAGAGAATGACCAGTTTGCCCTTCTAGTCTCATCATACCATTCCAGCGGAACCATTTAAGTATTTAATTGTTCCCACGCTAGTGTAGCAATTGCCAAGTTCTCACTAACGGGGAGAGACCACGATTCGAATCGAATTCCTATCCAGCTGGAGGTTTGATTCCTCACCCAAACTTTGCAGCCCTTGAACGGGGGCGCGACAGTCGCCTATTCTACCTTTCAAACCAAGGTCGATTAAGAATCATACGCAACATGATGAGTGTATCGGTGTCCCGATCTTTCGGTGGAGATTGATAACTACGATTTGACTGGAGAGACGTTCACGATCCGACTATAACCATCCAAGGACGCTGCGCCTTAGCGATCGATACACCAAATCCAGCGGTTGCTCACGATCTTGCGGATCACAACCAACCAAACCACTAGGGTTATTCCTGCAAGCAATCGAAGAACAAGCAAGAACAATTAGAACAAGCACTCAATTGCAAATAAGAGATAAAGGTTCAAATCTGATACTCATGAAGGTGGGGTTCCGAATCAAGTAGAACGGATGGTCTAGTCGACACACGCGTCTACAAGGAAGTAGCAGCAGCTAAACTTTCATCTAAACAAAACCCAATCTGTTTGTGGCGGCTCTAGGGGGATATAAGGAGGAGGGAGGACGACCACAAGGGTCCTGGGGTCGTCCAACAACCCTAGGATGAGTCCCTAATGGACTCAAGTTCATACACGGGCCATAGGCCCAAAATATGGTGACGTAGCACCGTTCGCAGACAAGGTCTCGGCATTAAATCGTCAACTGCGGTCGCATCTGGTAAGATATATGTATGATTTCGGATCCGTTGGAAAGTAGACTTGATAAGCTTTCCAAAAAGTGCTAGAACGTCCTAATCGGAGTCCGTATGAAGTCGTGGCAACCGTCACAAGTTTGGACTCTTCTGCAGTCCGAATTGGACTTCCAAAACGTGTGGACTTGGACACTTTCTTTCCTAGGATCCAAAGTGACGTGGTGGCCTGGTGGAGGACGTTAGGAACACTTGGATTTGGTCCCCAATCAACTTTATTGACCATCCATGCTTTCCATATGCAATCTAACCGTTCCTTTGGTATACAAGTGGTTGGCATGGTCATATCTAAGCCGGTGATGTCCTCATCATTCTCCCTTTCTTGACAGCAAACCGTCCTCGATTTGACTACTGTTGGAGAATGTGGTGTAGGTAAAAGCAAACCGGGCTCCTTTTCTTGTTTGTTGTCCTGTTTCTTCATAATAAAACTAGAGAAGCTCGACATGGCATGTTTATAATTATTGCATACCTCTAATTGATCACATCTTTTCACAATAAAAGAAGATTGCAGAACTGAGCAAATGTAAATTTGATGTACAATATACTCCTCTTTACAATTATTTTTTCCAATATTATGGAAACTAACATTAGAAGAACATGGCAATTCAAATCTACCAATCAGTTTATTCTGCAAATAGCTAAGCTCACAAAGATCATCAAACTCAATGTACCCTATTGTATATAAAGATGACAACAATTGAGCTTCTTCTTTTTCATTTACAACATGAACAATATGTCGGAATTCAGCACTCATTGATTTAGAATTTTTAGCTTTATTCAGTAGTTGTGGTATGGATATAAGTAATTCATTACCACACAACTCTTCTTTGTCACAAGGAATATCAAGCATATCAAAGTGTGACAAAGGAAAATCAGCGACATGTTCCACAATTGATTGATCTATAATATCATGATTAGTGGACAAATGTAATTCTACTAAAGTATGCTCACCTTGATTTATGTTACAACTATCTGACTTACCTTTGCTGGTCTTCTCAAATGGTGTATGTGCAGCCAGATTCATGCTTTTTTCAAATGTTTCACCTCCTATCTCAAATTGATCAATGTCCATTTGTATATTGTCATCTACTTGCTGCAAATTATTAGTAATAGACGAGATACAGGCTGCTATAGTATTTGTGAGATCCTTTTTTAGAGTTATGTCAGAATCACAAGCAAGACCAAACAACTCATCAAAAGTATTATAATGTTTATCAACAAGAATATTCTGAATTTGCATGTTAAGACCTTGCAAAAATGTATGTTCTAGAAACTCATCATTTTCTTCAAAGCCACAATGTAGCAAACATAATTTTAGTCTTTCCAAGTATTCTGCTACAGTTTTGTTTTCTTGTTTTATAGATTGCAATTTTGCATACAAAAATTCAAAATAATAGCTAGGAACAAAAACATCTCTAAAATGTCTTTTTATATCTTTCCATGATTTAGGAGCTTTATCAAATCTACAAAGGTGCTTCCACTCAGTTAAAGCATAGTTGATAAGAACACTTGAAGCAATTCTTACCTTTTGTTTTTCAGACAGATCATATTTTTTAAATTCCTTATCTACATGTAGCTCCCATTCAATATATGCATGAGGATCATAGTTTCTTTCAAAATAAGGTACTGCAGATTTTATTTTATCAAACCAAACATCACATACCTCATGAGTAGCATGGTTATCACTTGTCACACCCCTAGCAAAGTGATTGGAATAGACAATCTGATCATCTCTAATTTCCATGTAGATTTTTGTCATGATTACAACAAAACAAGAAACATACACAGTAGTATTTATGTTCCTATCAACTAGTAGGATGTGGTTGCTGTAATTCTCACTCTAAACTCGATCAAACAAATTCTTACAAGTTCTTACCTAGCAAAACAAGGGGTTGCAACAACCAGCAAGTCGGAAACCTTGGATGTAGTGTATCGACACCGTAGCAACAACACCTGTCAAGTTGTATCCGGATATGTGGAGCTATAGGAGGGCTAAAAATAATATGCAAGGAAGTACTAGCACCACATTAGTCACAAAAGCAAGTTGAGAAATTGTTCAACGGAGGTACCGTGCTGGTCCTAGGCTAGACCGTGCTAGAGACGCGAGCCTAGACACAAATGAAGTCACGGTATAGCAGGAAAAAGGCACAAGAACAGCACACTCTCCTTCTTTCTAGTTTTTCTTCTTCTTTTCTTTTACTTTGCACAACTAGCAAGAATCTGAATCTTAACAAATCAGATTTCAGTAAAGCAATTTACAAAGTGTTTCTATTTTTTTTAGGGAACAACAAGAAAAGAACTAGCAAGGCAGATTTGTATTTGTGTGTCCAAATCAGATTTTCACGGTGTAGAAAAAAATTGGAGATGGATATAGTGCAGGAAAGGTGTATATGATAGCAATGATTGCAATGGAGATATAAATTATGTAGTGAGATGTGTATGGTGGTGGTGATGGCAGCAGATATATATATGGCAGTGGAGATATGATAGTGACTGAAACGTGACAAGAACTCGAAACTCTAAAAGCCTAACCCTAAAACCAGCAACACGACTCAACCGATGTAAACCAAACTCAACAAGCTCGTACTAAGTAATACTAGTAAAAAGGCACAAAGAGTTTATAGGATTATGGGAAAAAAATCTACTATTTTTATTGGTTGTTCTGGACTATAGGAAATTAATAACAAACTGAATTCTCTCACCGATGAAACGTTGCTCTGAATACCACTTGATGAGTGTATGGGTGTTCCGATCTTTCGGTGGAGATTGATAACTACGATTTGACTGGAGAGACGTTCACGATCCGACTACAACCATCCAAGGACGCTGCGCCTTAGCGATCGATACACCAAATCCAGCGGTTGCTCACGATCTTGCGGATCACAACCAACAAAACCACTAGGGTTATTCCTGCAAGCAATCGAAGAACAAGCAAGAACATGTAGAACAAGCACTCAATTGCAAATAAGAGATAAAGGTTCAAATCTGATACTCATGAAGGTGGGGTTCCGAATCAAGTAGAATGGATGGTCTAGTCGACACACGCGTCTACAAGGAAGTAGCAGCAGCTAAACTTTCATCTAAACAAAACCCAATATGTTTGTGGTGGCTCTAGGAGGATATAAGGAGGAGGGAGGACGACCACAAGGGTCCTGAGGTCATCCAACAACCCTAGGATGAGTCCCTAATGGACTCAAGTTCATACACGGGCCATAGGCCCAAAATATGGTGACGCAGCACCGTTGGAAGACAAGGTCTTGGCATTAAATCGTCACCTGCGGTCGCATCTGGTAAGATATGTGTGAGTCCGGATCCGTTGGAAAGTAGACTTGATAAGCTTTCCAAAAAGTGCTAGAACGTCCTAATCGGAGTCCGTATGAAGTCGTGGCAACAATCACAAGTTTGGACTCTTCTGCAGTCCGAATTGGACTTCCAAAACGTGTGGACTTGGACACTTTCTTTCCTAGGATCCAAAGTGACGTGGTGACCTGGTGGAGGACGTTAGGAACACTTGGATTTGGTCCCCAATCAACTTCATTGACGATCCATGCTTTCCATATGCAATCTAACTGTTCCTTTGGTATAGAAGTGGTTGGCATGGTCATATCTAAGCTGGTGATGTCCTCATCACAACAAGCCTGAGGACCGCCCGACACCCCGTACATCCAGCCTAGGGATCAGCTAGCTAGCCTCGGCCTTACACTCCGCGTCCTCGCCAACCCGCACCGGCTTGCGATTTGCTTCGTCCTTGGTTCGGCCAGTTGGTAGGTTTCGCAGCTCGAACGAGTTATCTTGCCAGCTAAGGGTTGAGGTATGCGTTCAACATGACAAGAGGGACACCACCCGATCGGCCCACCAAAAAGGTAGACACCTACGCAAAATACCGGCCTAGGGCTCGTAGCTCAGCTAGATATTGCCGGTATCAGACATACGGACAATTTACCCACCTTCCCGGTTTCCTTTCCATTTCATGATACCTTTCATACCCTTGACTTCGCCACATAGAGCAATACGCGACTTGTGTTACCGAAGGAGTCATATTTAATTAGCAGGGCTAAGCATCTATCTTTACTATGCTAACAGGTTAACAAGGGTATAAGGATATCAAAAGCAAGGAAGGTAATATGCAACAATTAGGTTCACCCAACTCCTATACTTAATGCAACAACATAGTGTAACATAGTAAGTTACTATCATAAGATATGGTTCAAATGCACCGAGGCTTGCCTTTCTCGAACGAGCTAGGCTGGTGATTGGGACACTCCTAGAGTTCCTCTTCTGGTTCCTCGTTCACGTGCCCTTCGTTGGCTCCTTGCTGACTGGCTTTTTCCTGCTCGTGGGGAAGGTCGTACTGTGCTTCCTCCTGCGATTATGTATGATGCGTATATGCAAATGATATGAGACAAGGTATATTATTACTTATGCAAGATGGTGGATATGTTAAGATGTGACATGCTCATGATGTTCCTTTCTTTAGTGTTTTCTATGTAGGTGCAAATTTCTTCGCTTGTAATTCTTTATTATAATTGTAATTAAGAAAATCAACTTTTCACACAAGAGAGTAATACTAGCATCAGGGTTCAGTTTCAGGTTACTAACCTAACTGATTGATTAGTGCTTCAAAGATACACCAAAGCTTAATTATTTATCTAACCTTTCTTAGGAGCAAGCTAGTTAACTAGAAAATTAACATAGAACTACACACCCTACGAAAACAGTTCATAAAATTATGCAAAAATTATAGTAGCTTAAGTAGGGGCAAACTAGCATACTCAAATGTTTCCAAGTTAAAAGGGATAGTACTTTATTCTGTACAAAATTAACAAGTTTAAAGCTAAATAATAGTTAAAAATACTTAGTACAGTGAAATTGATGAACTAACTAGATTAACATTTTTCCTAGTTACTATTCCTTACTGGAAAGCTACAAAAAAAGTTACAACTTCATTTAACCAGAACCCTGTTTCCTAAAAATGTTACAAGTTAACAACCAAAACACTTTTTAATTGCTAGTTATTTATTTTTCCACAGAAACTACTTAGGATATAATTTTCCTACCTTTTAGCAACCTTTTCAGATCTACTGGAACAGGAATTACATTTTTAGCACAAGCCTAAAATAGCTTAATTGATTTATACAGTTTTAATCAATGTTAGAATTTAATTAATCCTACACAGAAAAGTACTACCAAATACACATGCAATATTTTTCCAGGGTAGATCTGCTTGTAACAAGTATTCACAAATATTTTCATGATTTTTAGATCATTATTCAATGAGATATGAATTTTACAAATCGTTTCACATTTTCTGAAAATTGAAAAAATAAAAGGGTTTAGGCCTTCCGGCCCAACAGGCCGAGCAGGTCCGAACGGCAGAGGCGGCCCACTCCCTGCGGGAGTCGGCGCCTGACAGCGGGGGCCCGCGCAATGGGGACCCCATGCGTCGGTGACACAGGGTGGAGGTGAAGCTTTCGCCGGCGATATCTCACCGACGGCGAGGTCTCCGGCGATGCGGTTTGTCCCTACAGACGTGGCTACGCGAGACGGACCCAGCGCAACCCTAATCGAGTGGAATGGTGGCCGGAGTGAAGCTCGCCGGCGTCCATGGTGGAGCGGCGGTGCGGTCACTGAGCGGCAAGCCGAGATAGGCCACGACGGCTTCAATTAAGCAGGGCTAGGGTTTCGCGGTGCTATGGCGAGCACAGGACTTGCGCTATCGCGTGACAACGGCGGCCAGAGGGGTGTGCTCCACGGCATGGTGGATGGCGGAGCCGAAGCAGAGCTCGGGCTCATGCGGTAGGGCGAGGAGGGTCCTTACCGGGGCTCACCGGTCGTCGTTGCAGGCTCAGGGAAGCGAGGCGGAGCTGCGGTGGAGATGGAGAGGACGACGGTGCTCCGCGGTGGCCGGAACGACGGTGATGCCGCTCGGCGGCGCTGCGGCTGTGGGCTCTAGCCCGCACGAGAGCGAGAGAGAGGAGGAGGGCGTTCGGTAGGGGACAGAATGGAGGGAGGGAGGACCGGGGCGCGTCCGCTTCGAACATAGGCGCATCTCGGCCAGAGCTCGGCGGCCATGCGGGCGTCGTCGACGGGCATGGCGGCCACATGGCGGGCGGCGTCTGCGCGCTGTCGGGCGCACGCGCGGCGCACATGAGGCGCGGCGGGAACCGGTGCGGTGCGCGCGGGGCAGGCCGGGCTGGCTTGCGCTGCTGGGCCGCTTCGTCGGCGCCGACCCAATAAGGTAAGGAAATTCCTTTTTCTTTTTCCAAACAGGTTTAAAAATTCAAAACTAAGCTTTGGTGTGAACAGCAAAGTTGTTCAAAAGATTTTAAACTATCTTTTTTCTTCAGAGGTCAAGGTCAAATTCTCTATAGTTTTTGAATTAGAATTTAAAATCAAATGTGAAGCCTTTCTTTAAATAAGAGATAATAATTCCAAAATGGATTTAAAATTTTATTTATCATATTAACCTAGGGTTTTAAAAGCAAGATTAATTAATTTCATTGTTTTCAAGACTTGATTCAAACACAATCAATTCTATGAATCCATCTTACTTCATCATTCTAAGCAAGGTTAACTTGACTGGATTTTTAAAGTGAAATGCCAGGATGCTTCAAGATGATGCTTATGCAATGAATGATTTGCAATGATCATGTGGATTATGCAATGCTTAACACTAGGGTGTTACAGATCTCCTCTGTGCTTCTTCTCAACGGCTCTAGATGAAAGCACGACGATACATGTGTCTACAAACCATCTCGGAAAAATACCAAACTTTGCCAAGGTGCCAATGACATGTGGGCCATGCTCCACACGAAAGATGGAGGACAAAGGCCACAACTCATGGTCAGCCGACCTGTAGGGTGGGCCTAGAGGCCACCAACAGGCCCCCTGACCTATGGGGACACCTTCTAGAAGGAGTCGTAGGGCCCATGCGTCATAGGGCGGTCGGCCGACCTCCTACAGGTGCCCCTGAGCATCCCCGAGGCTCCCACCGCCTCTCTGCATGCCTCCATGCATTAGAAGCATCCCTGCCGTTGATCTAAGAGGTGGTGTGGATTGTTGACGTGGCACCGGAGTAGCCCCTACTCCACCTCTAGCTATAAATACCCCCTTAGGCCTTCTCTCGTAAGTTCAGCACTTGTAAGTGATTCCTCCGAGCTCTTTATAGCATTCAATATTCTAAATCTGGTTTAGCTGTTATACATCTTTTCGCGCTTGTTCATCGCTTTACTTTAAGTAGAGAGCTTTAGCCTTTAATGTTGGGTTAAAGTAGTAAGAATAGTGTAGACGTGGTGTCTAGGCTAGATCTTGCCTTTGTAAACGGCTTATCGCACAGAAAGTCAGTGGATGCTATTAGGAAGTGACAGCCGTATCTAGTCTTCGTATTCCACCCCGTGTGTAAGATAAGTTCTTAAAAGGTAGGGCCTCAATACAAAATGATGGCGCGGTCTGGTTAGAGTTTTGCCCTCTTTCTTATCTATCCCATCGCCTCCTGCAAGAGAAGGGCTGATAAGGCCAGTATAACCAGCTATACCTTGTTAGATATATTTGCTATATCGAACCTCTCAACCCAGTTATCATAGTCTCCCTTGATCCATCATAGGACATATCCATAATCCTAGTTAACTCACTTCTCGTTCCCTGTGAAAAATACGATACCTAGAATACTCCCGGTGAAAGTTACACTTGACAACCGTACGCTTGCAGTCTTTTCACGTTTGCCACTTCTGGTGTCAACAAGCTTTCTGGCGTCGTTGCCGGGGAACGGTAGCTGTTTTAACTAGAACCCTTTGGTCCTATTATCCTTGTTTGATTAAAAAGGTTTCTTCCATATATACACTTATTGAACAAACACCCCTCTTTGAGTATGGTGCTCCAACGAGCGCTAGGTTGGAGCCACCTAGATCCTCTCAGGCCATTTTGGACATTCCTTATGAGCTTCGCCCAATCCTCATTGCGATGGTTCAGAATAAACCTTTTTCTAGGGACAAAGATGAAAATCCCTACACTCATCTACGTGACTTTGAACAATTGTGTTCATGTGTCCACATCCAAGGGATGAGGCGAGGTACCCTTAAGTGGAAGTTATTTCCGTTCTCCTTGACGGGAATAGCCAAACGATGGTACTTTCATAATGTAGAGGAGAATGGTAGAAGTTACAATCAAAATTTTGCCTTACTTTCTTCCCTATCTCTCATGTTATTCATCTTCGAATAGAGGTCCTAACCTTTAAACAAAAGGAGAAAGAGCCTCTAGGTGTGGCATGGGCCCGTCTTTTAGATCTATCATCATCTGGCCCTGATCTTGCTATAACCGAGCCAACATTGTTACAACACTTTTATGGCGGTCTTAGCAAAGATTCCACACAACTTCTTGATAGAACTTCCGGGGAGCCTTCCTTTGTTTACCCGTTAATGCAGGGAAGAGTCTTCTCACGAAGATTCCTGAAAACACTCCCTCTACTAACGATTATAATGAAGGACCCGAGGAAGAACAAAAACCAACCCCTAGAAAAGAATTCTCGATAGCTGAATCACCACCATTTCTATCTAGAGATTCTGCTATCGATCCTGAACCACAAAAACCACAAATCTCGAAGGAAGAAGAAATCCAACACCTAAACCATTCCTTCGAGTTCGAGGCCAACCTCCAATATGATCTTGCTGGCTTTGGAAATGCCCAAAAGTATCCTTTCCAAAAGAGATCTCACCTTTCTACACCTCTAATGAAGGGATCTTTCCAAAAGCCTCCCAAATCAACATCATCTTGCGCCTCAACTTCCCACATGGCACATCAGGAAAGGCTTGGGATTCCTGATAAAGAAATGTGAAGTGAGCTTATAGAACGAGAACTAATGTGTTTGAAGCCAAATCTATCCTCTCCTTCTCTATGCCCACATTTGACTTATCTTACGCACCCATCCTTGATCCTGATGATCCCCCATGTGTTCCTTCATTCAAGTCTTATGATGACCCACTTAATGACTTTGGGAATTCATTAAGACACCCAAGGCATGGAAGCCATGAGGGCCATAAATCTGACTAAGAGGAGCATAATCAATGGTTAGAACATCTATCTACCATTGTAAGTCAAGAATGGTTGGATGAGGCCGAATCCTCCAAAGAAGTTTCTAAAATGCTCACACATGTAAGGAGGATATCCTGTCAAGTGTTGGGCATTGATGGCGACATTTGCTACGATCCTAGCCTCGGGATCAACATCATTCCTCATTTCCATGTTCCAACATCACCAAAGGATCATCTATCCCAATCACAAAAACAACTTAGACTCCCTAATGGTCAAATCCTTGATTGTTTAGGAGTCCTTCATGATGTTCTTGTGGTGGTTGATGATCTTAAGATCTTCCTAGATTTCCATATCTTTGACCTTCCTGGATTTTCCTTTCATCTCACCTTTATCGGAAGGCCAATCATGAGAATCTTGGAGAACACAATAGGAAATGAGAAGCTTGGTCATAGAATAGGTGAAGATTATCTACCCGTTTGGTCTTCCCGACCTATCATCAAAGGGTTAGAATCCAAACCTATTCTTGATCCAAGGGATGAGCTTATGTCAATCTTGCCAACAACCATGACCCACTCAAGTTTTGAGGATGACTTGAAATGTCACGAGAAAGGAAGTGATCACCCACTCCTAGAAAGGGAGAACAATACCAATGAGCCTGGAAGCTATTCCTCGATCTTCCCATCAAATCCATGCTCAAGTGAGAAATCTCCCAAATCAATCCTTCCCTCTACCATCGCTACACCCTTGATCTACAACTCCTTCATGCTTCTGGTATCAAAAAACTTTGCAAGGATGGTTATAGATGTGTTTGTCTATCATAAATTTTGCAAATCTCGTAGTGGTTTTGGTCTTATGGATAGGTTTGCAAATGTTGGAGTTGAAGGGGAGACTTCTTCACCAACATGAGTTGCAACTTGAAGGTTTCCCAAAGACAAGCTTGTGTCTTAAAATTAAGCATTTTCGGGAGATAACCCGAGCCTTCTTCTTTTCCATTAAAATTTGCTTGTTAAAAATATATATATATAAAATAAAAATAAAAATATTTTTAGTTTCCCAAAATTCTAAAATAAATAAAATGAGATTAAGGGAATATTTGTGAAAGTGTTCCTTCAGGTATTTTTGTCACTAACCATTTCAGGTTTGAACAAAAGAATGATGGAACAAAACACAAGGTATGTCCAACCAAACATGGTTCAATAAGCACATTCAAAAGGAAATTCCACATCCTATACATGGATTTGCTGATTGTCAAATGTTGCAAAATCCAAGTGTGGGGGGGATCGGATTTCTCTAATAAATTCATTTCATGCTTCATTGTTTAATTTTATTTGGTTGTCTCTACCTTGCTTTCTCTATATACCTTGCTCATCTTGCTAAGTCACATAAATAATAAAAACTAAAAAAATGCAAATGCTCATCTGGTTCACCATCCATGATCCTGTCTCCTTTTTGAATCTCTTGATGCCTTCATGCTTCCTAGTTCTGTTATGAGTATGCTTTGGTTTGGGAGTATGTGCGCATAATCCTATAAGCTCTTTAAATTAAGCATGGTGCTTAGGTTAAATAGCCTTCCTTAATCAAATTAGACATGGTGTCAAGTTTGATTATTGAACCTAAAGTATATTTGTATGGAATTTGGTTGTACCTTTTTGACTAACCCAAGTAAGATAACTTTCAAACTTCAGTGGGTTATTCAAGAGATCATGCATAGAGACGAATCAAGGTTTGAGGAAGAATTGAAATAATCTTGCACATCTTTGCCTTGATCTTGTTTGATTTTTAATGGGTGAACAATGAGGCAACATCATGTTCTGTGCTAAAATGCTAAAGCCAACTCTTCTATAGCATAGAAGATGTCCTCTATTTTTAATGACAACATTGCCCTTGCTTCAAATTATTTGTGCATTCCTTCGGGTATGTGTTGTCCACTAATCCTTCGCAGGAGAGAAGCAATGAATGGAGGAAAAGGGTCTGAGTACCACGCGATGATTCATAGGAGAAAGACCATTCATCATCATCAATGTCGTGACACATGGAATCGTCACGCTTCAAGATTATGGCTGCGACACCTTTAAAGGTAAATTGTCAATGTCTTAAAGTATTTCATGAACATGATCACCTGAGCATGAAATTGACATGATATATTTTGTCCTTAATCCAATTAAGAACTAAAATCTACATGTTTTAACTTCCTACTCATTTTTCGTGTTTGATCTTAGACATAGCCTAGACTTAGCCTTATCTTTCACCACGAAAAAGTTGGGCCCATTTGGCCCCAAAAGGAGGTCGACCGACCTCCTCTAGGAGCTTCAGGACCCAACATCGTAGAACTTGACCTGTGAGACCTTGAATCCTGGCCTGGTCAAGCCAAAACTCACTATAGGAGGTCAGCCGACCGGGGGTTTTGCCATTCAGCCATGCACAGTGCTCCTGAGCGTTGGACCAACATTCCTATCTTGTTTCCGGTATGATCCAAGTGAAAATAGAGGCGAAGGATGTTGGTTTATCTCTTCTTAACCTCTCCCTCTCCTCTTTTCTCCTCTTACCTTGTTCTTCTTCACCACCAGTAGAAATTCCATCTCCTCTTGTTTCCCTTCTCACCTTCCTAGACCTCACCATGGCTCCACCAAGAAGAAGATCAAAAGAGCGATATGGAAAATCTTCTATGTGTTGTTGCTAAAGTGAGCATTACCAATTTAGAAGAAAGGGTTTCTGAGGAGAGAATGGTGCATCTAGGTCTTGAAGATAGCTGTCGGTGTCTAAAATGGCGGGGTCTAGACACCCAACGAGTAAATTTCTAAGTGTGTCGGAGATCGGATGGTTGCGCTCGGAGGACATAGGGTTTATATTGGTTCGGGCATGAACGCCCTATGTCCAGTTGGTCGCGGAGTCATGTTACCGAGCGCGGAGGGCTCATAGTGGGGAGCTACAAGCAAATGGTGAGAGAGGGAAGCGGGTTCCCAGGTCTCGGGCGTATGAGGTTCTTGGTTCTGGTGAGAGCTCACGCGAGGGAGAGTATGTGTGTGTGTGTGAATGAGTCGAGAGAGTGTCCGAGCGAGGAGATTGGGGGTCCATTCTCCCCCTTTATACATAGGGAGAGATGGAGGAGTATAGTAGAGAGAGGGAGGGAGAGTGAAACATGGGCCCCGTTCGGGCTGCAGACTTGGGAGCGCTTTCGGGCTTCTGTTCGCGTTCCTTCCTGGGGAAGATTGCACTTGCAGACGCGTCGTCTGGGTCTTGTTCGTCCTTGATGGGGCTGTAGCCACGCGGCTAGTTAGTCAGAAACGTCCCTGTTCCATGATTTGGGCATGGGCAAAGGCTGGAAGCACAGGGCCAGGCACCCCTGCGTTCCGTCGTACAGGGCTGATGATGGTCGAATCCCGGTTGAAGTGTCCGTCAACGGTATGGCCTGAGCGTGGCGGGTGTCAATCGGGGGTTAGGCAGCACAGACGCTTGTTCCGCAGGGGGTGTACAGGGGTAGGTATGGTGGTTCGTGCCTTGAAACCCCATCCCTAAGGATAGGCGATGTTGTAGACCTTTTGACTATGGGCCAGGGCGTCTCGGCCTGCTATGACAGCCGTGCCCTCGGGAGAGGGTGATGTCATCACGTCGGCTCAGACGAGGTGGAAGAGCCCCCGAGGGCATATACATCACGGATGATGCTAGGCTAGCTCGGACGAGGCGGAGGAGCCTCCGAGGGTAGACGGCGCCACAGATGACGCCGGCCTAGCTCGGACGAGGCGAAGAGGCTTCCGAGGGTAGACGGCGCCACAGATGACGTCGGCCTAGCTCGGATGAGGCGGAGAGGCCTCCGAGGGTAGATGGCTCCATGGATGACGTCGGCCTAGCGCGGACGAGGCGAAGCACGGTGTTAGGGTACCCTATTCTCGGGTATCCGACAGTAGCCCCCGAGCCTTCGATGGAGTGCTTGGGACTGTATTGGAGGCTTCCGAGGTCGTTTATGGTGGTTTGGTTAAGTTTTTTGGGTCCCAGTGGGTGCGCGTGAGCGCACCCGCCGGGTGTAGCCCCCGAGGCCTTGGGAGGATGATTTTTCATTCTAAGGGCTTATCCGATCGATTTGTATGGTGTTTGGCCCTTCGCTCTCCCCAAGAGGTAGAGGAAAAGGAAGAGGACTGCTCCGTAACACGTGTGGAGCCAGGGTCTGAGCTACACGCTAACACTACCACGGGGCGTTCTGTTGGTTTTCGACTAGTACGCTATGACGCGACGAGTCGGTGTTGCACTGTGCTGCCATCGGACAACGGAGCCTAGTGGGTGGGCTGATGCCGTGTGATCGCCCGGAAAGCCTGACGACCCTCCTTGTCGGTCCAATGTGGGCACGCCGTGTCCTTCCGCCAGGATGCGGCACAAGGTGCCGCTCCTTGTTGGTTAAACTTTGAACAGCGAGCCCTGAACCTCGAGACTGTTTGGCCATTTATGGCCCCGCCGCATCCCCTCAGAAACTAGCGCTGGTGCGTAGTGCAGTTTAATTGGGGGAGGTGAGTGGTGCAGATTTTACGGGCCAGTTGCCGCGCGGGTGCCCCGGCGGCTATAAATAGGGACGGCCATCTGCGGGGTAAGACACACAATCCCGCAGCATGGCATGCCCCATCTTCTTCCCCCGAGACGTCGTTGGAGATAGCCTCAAGCCGCCCTGGCGAGCAGCCTTTTTTAGAGCGCACCGAGATCAGAGAAAGTTCTGCGTTAGGGGTGCATGCGTCCCGTTTTGGCTAGTGGCAGAACTAAGAGAAAGCTCTATGAGGCGCGCAGTGCTTCTCCTCATTCTGGCCACTGGTGGGGTGAGAGGTTGTTACCACCCCTTGCACTCATCGCGTCTGGGGAGCGGTGGAGCAGGACCCAGCCTTCCACCGGATGGTTCTTGCCCTTCGCGTCTGTGGAGCGATGGTCTGCAATCCCCTCCCGGAGGGCGGCAAGGATGTGTCCACTGGGAAAGTCACAGTAGTCCACCTGCATGACCCCAGGAGTTGGCTCATCCTTGGCTATTGGTTGATGGCGATGTCATCGTCGGCGAGATAGGCGGGCTCGGAGCCGCCAATGTATTGCGAGCTCAGGGCCGCTTGCCAGTGGTGACCTTGATCATGGAGCAGCTGAGGCGACTTAGCTGTAAAGCGCCAACCTGCTTCCGAGAGAGGGAGCAACGTCATCACGGGCCGAGGTCTCCTGAAGATGAGGCAGCCGCTGTTCTCCCACAGCTGCAGTATGTCGGGTCAGGGTAACCGGTGGGTCGTGACGCCGCCGTCCAACGTGGCCCTGGTGCTTCTCGAGCCCCACGGCTGGGTTGCCTGACCTAGATAATACAGGCATCGGGTGGCTGTGCCCTTATCGTGGGCGTTCGCGTAGTATTTCTAGCTTTTGGCCCTTTGGCTAGGGAGTTCCCTACAGTCCACCTTGTAAACGTTTTCGTATTTTTGGTATCTGAAGATTGAGCTTAGCCCCCGTGGCTCTTAGAAAGCATGTAACCCCTACAAGGATTAGTATATGAAAATGAAATGAATGTTATGCGTTTACCTGTGCGGACCTCTGACGAATGAGGCTTGGCGTGTTTCTCCCTCCGGTTACCCGGTTGCTTGAACCGGGGCGGGGGTACGGTGGCAGCCCCCAAGTCCTTACTCGATGCAAGGAACCGTCTCGGGTCTGTACCGTCTTTCTGTGCGTTTCCCGTGCATCTCTCCGCGAGAAGGGGGAATATGAGCCGATCCATGCTATCCTCTAGGCGGACGAACCATGGATGCTCGTCGAGTTACTAATAGGCCAATCTGTGTGGGGTGTCGTTTCCCGTTCGATAGGGTTCCGACTAGTGGCCCATGTCGTGGCTCACCCTAGATCAGTTTCATCTAGTACCCGGGTCCGTTCGACGGGTCCCAAGGGCTCGGTTCCTTCCTCCAGGGGAATACCATGAACCAATCATCCATAAAAAATAGACTCAAATACGAAATCAGGGAGTGACCTTAGTATCCGATTGCCAAGCTGATGACCGCTAGTGTGTCCATTCCCTATTCGCCCCTCGCTCTGTTGTCCTGAGTCGGCCATTTCGAACCCTACTGGGTCGGCCTCCATATCTCTGGACCATAATGGGCCGTCGAGGCGTCTATAGCCCTTATTCCTTTATCTTACCTGGGCCCATGGGCCGTCCCCATCGGTTGCACCACGTGTTCGTCCCTCCGACCTTTGCGCATGTTGGCCGAGCTCGGACGAGTCGGAGGTTCTCCGAGGTGTCCCTTCCATCGCGTGTGTGGCGCAGTGGGCCTGGGATGGATCCTGTATGTATGATAGATACGGGGTGTGTATATTGGAGCGAGGAAAAAGGCGGGTGGTGTCAGTTACCTTCCATCATGCGCACGGCTCCTGATATTCCCGCGAACAGTGGAAACAGCGCAACCGAGTGGCCGCATTAAATGCGACTCGGGTCGTGGGGTCGTGGTGCGGAGAGCCGAGAACGCGCCGCTCCGCCTTCTAGGTCCCTATAAATATCTGCCCACCGCGTCATCATCCATGAGCCTGCACTGTTTGCCTTCTTCGCCTCCCAATCTCGCTCGCATCGCCTCCCTTCGAATCTAGGGTTTGCGCCGCCCCGCCTCCGCCTTAGCTACGCCTTCCGCCGCGTTACGAGTCGTTCCTCAGGTGCGTCCCCCATGGCTAGAGAACATCTAGAGAGGAGCTGGGCCTAGTGCACGCTCGAATATGAGCGGGTGGTTGAGCTTGTGGATGCGGGGCTGCTGCGCCCCGAGGTTTCTGCCAACGACGACGTCGAGTGGATCGTCCCCACGAACGCCGGCGTTCCGGATCCGCCAGAGGGGTATGTGGTCTCCTTCCTCCCGTTCCACAAGCGCGGATTTGGAACTCTGCCATCTCGCTTCTTCCGCGGAATCCTCCACCACTACGGGATTGAGCTCCACAATCTCAATCCCAACTCTGTCCTTCACCTTGCGGCCTTCGTGGCCATGTCGGAGGGGATGCTGGCGATGGAGGCGGACTTCGTCCTGTGGAAGTTCTTCTTCAGGGCGACGGTGTTCCTTCTTGCCTCCGGTGGTGTGAGATGGGTGGTGCTGAGCGGGGGGTGCGCCATCAGCCTCCGCCCTGCCAACTCGCCTCTCTATATGCCAGCGCGGGCGATTTCGTCCAACTGGGGATGGCACTCGCAGTGGTTCTACATCCGGAACCACCGCGAGGTGCCGCTCCCGGTTTACATGGGCCGACACTTTGTTGAGGAGCTCCCCAACTGGCATTACGGCCTGACCTCCCAGGAGCTCGACGGGATCGAGCCCTACCTCCGGAGCTTGACGCGGCTCCGGGACCAGGGGCTGAACTTCGCGGGGGTAGTCGCGCTGTTCTTGCAGCGCCGGGTGCACCCGCTTATGGAGCGAGAGTGCTTGCTGCACGAGATGGTGCCCGGAGCGTCACGCCATGGCGGAGGAGGAGCTGAACTTCGATCGCACGGTGGCCGCCACGAAGCGGTTGCTGGGGAACGCCATGACCTTGGATGACATCAACCGTTGCCCCGCGATGCGCCCGGACCTTGGGTTCATCCCACTGGTGAGTTCAGATTGCACCCCCCCGATCTTCTCCCGCGTTGCCTTTCTTTGGTAGTGCTAACCCGCCCGTGCGTCTCCTGTTTTTCTTCTGCAGGGGCCCCGTTCGATGGATCGCCACGTGGCCACTCCCCTTCCCATTCCGCCGGAGCAGCGGCTGACGAACAGGGAGCAAAACGCGCAGTAGCAGGCGGAAGCCGCCGAGCGGAGCAGGAAGAAGGCCGATAAGGCCTGGAGGCGCATGCAACTGGACATGTTGCGGGATAGGCAACGCCAACCGGGAGAACCGGAGGAGGAGTCTCCCACGGAGTCCGACGAGGACTGGGAGAACCTCGGCGGCGACGACGACCAAGATGATGATGACGATGACGGTGAGGACAGGCGTCCTCTGTCCGAGGTGGTGCCCACGCTGCTGGCGGCGGGGACCCTACGCTACCCTGCCGGGGCCGCGCCGGTGGTGGAGGTGCCCGTGGTCAGGACGCTTGGCGCGCACCTGGCCCCCGGGGGTTCTGGGGGTGGATTTGCAGGTGATTCGCCGGCCACCCCTCTTCCCGCCCAGGGAGGGCGAGGGCGGTGGCTGGAGCAGTGGTTCGGGGACCACGGGCCACGACGCGGTGGAGCCGACGTTTTAACGCAACCGCATCTTCTCCCCGCGGTAAGCTCACATTGATTGATGTCTTTTTGCATTTTATCAATGAAAAGCGATTGCTTGTGACTTGAATGCACGTGATGAACGTCGTAGGGTCGCCGGGGGCCCCGCGCATGCGGGGTGGAAAAAGCTACGCCAGTGGATGCCATCCACTAGCGAGAGGCGGAGTGACGCTGCCCCACCCCTTGGTTCGATGGGCGCCATCGGGACCGGGAGTGAGCCGACCTCGAGTGATGCCACCGTCGCTGGTGCAGCACCGCCGACCCCCGCAGATGCTGGCCTTGCGGCCGTCGCGCCGTCCTCTCCCCCAGAGGTGGTAATCGTCGACGACTCTGGGGAGGAGGGCAGCCTGGATGACCCCATGGTCGTGGATGCCGAGGAGGTCCAGCAGGCCGCGTTGCTGGGCGATGCAGCGACGGTGACCGCGGCGTGCGAGGGCGATGAGGGTGGCCCTGACGGCGCGGACTGGGTGGCAGGCATCATGGGCGTGATGCTTGGGGCTGAGGCGGGGGGCGACCAGAGTGAGTGAGGAGGGGCTCTTGGGCAGTCCCCTCCCTCCCAACATGCCGGCCCGGGACACGGTGTGCCCCCGGTCGTTCACCGAGGAGAAGGTGGCGGTGCCCGCTCGTCGAAGGTCGTCCTTTCCCAGTCCAGCGCGACCTTGCCGGGCGAGGTGGCTGGTGCTGGGGGAACGTCGCCACTGGGGCCCTGCGTCGGCTTGGCCCTGACCGCTGTTCCTTCGGGGACGGCGATCCGATTGCCTGGGTTGACCGGACGAATCAGGGGGCGCCGGTGTTCGTGCTGGATGACTAGCGCGAGTTCCAGCACTAGAACCATGTGGCTGCCTGCCGTTGGGAGCATGAACATCTCATGGCGCGCGTGGTGGAGCTGATCCAGAGGGCGGTCGCGTCACTCTCCGAAGACCACTCCCATCATGGAAATGTGGGAGGTCATTTAGTCGTAAGTGTTGCTTGCTCTTTGTTGTCAATTTCTTGACATTTCCCTTCCATGCACATCCTGATGGCGACGAGCATCGAGAAGTCGGAATTCCTCCATCGCGAGGTCGGCCATTGGGATCCGGGGTCGTGGACAACCGCCTGGGAGGTCGACGTCACCGAGGAGCTCGTGGCGACTCGCCGTAGTATGGCGGAGCTGGAGGATCAGCTGAAGGCTTCGGAGACGAGGGTGGGGGATGCCCAAGTGTTAGCGCAACAGAGCACCGCCGATGTCGAGCAGATCGAGCGGGAGTGGGGCGAAGCTCGTGCTGATGTTGAGGCCGCCCGCAAGATGATGGCGGATGAGCGCGCGACACATCAGGCTGAAGTCGAGCGCCTGACCGCCGAGCGCAACACTAAGGCAGAAGCGCGGCGCCGGGCCGTCTCGGCGCTAGACTCCATGGAGGAGGAGCGCAACATCATGCGGCGCCAGCGTGACATCAACCGCCGAGAACGCGACGACGCCGTGGCTCGCTTCGAGGACCATTCGACTCGCGCGCGCCGAACGTGGCGCCGACACTGATCGGAGGATCCTGGCGTTCTCCACCCAGATCGGCGAATTGACCGGGGTTGTCTCGCAGTTCCGCGCGATGGCCGATGGCTTGTCGACGGAGAACAAAGGTGCATTGCCTTTCCTAGCCCTTTTTCGTTCTAGTATGATTGTTCCTTTTGCTCAGAGGTTGAGGCTTTGCTTTTGCTGTCCTAGAACTGCGGGATGGTGTGCAGGAATCGTATGCGCTGCGTGAGGCTGTGCACGGGTTGTACGACATGTTCGGAGTGCCGGGCACGAGGGACGGTCCTGATGCGGTCAGGAACTGGGTTGGCCTGCTCTGGGAGCGTGGCCAGACTCGGATCCGAGAGGCCCTGTGCGTGTGAATCCATCATATGATGGCCATCGCCGCCTGCCTCTACGACGCGGTGACCCCCACGCTTGTTAGCGACGGTTATCCCCAGGACACCCTAGAGTCAGCCTAGGCGTTCGGGTTACCCGATTTTTTTGGGTCGAGTAATTCGAAGTTCGGGTAATGAAAACTGTTACCCTATATTAGCCCCGAAAAAACACTACCCACAATTTTGGGTACCCGATAATTCGGGTTCGGGTTTGGGTATTACCCGATATACCCGAATTTGCAGAAATCAACAAACTTGATAACAATTTAGTAGCAATTTATATATAATTTCAGCACCAAATGTATAGAATTTTAACCACAATTTGCATAGAATAATATATTATAGTCATTTGTTCAAGAAGAGAGAATTATATTTTAGTAAAGTGATAAGTTCAAGTGTTTAACAATACATGATAAATATAAAGACACGTACAAAACTTTGGGTAGTTCGGGTACCAGGAGATATTACCCGAATTACCCAAACTAATTTCGGGTAATCAAAAACATTATCCGAATTAGGATCGGGTACCTCGGGTTCGGGTAATTTGGGTCCGGGTTCGGGTAATTCGGGTTCGGGCATCGGGTATCGGATATTTTGCCCAGGCTGACCCCGGAGGACCTGCTCGACCAGATTGAAGCTGCCACGGAGGAGCCTGCGATGGTCCTGGCCGCGAAGCTTGAAGATGAAGTGTTTCCACCACCGGAAGAGTGACCCTACGTGGTCAAAGATCAGGGCCGAGGGCCCTTGTAAAAAGGAAAACTTAATTTAGGACAAGTTGAAATGCTCCTAGTGAGCTTGCCCCCCTTTTTTTTAAACTTGCTTATTTTCCGGTTTGCGCATTTTTCTCGTTTCGATCTAGTTGGTCTACTTTTCCTAGTGAAAGGTTTGATCTGCTCGGGCGGGCGATTGAGTGGAAGTACTTGGCTCCGGGGGCCGGAGAACCTCATGGCCCGTTGCCGCAGCCCGGTGAGATTTTCTCTCTTGACCGGGAAAGGCGAAGTTTTCGTTCAGCGGGAAAAAGTGTGGGTTTTTGCGCAAAAAGCTTTTTGGAGAGAAAAACAGGGGGTTTCCCCCTTCCCAGCCCCCGAGCGAGGTGTGCTCTGGTGCGCGCCGGGAGTGCACCTCGCTAAGTGATTGGTCCGAGAGTTCCCGCATTCTTATTCCTCAAACTTTTTGCTCAAGAAAGATTACATGCGTATGTACAATGCGCTAGGTACACTAAATAACAGTAGAAAAGATGACATAGCTATTGGTGCTGTGGGCGTTCAAGCTCTTCATGCTCTAGGGGTCGACGTCCATCTTGTCTGCGGCCTCGATCGCCACCACCAGCTCCTCGCTGCGCACCTCGGCAATGGCGTTCTCGCAACAGTCCACCTCGCATTGGTACGCCATCTTGAGATCGGAGGTGACTGTGATGATGCCGTGCGGCCCCGGCATCATGAGCTTGAGGTAAGTGTAGTTGGGGACGGCCATAAACTTCGCGTAACACGACCTCCCCAACACCGCATGGTAAGTCCCGCGGTAAGCCACGACCTCGAATGTGAGGCCCTGGCTCCGGAAGTTATCTGGCTCCACGAACGTGATGGGCAGGTCAATCTGCCCCAGGGGTACCATTTGTCTTCCGGGGATGATTCCCTGGAAGGGAGCCCCTGAGGATCGGAACTTCTCCCTACATAAGCCGAGGGCCTCGAAAGCGTTGTAGTACATGATGTTGAGGTTGCTGCCCCCGTTCATTAGCACCTTGGTGAAGCGCACGTTCCCTATCACCGGGTCCACGACGAGTGGATAATGACCCTGATGGGGAATGTGGCTCGGGTGATCGTCTTGACCGAACGTGATGTCAGACTCCGACCAGTTGAGGAAGGCCGGAGTTGCGGGGGCAGCCATGAAGACCTCGCGCCGCTCCTTCTTCTGCCGGCGCTTGCAACCGTAGGCCTCCGAGCCCCCAAAGATCATGAGGCACTTTTTTATGTGGGGGTAGGAATCTTAGCGACCCCCGTCCCCGTCCTGGTCCTGGGGCTACTTCAGCTCGTCCTTGTTCGGGATTGCTTTGAAGTATCTGGCCATCATTTCACACTCCTGGAGTGTGTGCTTAACCGGTCCGTTGTAGTATGGGCACGGCTTGGTGAGCATGTCGTCGAACTTGCCCCCCTTCTTCTAGCCCTGGGGGCGGGGAGTCTTGCGATCCGCTGCCACTACCACGTTGTCACTGCCACCGCCGTGTTACGGCTTGCCCTTCTTCTTGTTTCTGTTTTGGGTGCCGTTGGAACTGCCTTCGCCGGCGTCCTCCGCTTCCTTGCCTTTCCCTTTGTCGGGGTGGAAGATTGCGCTGACTGCCTCTTCACCCAACGCGTAGCTCGTGGTGATGTCGAGTCGTTCGGTGGTGCGAGGATTGTTGCGGCCTAGCTCGTGCACCAGCTGCTTGCAGGTGGTGCCCGCAAGAAACGCCCCCACCACGTCCGCGTCGGCCGTGGTGGGGAGCTTTGTGCACTGCTGGGAGAAACAACGGATGTAATCCTGAAGGGACTTGTCCGACCTTTGCCTGCAGCTATGGAGATCCCAGGGGTTACCTGGGCGCGCGTAAGTGCCCTGGAAGTTCCCGACGAAGGCCCGCCGCAGGGAGCTCCACCCGTCGATGGTGTTGGGGGGTAGATGCTCGAGCCATGTGTGGGTCGAGTCCGAGAGGTGGAGAGGCAAGTTACGGATGATGAACTCGTCGTCGTCCGCGCTGCCGGCCTGGCAGGCGAGGCGGTAGTCATCGAGCTAGAGTCCAGGGTTTGTTTCCCTGGAGTATCGGACGATGTTGGCTGGTTGCCGGAAATGTTGCGGGAATGGAGCGCGGCAGATGTTGGGGACTGGGAGGTTGTGGAGCAGCATCGCCACTGCCGCGATGTTCTGGCTTGCCCGTGCGAACTGCGGGGAGTCATGCTCGTTGTTGATTATGCGTTGGTGTACCGCTCGGGCTTCCCTTCGAGCGTGGGGCTCTTTGGGGCCCTAGAGGCTTCACGCTCGAGCTTTTTGCGTTCGAACATCACTCGTCGCTACCCTTCCTGGAGCTTTTGTTCCATGTTGTGGAGCTCTTGAAGGTAGCACCGCTGGGCATCAGAGGACTGCGGGTTACCCCGCGGCGCCGGTGCTGGTGCTCTTGCCCCGTTGACGGGCATGTGGATGTTGACACCATCCTCGTATTCGATGAGGGTGGCGTCGATGGCAGCCCCATGTGGTGGTGAGTCGCACATGAAGCACTCACGGCCGCGGTCGGCGCTGCGGTCGCTCGAATCGGAGCCCAGCAGGTAATCACTGGCGTGCAAGAAGCCATAGAAGGCCACTTTATCCCCCAGACCTTCGAAGTCTAGGGGCTCCCAGGGATCGACGCTCCCGCGGCTGGAGTCGGCGTTGGATGTCGCCTCCGAGCTCGTAAGGAGGTCGGTGACGGACCGAAGATGATGCGACATGAGCCCGATGCGTGTCCCCTCCGCGGGGTCAGCGCGGAAACCTACAGCCATCGCCTCCAAGTAGGATGCAGCGGCGTTCCACAAGCCATACGGTAGTGCCCTCGAGGCGGGCGTCGAGGTGAGCTCGGGAGAGAGCGGTCGCTGTTGACGGTCCTTAAGTACCCATTTTAACCGTCAACTAAACATGGAAAAGGATCTAAATAAAACCACTAGCTATAATTAGGGTTTATACTGATAGAATTTCACGAGTTTTGGTGAATGTCTGTTTCTGCAGGGGGTTATCAGGAAATACTAAGGAAAGGCACACATGTCATGTTTACATAGAGATATTTATCACCGCATAATTTTCTGTACTCTAGAAGGTTCCAAGAGGCACCAGAATGAACGGGATGCAAAACGGGCCCGGAGTCAGGGCGCCCGCCCTGACCCTAGGGCGCCCGCCCTGCTGTTTCAGCCAATCAGGCTCAACTTTGCGGATCGTGCTCCACCGCCTTTGAGGATGAATCTAAACCCTTCATATAGGTCGGTTTGATCCACCGGCCCACGTTCATTTGAGGAGGCTATGTATGCAAGGCCCCTGACCCCCCTGAGGATGATCTCATCTCATTATTCTTCTCTAGACCAAAAGCTAGGGTTTCAATTGGAGAAGGAGAGAGGTCCCTCTAGTTGTCTAGATCTAGTCCTTCTAGTTCTAGTTCATCTAGTTGTAATTAGAGGTGAGAGAGAGGAGGAGAGAGCTAGGAGGAGCCGGATCTATTAGATCTTACTCAACATTGTACCTTTGCAGCATCTGGTTCTGAGCAATCTCCAGGTTCTTCATTTATTATTTCTAAGTATCTTATTTCAGTTCTTACTTTATTCTATTTATGGGATCTCCGCTCGTATTGAGTGCTCTAGTTTACCTGAGTTTGCGCCCAATCCTACGGATAGTTGTGGTAGCCCCAGGGTTGACAGCTCTGCGAGGCCTTTGTAGTCCACCACGTTCGGGTTGGTGTTTTTGTAGAGCTTTTGGCAGCCTCTCCCGACTACCTTTTTTCTAGTCTTTGTCGAGAGTCGGGAAGGTACTGTTGCTCCAAAGTAAGTAGAGTATAGTGGGCCTTTGATTAGATAAACCCCTTAGAAAACTCTAAAATCTCTCTGCCCATTTATCTTATCTATCCTTGGATGTTCTTAGTTCCTTTCTAGTTCACTTCGCGTTCCCCGTGGAAATCGATACCCTTGGAATACTCATGGGTGAAAGCTACAGCGGTATTCGTGTGCTTGCGGATTTATCTGTTTGCATTAAGAAATACCAACAAGCTTTCTGGCGCCGTTGCCGGGGAACGGTAGCTGTTCTTGTTTTGAACCGAGTTCATCCGTTTACCTTTTTCATTTTTCCTTTTTACCATCTTTCTCACCTTACCATTTTTCATCTTACCAAAACTATAAATACTCTACTCCAAAGGGCGACTTGTTGGAGACTCCACCATCTTCACACCCTGTTCTTATAAATGGCTATGAGCTTCACCCTGTTTGTATAGCCATGGTTTGGGAGAAATATTTCTCTAGCCTTGGTTTAGTTTTAAGTCCATTTGAAAACATGAATTATCCAAGTATAGAGGAGGCCCCAAACAAGAACAATTTGAGAGTTGCCAATCCAAGTGAAATTTTTAACTTACATGAAGAATCAACCATAGAGATTGGAGAGGAAGATGATATCAATGAGCATGGAATCTTTTCCATAACTATCTATTTAAACCCATGCTCATATCAGACATCTCCCATACCCATTGGTCTCTTTATTGTTTCCACACATGACATCTTCAACACCCTCACACTTTTTGTTTACAAATACTTTAAATGGGTGGTTGTCGATGCGTATGTTTATCATAATTATTGCCGGTCTCGTTGTGCTAAATCTTGAGATAGGTAATAGAAGGGAAACCTTTACGCTAAAACACATCTTGAAAGGTTCCCCAAGGACAAGCTTAGTGTCCTAAAACAAGCACTTCTTATATCCTAACATAATTATTCACCTTTTCGGTGCCTACCTTTGTGAAGCGAGCATAGAATTATATGATTATATTCCTTCGGGTATTCTTGTCACTAACCTTTCCAGGTATAGAGCAGAAAGAATGAAGCAATGACAAGCATAAGGTATGTCCAACCAATTATTATGCAACATTGAATTTCATTCATCCAATCTTTATTTTTGCAAAATTCAAGCTTGGGGGATAACCCATCGTAAAAACATCTTTTGCCATGTTGCTACATCATCTTATTTGTACCTACCTTTAAGGCATGCTCAACTACTAAAAAGAAAAAAAAATCGTCATGCTCTTTCATCGTCACTTGAGTAAATCTCCATAATACTTTCATTCTACCTTTGTCTACTATAGTATATGTTTAGGTTTAGAATTATTTTCATACACCTTTTAAATTATGCATGGTGCTTAGTTTAAATCAAAGGTATTTTTGGATATTACTTCTAAAGGCTTTTTAATTTAAGTGTAATGCTTAGGTTAAAATGTCTTCCTAAATCAAATTAGACGTGGTGTCTAGGTTGATTTTTGAACCGATAGTATACTAGAGTAGATATTGGATATTTTGTTGGACTAACCCCTGCAGGAAAACTTTCAATATCAAATTGGGGAGTCCTGAGATGAACTCATACTAAGATGAAGAGAGAGACACAACTTCAACAACCTTCACAAGAGAAACACAACTAATTCATTATAGATGAATTCCATGGAGCAAGGAGAAGACAAAAACAAAATCTACAACCGCTCAATTCCATGGAAGAGGGTGAACAAAACTTCAAGAGAAGACCAATAGAGATGTCAAGATCAGAAGAACAATGATGAGAGAAGAGTGGAATAAGAAGACAAGTCATTAATGCACAACCAGTTGATCAAGGGAAGCTCCCATGAAGGTACGATGCCATCATTCTCCAATGACAAAGGTAAAGGTAAGAAAGCATCACTCTAAAAGCCTTTCTTTGATTCTGGTATTCACATAAATAAAGATCTAAACATGTTTGAGCTGCAAATTCACATAAATAAAGATCTAAACATGTTTGAGCTGCAACTTTACTTGATCCAACCTAATTATCTCAACATGTTAGTTCTTTAAAGCTTGATCCTAGTACCACTTCTTAATCTCACAGTCTTAACCATCTAAAATGTTGCACATCCAACCTTGGAAGATGATAATCTCAATCATGTAAAAATAAATTAGTCAACCTTTCCATGTGTTAAAGCAATTTGATTAGCCATGTGTTGTTGAAATACTACATTCATGCTCATCCTCTAATCTTATCACACATGTCATGGTTAAATGAAATATAAGAGCATCAACTTAATTTTGCTCAATGTGTTTAGGTTAGAGATAAATGAATAAACTTTTGGTTCTGTTGGTGTTTTTTCCACCAGCAGAGCCCATGCACTTGATCTCTGCCTTGTTTCTATGAGCAGGACACTTCTTCACCATGTCATCAAGAGCATGGGTGGATGACACCCTACCAATGAAGAAAGGAGATCCAGGAAGACCTGTCATTCCAATCTCCATTGAAGCTTACACTTTTGAAGAAGTGGTCTATGACCTTGGAGTAAGTGTCAACATCATGCCAACTTGTAGATCAGACACTATGCTATCCCAAGGAATTCCTTAATATGTCAGCATATGAGTTGGACACTCGTTCATACCGGTAAAACCTTGTGATTGAAGAAACAAGCGGAGAGGCGAAAGCACTTATTATCTTGGGACGCTCATTCGTAAGAACAGATAATGTGATAATGTCATCGTCTACACGGATAGCGCCAAGATCTACTTCACTATCAAGGATGAGAAGGAGAGATTCACTTTCATGAAGCATACACTCAAGGCTCTTACTCATCTCAAGAGGCCATACATCTACGAGGATACAACTGTTGCTACAAGAAAGAAGAACATCAACAATAGAAGGAGGAAGAGTAAAGCTCAACAACCAAGAGAAGACCTAGATAATTAGCACGATTGATCCAGCGTATGATCAACTCCTTCTATCACAATACCTCGCTAAGCTGGGAGATCCAGGAGTACCTACCATTGATTGCAAGATCAAGGAAAGTACATTCTACAAGATATTCAGCAATATTGGATCAAGCAGTGACATAGTGTCTAATGTGGCCTACCAACATTTATATGGCAGTAGACTACTGTACCAGACATATGTGCAGCTACAGCTAGCAGACCAATCATTCTAATTTCTAGAGGGAATAACAAAAGACATCATGATTAGAGATCACTATGTTCCCACCAACTTAATGGTTCAAGATATGAGAAATGAAGATGAAGTCCACCTCATTCGAGGAAGAACTTTCCTCAACACCACTAGTGCAATCATCGCCATGAAATCATGAGAGATCCATTTCTAATTTCCTAAAGAGAAGAAACAAGCCACTAAGGATGGATGGATAGACTATCTGGGAGAATTAACAAGATACAAAGACCAATTCAATAATAAAGATAAGAGTTCTCCTGAGAAAGAAGTCGTACCACCAACAGAGGATGTATCACTTGCTACAGAGGAAAGAGAAAGTAGAACCTCAAACTAAGGAAGTGTGGAAGAGGAAAGAGACTTCATCGAAAACACCAACACAAGAAGAGCAAACATCCAAGTATTCATCAGGAGTGGACCATGCTCCTAAAGACATTTGAACTAGAAGAGAGGTCCGGTTCAACGAACCTAAATCTCAGAACCTTAGCCGGAAGGTAAACTCGATAAGTTATCTGCAAAATTATTTTCCTCTACATTGCATTAGTTGCACTCTAGCATATTTACTTTCCATAAATATTTTTAGTACTATATCACCCTTAGTATAATCCATAGCATAATCATCTTAATCATAGCATATCTATATTATTGCACTACATTGCATCATAAAAAGAAAAACCTTTAAGCCCCATATGAATAAGCCTTCGAACTATTTACTGTGGAGGCATAAAAAAATATTGCATTAGTCATTTGCATATAAAATTGAAAATCTAAAAATATTTGAATATTCGAATTCTGCAAGGCTCCAGGCAATCAAGGCATAAATGGTTTATCGCTAACGCTTAATTTGTTCCACGAGCTTTGTTGTCTATTTGAGTTAGCAGGATTTAGAAAGACTAGACAGGATTAGATATCTTCATCTACTCTGAGAAGTACAACTACATCAACTCTTTGAAGTCTGAGAGAAGTGAAGTAAGTCTACACTGTCTAAATGAATGACTATGTCAACATCTAGCTTGGGGGAGAGCACCCCCATGTATCCAGGTAGTATCCTTACCCTCTTAGGTTTACTTTTATATTACATAGATTAATTCAAATAAAAAAATGTGAGCACATGAAGGTTCACACTTAAATAATTATGAATCATAAAAGTTACAACTTAGACACTCACTATATCTATGGGATTTTTCATTGTCTACTTTCTCCTTAATAGAGTTTCCTATTTAGTAATAATCAGAGACGGAACCAGGGGGGCCAGCAGGGGCCCCGGCCCCCCTATGGCACAAATTTTTTTAAAATACCCCCTCCAAAGTATATGAATTTAACTAGTTTTTATATTATTAAATCCTTTTCTTTCAAAAAAAGATCATTTTTATGTATTGTCACAACCAAAACTAGAAATATAGATATTTATATTATATATATGGATTTCACTGGTAGTTCTATTTTGTTTGACCACACTGGCCCCCCCTTTCCCGTTCCGCTGGTTCCGTCACTGGTAATAATAATATGTGTGTTTAGAAGTTGCTAATAACAAGGCTCCGGGACCAGGAGCTGAATTTCTCGGGGACGGTCACGCAGTTCCTGCAGCGCCGGGTGCTCCCGCTCATGGATAGGAAGCGTTGGTTGCATGAGATGGTGCCCGGGGTGTCGCGCGAGCGGTCCGCTATGGCGGAGGTGGACCTGAGCCTCGAGGACGCGATCGCCGTCGCCCAGAAGCTGCTGGGGAATGCTCTGGACGAAGACGGCGTCTATCGTTGCCCGCCGATGCGCCCGGACCTCAACTTCGTCGAGCTGGTGAGTCCAGATAACGCGGCATTGGCTTCTCCCCCACATTTTCCCCCTTGGTCGCGCTAACCCATGCTTCTTCTGTCATTCCCTTGTAGGGACGCCATTCGATGGCTCGCCACGTGGCCGCCCCCTTCCTGTTCCACCGGCATAGTGGCTGGCGAATAGGGAGCGGAACGCGCAGCAGGCGGAGGCCGCCGAACGGAGGTGGAAGAAGGCCGACAAGGCATGAAGGCACACGCAACTAGAGATGTTGCGAGCCAGGCAGCGTCAAGCGGGGGAGCCAGAGGAGGAGTCCCCCACAGAGTCCGATGAGGACCAGGGAAACCTTGGTGTCGATGACGACGATGATGATGACGACGAGGACAGACGTCCTCTGTCCGAGGTGGTCCCCGCGCTTCAAGCGGCGGGGACACTGTGTCGGTCGGCTGGGGCCGCGTCGACAGTGGAGCTGCTGACCCTGCAGGCACCACGGCAATGTGAGAAGCCATTTTGATTGTAACTGTTGTTTTGCTCTTGCTTGTCGAAACCTTGACGTCTCCCTTCGTGCAGATCCTGATGGCGACGAGTGTTGAGAAGTCTGAGTTCCTCTGTCGCAAGCTCGGTCGGTGGGACCCCGGGTCATGGATATCCCCCGGGGAAACCAACGTGGTCAACAACCTCGTGGCGACCCACTGTCGCACGGAGGAGTTGGGGGAGCGGCTGAGGGCCACGGAAACAAAGGTGGCGGATGCCTAGGCGTTGGCGCAGCGGAGTGTCGCTGACCTCGAGCGGATCTGGCGAGAGCGGGACAAGGCTCGTGTCGTTGCCGAGGCCGTCCGCAAGATGCTGGCGGATCAGCTCGTGGCGCGCCTGGCTGAAGCCGATCGCCTGACTGCCAAGCTCAACGCCGAGGTGGAAGCGCGTCGTCGGGCCGTCTCGGCGCTGGACTCCATGGAGGAGGAACGCAACACCATACGGCGCCAGCGCAACATCAACCGGCGAGAGCGTGACGACATCGTGGCTCGCCTTGAGGACCTTTCGGCCCGTGCGCACAAACATGGCGCCGACGCTGATCGGAGGATCCTGGCGTTCTCCACCCAGGTCGACGAATTGACCGGGGTCGTCTCGTAGCTCTGCGCGACAGTCGATGGCTTGTCGAGGGAGAACGCAGGTACGTTTCCTCTGCTTGTCCTTTTGCTCTAGTGTTTTTGAGGTCGAGCTCGGGGGTTGAGACCCCTTTCTTGTTGCTCCAGAACGGCATGCCAGAGCGCAGGAGTCGCAGGTGCTACGCGAGGCTGTGCACGGAGTGTGCGACCTGTTCACTGTCCCATCCGCGGGAGACGGACCCGACTCGGCCCGGAACCGTGTTGGCCTGCTCTGGGAGCGGGGTCAAGCTCGGATCCGGGAGGCGCTGCGTGTCGGGGTCCACCGCACGATGGCCATCACCGCCTGTCTCTACGACACGGTGACTCCTATGCTCATTAGCGAAGGCTACCCCCAGGACGCCCCGGAGGATGTGCTTGACCGGATTGAAGCTGCCGCAGAGGAGCCTGCTACGGTTCTGGCTGCAAAGCTCGAAGATGAAGTGTTCCCGCCGTCGGAGGAGTGACCCTACGTGGTCAGTAATTAGGGCCAAGGGCCCTTGTAAGAAAACTCAATTCGTCTTTTGGTACGATGTGCTCTGGAGGGCTTTGGACAAGTTTGGTTGCTCCTTAGTGAGCTTGTTTTATGTTTCTGCATTTTTTCCGTTTCGACCTACTTGCTCTACTTTTCCCGGTAAGAGGTCTGGCCTGCTCGGGTGGGCAGTCGGGTGGAAGTACTTGCCCCGGGGGGCCGGAGTACTTCGCGGCCCGTTGCCGCGGACCGGTGAAATTTTCCTTCTTGACTGGGAAAAGCGAGGTTTTCGTTCAGCGGGAAAAAGTGCAGGTTTTCATGCAAAAAACTTTTTGGAAAGAAAAACAGGGGGTTCCCCCCTTTCCAGCCCCTGAGCGAGGTGTGTTTTGGCACACGTCGGGAGCGCACCTTGCTGATTGATTGGTCTGAGAGTTCCCACGTTTTCATTCCTTGAACTTTTTGCTTAAGGAGAGTTACATGCGTACGTCCAATGTTAAGTACACTAAATAACAGTAGAAAAAATGACATAGCTGTGGGTGCTCTAGGTGTCTGAGCTCTTCGCGCTCTAAGGGTCGACGTCCATCCTGTCTGCGGCCTCGATCGCCGCCACCAGCTCCTCGCTGCACACCTCGGCCATGGCGTTCTTGCAGCAGTCTAACTCACACTGGTACGCCACCTTGAGGTCGGAGATGACTATGATGATGCCGCATGGCCTCGGTATCTTGAGCTTGAGATAGGTGTAGTTGGGGACGACCATGAACTTCACGTACCACGGCCTCCCCAGCACCGCGTGGTAAGTCCCGCGGTAAGCCACGACCTCGAAGGTGAGGTCCTCGGTCTGGAAGTTGTCCGGCTCACCAAACATGACAGGCAGGTCGATCTGCCCCAGGGTACCGTTTGTCTTCTGGGGATGATTCCCTGAAAGGGAGCCCCCGAGGATCGGAGCCTTTCCCTTCGTAGGCCAAGGGCCTCGAAGGCGTTGTAGTACATGATGTTGAAGCTGCTGCCCCCGTCCATCAATACCTTGGTGAAGCGCACGTTCCCTATGATCGGGTACATGACGACTGGGTAACGACCCGGGTGGGGAATGTGGCTCGGGTGATCGTCTCGCCCGAACGTGATGTCGGACTCGGACTAGTCGAGGAAGGCCGGGGTTGCCGGGGCGGCTGCGAAGACTTCGCGCTGCTCCTGCTTTTGCCGGCGCTTGCAACCATAGGCCTCCGAGCCCCCGAAGATCATGAGGCACTTGTTGACGTGGGATAGGAGTCTTCACGACCCCCGTCCCCGTCCTGACCGTCCAACTGCTTTGGCTGGTCGTCTTTGTTGGGGACAACCTTGAAGTATCTGTCCATCATTTCACACTCCTCGAGTGTGTGCTTGACTGGCCTGTTGTGGTACGGGCATCGCTTGGTGAGCATGTCGTCGAACTTCCCCCCCTTCTTTCCGCCCTAGGGGCGGGAAGTATTGCAATCCACCGCTGCGACCTCGTTGTCGCCGCCGCCATGCTGCGGCCTGCCGTTCTTCTTATTCCTGTTCTAGGCGTGGTTGGAGCCGCCTTCGCCAGCGTCCACCATTTCTTTGCCCTTCCGCTTGTCAGAGTGGAAGATTGCGCCGACTGCCTCTTCGCCTAAATCGTAGCTCGTGGCGATGTCAAGGAGTCTCTTGGTTGTGCAAGGGTTGCTGCGGCCCAGCTCATCGACCAGCTGCTTGCAGGTGGTGCCCGCGAGGAATGCCCCAACCACGTCCGCGTCGGCCGCGGTCAGGAGCTTTGTGCACTGCTGGGAGAAGCGACGGATGTAGTCCCGGAGGGACTCATCCATCTTCTGCCTGCAGTTGCGGAGGTCCCAGGGGTTCCCTAGGCGTGTGTAGGTGCCTTGGAAATTCCCGACGAAGGCCTGTCGCAGGGAACTCCACCCATCGATGGTGTTGGGGGGTAGATGCTCGAGCCATGTGCGGGTTGAGTCTGAGAGGTGGAGAGGCAAGTTGCGGATGATAAACTCGTCGTCGTCTGCGCTGCCGGCCTAGCAGGCGAGGCGGCAGTCGTCGAGCCATAGTCCGGGGTTCATCTCACCGGAGTATTGGACGATGTTGGCTGGCTGCCAGAAACGTTGCGGGAACGGAGCACGGCGGATGCAGCGTATGTAGGCCAGAGGGCCCAGTGGCTCCAGCGAGAGGGAACGATCTTCTTCGCTATCATATCGACCGCCACGGCGGACGTGGTAGCCCCTACTCGTGCCGTCCTGCTTGGCGAGCTTGCGCACATCAAGCGTGTCGCGCACGTCACGTTTGTCACCTACGTAGGCGTGAACCGTTGAACGTCGGCATTCGCCTGGTGCGGGATCCTGGTGAACTGAGCCCTCACGATCGTTGGGCGCCGGGTCAACCTGGCGGCTGGGGTTAAGCACGCGTCTCCGCGACGCGGAGCTCTCGACCTACTGAGCCGCGGCGCGCCCCAGAAGGGACTTCAGCTCTTCGTGAGCGAGTTTTCCCTCGGGAGTGTCTGGGAGCGGGAGGTTGCGGAGCAGCATCACCGCTGGTGCGATGTTCTGGCTTGCCCACGCGAACTGCGACGTGTCATGCTTGTCGTTGATGATGCGTTGGTGCACAGCTCGAGCCTCCCTGCGAGCGCGGGCTCTCCGGGGGCCCTGGTAGTTTCTCGCTCGAGCTGCTCGCGCTCGAACGTTACTCATTGCTGCCCTTCCGCGAGCTTCCGCTCCATGTCATGGAGCTCTTCCAGGTAGCGGCGTTGAGCATCCAAGGATTACGGGTTGTCCCGTGGGGTGGGTGCCGGTGATCTTGCCCTGTCGACGAGAGTGTCGACAGCGGCTCCGGGTGGCGGTGGGTCGCACATGAAGCACTCGCAGCCACAACCCGCGTTGTGGTCGCTCGAGCAGGAGTCGAGCAAGTAGTCGCTGGCGTGCAGGAAACCATATAAGGCCTCCTTATCCCCCAGACCTTCGAAGTCCAGGGGCTCCCAGGGGTCGACGCTGCCCCGGCTAGAGCAAGCATAGGAGGTGGCCTCCGAACTTTTGAGGAGGTCGAAGATAGACCAGAAATGGTGGGACACAAGCCCAATGCATGTCCCCTCCGCGGGGTCCGCATGGAAACCCATGGCCACAGCCTCTGAGTACGACGCGGCGGTATTCCGCATGCTGTGCGGTAGCACCCTTGCGATGGGCGCATTGATGAGCCTGGGAGAGAGCAACTATCCTCCCGCGAGCTGCGCCATCACGTTGGTGAACGCAAAGTAGAGGTGGTGTAGGGACCCTTGAGTCGGTTGGGGACCCATCAGGGTGTCGAGCTAGCGCTCGAACACGGGGTAGTCGGCTCGTGGGACGGCTGTCCCTAGAGTGGTTCACCCCCGGAAGGTGGCAGGCCAAGGTGGGCCATGGATGCCGAGATGGCGTCCACGGCTACCTCGGAGGATGCCGTGGGGCGACGGAGGACCAAGTTGGCCCCCTGCCCGTGGCACTGGAAGTCCAGGCTACCAAAACGAATGATGGAGCCCCAAGCGAAGTCGATGTGGTGAGAAGCCATCCGATACTCGAAAATACGGGTGACACGCAAAGTTCCCCTACCTGGCGCGCCAACTATCGGTGTCTAAAGTGGCGGGGTCTAGATAGCCAACGAGTAAATTTCTAAGCGTGTCAGAGATCGGATGGTTACACTCGGAGAACACATGGTTTATACTGGTTCAGGCACGAATGCCCTACGTCCAGTGTTCTCCGGAGTCGCGTTACCGAGCGTGGAGAGCTCGTAGAGGGGAGCTACAAGCTATGGTGAGAGAGGGAAGCTGGTTCTCAGGTCTCGTGCGTATAGGTTCTTGGTTCTAGTGAAAGCTTGCGCGAATGCGAGGGTGTGTGTGTGAATGAGTCAAGAAAACTCAGAGAGAATGTGGAGAGAGAGAGACTGGAGGTCCATTCTCCCCTTTATACGTAGGGAGAGATGCAGGAGTACTGTAGAGAGGGAGGGAGAGAGACGTGGGACTGGCCGGGGCTGTCGACTTGGGAGCGCTTTAGCTTCTGTTCGCCTTCCTTGCCAGGGAAGATTACGCCTGTAGGCACGCTGCCCGGGCCCTGTTCGTCCTTGATGGAGCTGTAGCCATGCGCCTCATGACCGGGTACACCGCTGTTCCCTAACTTTGGTATGGCCGGGGGTTGGCAGCACAGGGCCAGGCACCCCCGCATTCCGTTGTACAGGGCTGAGAGCGCCCTAATCCCTATGCATGTGTCCGCCGGAGGAATGGCTCGGGGATGTTGAACGTCAGTCGTCGGTTAGGCCGCACAGGACCTTGTACTACAGGGAGGATACAGGGGCAGGCATGGCGGTTCACGCCTTGGAGCCCCATCCCTAAGGAGGAGCGGTATTGTGGACCTTTTGACTATAGCCAGGACGCCATGGACCGGTTGTGGCGGCGACTCCTCCGAGGGCAGATAGCATCACGGATGACACCTCGCTAGCTCGGACGAGGCAGAAGTGTCTCCGAGGGTAGATGGCATCACGGCTGATGTCACCCTGGCTCGGACGAGGCAGGAGAGCCCCCGAGGGTGGATGATGTCTCGTTGATGTCACCCATGCTCGGGCGAGGCAGAAGATCCTCCGAGGGAGCGGTGCCTGTCTTGGTTGGTTGGAGGCGTAAAGCCCCTGTGGGTGGGTGACGTCACCCCACTCGGACGGGGCGGAGAGCCCCCGAGGGTGATTTTGTTTTCGCAATGTGCGGTGTTTAGGGTACCCTATTCTCAGGTATCCGACTAGTGGTTGCTCCCGAGAGGGAGACAGGCCAAGGTGGGGCATGGATGCCGAGATGGCACCTACGACTACCTCGGAGGATGTCTGGGGCGATGGAGGACCAGGTCAGCCCCCTGCCCATGGCACTAGAAGTCCAGGCTACCAAAGTGAATGATGGAGCCTGGAGCAAAATCGACGTGGCGAGATGCCATCCGAAACTCGAAAATACGGGTGACACACGAAGTTCCCCTACCTGGCGCACCAACTATCAGTGTCTAAAATGGCGGGGTCTAGACAGCCAATGATTAAATTTCTAAGCGTGTCGGAGATTGGATGGTTGCGCTCAGAGGACACAGGGTTTATACTGGTTTGGGCACGAACGCCCTACGTCCAGTTGGTCGCGGAGTGGTGTTACCGAGCGCGGAGGGCTCGTAGTGGGGAGCTATAAGCAAATGGTGAGATATGGAAGTGGGTTCCCAGGTCTTGTGCGTATGAGGTTCTTGGTTCTGGTGAGAGCTCGCGCGAGGGCGAGTATGTGTGTGTGAATGAGTCGAGAGAGGGTCCGAGAGAGTGTTCAAGAGATTGTCTGAGAGAGGAGATTGGGGGTCCATCCTCCCCCTTTATACATAGGGAGAGATGGAGGAGTACAGTAGAGAGAGGGAGGGAGAGTGAAATGTGGGCCCCGTTCAGGCTACAGACTTGGGAGCGCTTTTGGGTTTCTGTTCACCTTCCTTCCTAGGGAAGATTGCACTTGCAGACGTGCCGTCCGGGTCATGTTCGTCCTTGATGGGGCTGTAGCCACGCGCCTTATTAGTCGGATATGTCCCTGTTCCATGATTTAGGCATAGGCAAAGGCTGGCAGCACAGGGCCAAGCACCCCTGCGTTCCGTCATACAGGGCTCATGATGGTCGAATCCCTGTTCAAGTGTCCGTTGACGGTATGTCCTGAGAGTGGCAGGTGTCAATCAGGGGTTAGGCAGCACAGGCGCTTGTTCCACAGGGGTTGTATAGGGGCAGGTATGGCGGTTCGTGCCTTGAAACCCCATCCCTAAGGACAGGCGGTGTTGTAGACCTTTTGACTATGGGCCAGGGCGTCCCGGCCTGCTACGATGGTCGTGCCCTTGGGAGAAGGTGATGTCGTCACGTCGGCTCGGACTAGGTGGAAGAGCCCCCGAGGGCATATACGTCACGAATGACGCTAGGCTAGCTCGGACGAGGCGGAGGAGCCTCCGAGGGTAGACGGCGCCACGGATGATGTCAGCCTAGCTCGGACGAGGCGGAGAGGCCTCCGAGGGTAGATGGCGCCACGGATGACGTCAGCCTAGCGCGGACGAGGCGGAGTGACCTCCGAGGGTGATTTTGTTTTCGCGAAGCACGGTGTTAGGGTACCCTATTCTCAGGTATCCGACAATAGCTTTACTGATCTTCGCAAAGCTCAAGTGATTATCCAAAGCCATTGAGAGAGAGGATCTCCTTACCTCTCCCTCTCCTTAGTCATCGTCTATAAGCCATCAACACAACCTACATCATGGCTCTGATAGAAGAGAGCATGATAAGATGCTTATCACCCCTTGTGCTAACGCCATGTCAAAAATAAGACCTTCATTCTCCATCTTCTACCTTGACATACGTTAGCCCTTCATAGCAACAAGATACTTAGGCTTGATAGTCTATCACTCTTGAATCAAAGAACTTATGCCTAAGCTATCAATGGCAAATGAAACTCTTGGTTCTACTGGTATCTTACCCCAGCAGAACCCCTGCATTTGATCTCTCTCTGTCCTGTGTCACAGTATGCACTGAAACAAGTATGGGGGGTATCGGTCAACACCCCAACATACCATTTGACTAGATCAACCATGGAATCATGACGAACATAGTCATGACACGTCCGACGAAAAAAATTGGACATCAACGGCCACTTTTGTGCATCGGCTGATGCACCTTAGAGGTCAAACTGCAGATCTGACAGAGCAGAACAACATTCAGAGGTAAGAGATCTCAATTCAGAGACCAAAGTGGCCAACCGGACCGAAGGGAGGTCGGCCGACCTCACCAAGAGACCTCGGGTCCACCAGCCAGCATCTACTCAACCTGAACATACTTCCCGTCTGGTTTGTCACGTCTCTCTTCTTTTCCTTTATGTTTTTATTATGTTTAACTCATTTCTCCTTTTAAATAAAAATAAAAATAATTTCTTCATGAATGAATTGCTTAGTTTATTTCCCTTTTAATATTGAATAAAAACAAGAAGATCGCATTTGAAACTAAAATTTGAAAACTGACATGATCTATGTCGTTCTGAGGGTAAAAGCGTCATAAAGATGAACTCTTGCTTTTGCTTATGCTAGTGGGAAAATATCTAGATAGGAAATCATATTGACTAAGTTGTTGATCAATGTGATTGTCGATGGGATATCCTATAGGGTACCCAGGGACCGGCTTACCTAAGCTTTGGGCCTCTCTTCCTCGGCCCACAAAGGAAGACAGACAGAAGAAACCGAATTCTACTCGGTATGGACGACAAGGCCGAAGCGTAGCTTAGGACTCTAAGTTCATAACCGAGTAGGATTAGAGCAACCCTCGACCAGTTCCTGGACTATAAAGGGCTGGTGAGGGTATCACCCAAAAACAACCAGAATATACTACACAACACCCGATACGCAGAGCGACGCACAACACTTTGTATTACGATCAAGAGCAATAACAAGCGACTCAACTGGATGTAAGGTTATTACTCGACCTTGTCGAGGGCCTGAACTAGTATAAATCCTGTGTCCCTGCGTGTCCGACCACCAAGGTTTCACTATTCGCCGAACTACTGTCTCGGGTAACCCCGTGGCAGGCTATCGGTGGTAAAACATCGACAGCTGGCGCGCCAGGTAGGGGCTTTCGGCAAATTTTTTCTCGAAAGCTTGGAGGACCACGACCTCAAGATGACGAAGTCGACGGAACCAACATTGATCTTCGGATCATGGATCTGCAAGATCAACGACGATGGAACAATTCAAAACCAACTCCGAGAAGAAGGAGTAGATCAAGATCTTCAAGAACTGAACCAAAGGACCCAAAATCTCACGATTTCGAAACCAATCAGTCCAGCAGATGAAGATGGATATGAGACTGACTCGGAGAAGGAGACTTCACCAGATACCAACTCCAAGACTAACACAAAGAAACCAAGCGCAATGCAAGTCGGAATACACAACCGAACTTTAATCAAAAGCAGAAACAATTCAGATACAGCTGAGTACTCGACACCATATGGGCTACACAACTCCGCATCTACATACGGGAAGCTTCTTAAGAAGAAGATGACAAGAAGTATAACCTTGAAAGGTGCTAAAAAGGAATGATCATGTCAACAACTCCAGAGGGGTGTATCGTGCACTGGCCAAACCAAACACAAGGTCAGGACGCAGAACTACCATTCCAAATAGGAAAAGAACTCGGATTTTACCAAAGATTGCCATACGATTCAAGGAAATGAAATCAGCCAACAAGAAGAACTCGGAGGGCACATACCATATATATGGCAGAACTAGAACCTTATCTAGAACCGCCACAAATACCCGACTTGAAATCATCAAATGAATCAGAAGGGGATATCTCAGATGGCGAAGAAGGCAATGACAATGAAACCAACGATCACAAGACTGCAAGGCTGAAAAAGAACAAAGCTAGAGTAGGAAGGAGAAATCGAGCTACTCAGAGAAAACAAATCTGGATCAAATACAAGGCAGAATTGACAGAATACAACAAGAGGAAGGCGGAAAGAGAATCCATGAGGAATACAAAGAGAGAAAGAATCGAAGAATTGACGAAAGAACTAAACATTCTTACCAAAGAGGAAAGAATCACAGACGAACCAATCAAGGAAGACGAAGACCCCAATAAAAAACCTGACGACGACACACCTCAAGGTGGACAAGGAGAGAAGCAAGAACAACCACCCAAAAAATCGATATTCCACAGACTAGGGAAGTCAGGGATACCACAACCATCGGAAAGATAGGAACAACATCTCGGACTGGTAAAACAAAACAACCCGGATTGGGATCAATGTTTTCCAAAAGACTATGGTGAATCCGAATACATGGGGGATAGGGACTATTACCGAAGAGATTGGTCACCAGACTTCAACAGAGCAGAACAATACGACAGATTTCCATGCTTTGCAAGATGACTACAAACTTTGAAATTACCACACAAATTCAAGCCAGCAAATCACTCCAAGTATAACGGAAAAGTAGAACCCAGACAATGGATAAGAGAATATTCGCAATCCATTGAACTCACAGGAGGAAACAATGACATCAAGGCCCTATACTTTCCAATGGCACTCGACGCCATGCCCTTACAATGGTTCGATAAGCTAAAGACAAGGTCAATCAAATATTGGGAGGAATTGCAAGAAGCGTTCTGCAACAACTTCGCCGGAATAATAACACATCCCATGATGGCAGTAGAATTGAAGAACGTAAAGCAAAGAAGAGGAGAAACCCTGAGGGAATATTACGGGAGATTTAGAGAACTCATAGCTCAAATACATGACATTACCGACAGAGAAGAAATAGAAACATTTGCGGATGGAATCATAGCAAATTGGGAGTTCAAAGACTACTATAACAAAAATCCGAGATCCAATGAAGACTTCAAAAGAGCTGTCAAAAAGATGATATCATCGGAAGAAAGAACTCGACACAGATTCAGCCGAGATTTTCATGAAAATAAAAAACCAGATTTCAGACCCAATGACAAAAGACCAAGACAAGACAATATGGTAGCAGCAATGGACAACAAAAGAAGATTCAGCGACAATGACAAAGGAGGGTACAACAACAACAAAAACATAAAATAGAATAACAGGTACTTGAATAAGAACTGCCAAGGCAACAACTACACAAAAAGGCCAGCAGAAAGGATAGAAGACCTACCCTGCTACATACATCCTAACGCAAGCCACAATCTAGTTGAATGTGACGTATTCCAACAAAGATTCACAAATAAAGAGGATACACGAGCAAACAACTCGGAACAGAGAACAGAAGGATCAGGGAAGGATACCAAGAAAGCAGAGGGGAATTATCAAGAACCCCAATGACAAATAGCAGTAATCTTTTCTGGAGCATCATACACAAGAAATAAAAGGCATGAAAAGCTAGCACACAGAACCATCATGGCAGCAGAACTAGCTACCCCAAGATATTTGGACTAGTCAGAGTACCCAATTCAATTCACAAGAGAGGATCAATGGACAAGCACAGCAAATGCGGGCTACTATCCCCTAGTAATGGGACCAACAATAGCAGGAGTGGCAGTCTCAAAAGTACTCATCGACGGAGGAGCAGGATTAAACATAATCTTCGCAGACACCCTAAGGAAGATGAACTTGGACTACGAAGGCATGATCACACCGACGAGTATTCCTTTTTATGGAATAGTACCCGAAAAAGCTTCCATGCCATTGGGACAAATCACCTTACCAGTCACCTTTAGAACACCTAACAAATACCAAACCGAATTCATCAAGTTTGAAGTAGCCGACTTCGAATCATGTTATCATGCAATCCTTAGAAGACCAGCATTAACAAGTTACATGGCAATACCTCACTACCCATATTTACTGCTCAAGATGCCGACAACAAAAGGAGTTCTTTCACTTAAAGGAGATCTAAAGAGAGCATACGATTGTGATGCACAAGCCATATAAATATCAGAAAAATTACAAGACTACAAGGAAAAAGAAGACATTGCAAAGAAAGTTGAGAAAATGAACCCAGATGAAATCCAAATACCGGCAAAGAAGCCAAGTACCTTCACACCTCCTAAAGAAGCGGCCACGAAGACAATTGACCTAATAACTAGAGATCCAGAGAAAACGACAATAATCAGCGCAAACCTGGATCCTAAATAGGAACTCGCGTTCACCAACTTTCTGAGAGATAACAAGGACATATTTGCATGGAAGCTAGCAGATATGCCAGGAGTCCTAAAGGAGTTGGCTGAGCACAAAATTGACACATAAAGGTTCAAGACTAGTGAAGCAGAAGCTACGCAGATTTGCACCAGACAGGAAGGCAGCAATCAAAAAGGAAATTACAAAACTATTGGCAGCAGGGTTTATCAGAGAAATAATCAACCCGGATTGGTTAGCTAACCCCGTACTAGTGGAGAAAAAGAACTCGAAAGAATGGCGTATGTGTGTGGACCACATAGACCTCAACAAACACTGTTCAAAGGACCCATATGGGCCACCAAGAATTGATCAAGTCATAGACTCAATAGCTGGATCATCACTGCTATCATTTCTCGACTGCTACTCGGGATACCATCAAATTTCACTGAGAGAAGAAGATCAAAGCAAAACATCTTTTATAACCACTTTTGGGGCATACTGTTACAAATCAATGCCATTCGGATTGAAAAACGCAGGAGCAACATATCAAAGAGCAATACAAAGCTATCTAGGAGATCAAATCGGAAGAAACGCTGAGGCATACATCGACGACGTAGTAGTCAAAACAAAAGAACCCGAGTCACTATTGGAAGACCTAGAAGAGACCTTCAAGAATCTAAAAGCATGGAAGTGGAAGCTCAATCCAACAAAATGCATTTTTGGTGTACCATCAGGACAACTACTCAGTTTCCTAGTCAGCAACAGAGGAATTGAAGCAAGCACAAAACAAGTCAAAGCAATAATGGATATGAAGCCACCAAAAAAGATCAAGGACATACAAAAACTCACAGGATGTATGGTAGCGCTCAACAGATTTATATCAAAATTGGGGGAAAAAGGACTACCCTTCTTCAAACTACTAAAAGGAAAAGAGAACTTCGAGTGGACAGAAGAAGCAAATCAAGCTTTCATCAAGCTATAAGAATACTTATCATCATCACTAGTAATTACACCACCAAGAAATAAGGAGGACATGATGTTGTATATCACGACAACAAAAAACGTGGTAAGTGCAACAATCATCATGGAAAGAGAAGAACCCAGACATACCTACAAAGTACAAAGACCAGTATACTACATCAGCGAAGTACTCACGGAATCAAAAGTCAGATACGCACACGTACAGAAACTACTATATGTAGTACTCATATCATCAAGAAAGTTGAGGCATTATTTCCACGAGCACAAAGTAATAGTAGCAACCAACTTTCCGCTACAAGACATACTCAGAAACAAAGACGCCACAGGCCGAATATATAAATGGGCAGTGGAACTCAGATCTCTAAACATAGACTTTAAACCAAGGACAGCAATCAAGTCACAGATATTACCCGACTTCATCGCGGAATGGACAGAAATATCACAGAAAGAACCCGAGCCAATACGAGACCCTAGAAGATGTACTTTGATGGTTCTCTGAAGCTTGGAGGGGCACGAGTAGGTGTGCTACTAATTTCCCCAGAAGGAAGACAACTAAAATACGTGTTACAGATATTATGGCAAGCAACAAATAGTGAAGAAGAATATGAAGCGCTCATACATGGGCTAAAAGTAGCAACTACCCTGGGAATCAAAAGAATTCTGGCTTATGGAGATTCAGCAGTAGTAATCAATCAAGTAAACAAAGAGTGGGATTGCACAAAAACCAACATGGACGCATACTGTGCAGAAATAAGGAAACTTGAAAAGAACTTCGAAGGATTAGAAATTCACCACGTCTTGAGAGATTCAAATGTAGCAGTAGATATCTTGTCAAAGTTGGGGTCAGACAGAGCAAAAGTACCACCAAGAGTATTTGTAGAAGAACTCGCAAAGCCATCAATCCAAGAAATCAACAAACAAAAAGAAGACCCAATGGACATAGACAAGGTAAAAGAACCCGACACCTCATGGCAGATCCTCAACATAGAGAGCGATTGGAGACAACCATTCATCGATTATAAGAATGAAAACAAACTACCAGGAGACAAAGCAGAAGCAACAAGGGTTATAAGAAAAAGCAAAGCCTACGTCCTCGTAAAGGATAAATTATACAAAAGAGCAGCATCTTCTGGAGTATTACTGAAATGTGTATCTATGCAGGAAGGAAAAGAGATATTGGATGAAATCCACTCGGGGTGCTGTGGAAATCATGCAGCATCAAGGACATTAATTCGCAAAGCATTCAGAAGTGGATTTTATTGGCCAACATCACTCAAAGACGTACAACAATTAGTCAAGACATGCAAAAATTGCCAAATGTTTACAAGACAATCACATGTTCCAGCGCACAATCTAATCTGCATACCACCAGCCTGGCCTTTTTCATGCTGGGGGCTAGATCAAGTCAGACCTCTCAAAAAGGCAAAAGGACAATTTGAATACATATTTGTGGCAGTAGACAAATTCACCAAGTGGATTGAATACAAGCCACTTGTCAAATACAACGCAGAAAAAACAACAGAATTCATACAAGACATCATGCACAGATTCGGGATGCCCAACATAATAATCACAGATCTCGGGTCACCATTCACAGCAAAAGAATTCCAATATTGGGCAAGAGATTGCGGAATAGAGATAGATTATGCATCAGTAGCTCACCCTCAGGCAAATGGACAAGTTGAAAGAGCCAATGGGCTATTATTACAAGGCCTAAAGCCAAGATTATATGAAGACCTAAAAGACTACGGAAGCAAGTGGATAGAAGAACTACCAAAAGTGGTATGGGGCTTAATAACCCAAATCAGCAGAGCAACAGGCTATTCACCTTTCTTCTTAGTATACGGATCAGAAGCCGTATTACCAATTGACTTGATATGGCAATCACCAAGAATTGAACAATACGATGAAGGAGAAGCCGAAGAAACAAGACCACTAGAGATTGACTCAATCGAAGAAATAAGAGACAGTACAGTAATACGAAGACACTACGACAGAAATATGCGTCCAAGAACATTAAAACCAGGAGATCTGGTGCTACGACTAATTCAAAAGAAAGAAGGAAGACATAAACTACTCAGCCCATTTAAGGGTCCTTTTATCATTAAGACAACAATACAACCCGGAACTTATGAGCTAATCACAGAAGATGGAATTCAACTAAGCAATACCTGGCATATCAGCCAACTCAAGAAATTCTACAACTGAAGACATAAGATACAAGACATCAAGAACAAAACGGCAGTTTGCACAATGAGAGGCACTGTCTGGAGTCAGTTGTTTTGTGAGGCAACTTGATAAACCGGCTACTTTGCACCAAGAGCGGCACAGTCTGGTTCATATATAAGTCTACCGTTTCGTGAGGCGGCATGACAAGCGGACAACTTTGCACCATGAGCGGCACTTTCTAGCGACTTTAAGTTAGTTGTTTCATGAGGCAACCTGACAAACTGACTGCTTTGCACCATGAGCGGCACAGTCTGGTTCATATATTTACAAGTCTACCTTTTCGTGAGGTGGCATGACATCAAACTACTCAGCGCAACAAAAAACATCAGTCTACCTCGACGACAAACCGACTGCTTTGCACCATGAGCGACACAGTCTGGTTCATATATCTACATGTCTACCGTTTCAAGAGGCGGCATGACAAACTACTCGGCGCAACAAAAAGCATCAAGCTACATCGACGACAAACCGACTGCTTTGCACTATGAGCGGCACAGTATGGTTCACATATCTACAAGTCTACCGGCATGACATCAAACTACTCAGTGCAACAAAAAGCATAAGTTTACCTCGACGACAAACCGACTGCTTTGCACCATGAGCGGCACAGCCAGGTTCATACATTTACAAGTCTACTATTTCAAGAGGCGGCATAGCAAATACCAAACTACTCGGCGCAATAAAGAAGAATAGTCTACCTCGACAACACCGAAATCAATCACTCATACAAAGTGACACAATACATCAAACTGCTTGAAGAGCAGCGTAAACTCGGCACAAAGGACTGCAAGCCAAATGTTCTCACATCAAGAAGTGACATCCCAACAGCAAGAACTACTCGTCAAAAAACAACAGTATTACTCTAAAACTACTCGGAGGTCACTATACAAAACACAATGGAGGAGATCTACAAACGCCTAAACTCAGAGGCAGAAGTCATTCTACAGGCAACATTGTCAGTATAATCATCAAGGCTCGAAGGCCGATAATATTACCTAGAAAGAACTCGGGAATTCAGAAGCATCTTCAAAGACCAATACAGAGGCACAATATCCAAAAGAACTCGACACAACTCACAAATATCAAGAAAATGAGGTATTCATCAAAAGGACAATTACATCAATCGGAAAACAAAACTGCGCGGCATTCGCAGACAAGGACAAGAGTATCACAATATCAGGACGAAGCCTGACAATATATTAAGAAAAAGTATCAAGATCATCACCCAAAGACAAATAAATGTGTTCATCAAGGAGGAGATGGCAACACTTTCATCTGACCAAATATCTGGCGACAAAGATCTTGGACCTCGGGTTTCGATTGCTCCCACCTTGTCAAGAGATCGACGTCCATCGGATCTTCAAGAATTCGGTCCAAAGGCACATCAGGAGCAAGGGCTCGAACAAAAGAAACAATATTGTTTATACAGCACTCAAAGCCATTTTCAACAAACTCTTTAAACCGAATAGGCAGTGCAGGAATCAGGGTCTTTAGGCCTTCCTTTACGTCCTCTTCATGACAAACAGCAGCCACGACAGGCTTCACAGCAGCATACAAAATCTTATATCGATCATGTAGCTCCGAAAGCTGAGTTTTCAAAACTCCCTCCGATTTCAATAACTTGAAAGAGCAAAGAAGTCAGAAAGACTAAAAGAAAAACAACAAGAAAGTCAGAAGACAAAAAATAGTCAACTTACAGTTTCAGCTCTTTTCTCCGATGATTCAAGACGAAGAGATAAATCTTTTTTCTCCTCATTCCAAGTAATGGAAGCCTGATCAGCAGCTACAATAAAAGCAAATATGTCAGATATCAAACAAGAAAACCACAACAAAGGAAACAATAGATAGTTATCAGCCATCTTTTCTTTCAAAGCAGACAAAGAAGCATCAGGAACTCCTCGGAGATCCTTTTCTTGCTCCAAAGCAGCACGAGTCTGAGACAACTCAAGATGAACCCTGTCGAGTTCAGCTTGACGAGTGGTAGCCGACTGAATTTTCGAGGAAGAGGCAGTCAACTCCTGACAGATATACTGGAAAAGACAAGAATCAAGATAAAGCACAAACGATTAGACCAAAGAAGAGAGACAGGAATAAATACCTTCAATTCAGTTCCAAATGACACTGATAAATCCGTCCAAGAAGAAACAAGTTTTTGAACTCGCTCAACTCAGCTAAGTTGAACCTCTGGCCCTTGAATGAGTAAAGGCTTCGCTGAAGAAGAAGTCAGAGCTTTGGCCAAGATGTTCAACTCAGGTACCTCAAGAAGAGGCACACCAACAGGAGGACAAGCACCAACCAACTCATAAGTGCTTGCAACATTTGCAACACTAAGAGAATCTGCAAACAAACAAAAATAAGAACAATTAAGAGAAATACAAGAAGCAAAAGAATCTTCATCAATCACGCAAAAGGAACCCTACTATCTTGGGGTGGAGCAGGAACATTAGAAGGAGGCCTAAGGAAAATAAAAAAGAATATTAGGCAAAGGCTATCAAAAAATATAAGCATTAGGTAATAAATTTAAACTTACTTGGCTGACTTGCTGAAGGAAGCGGCAACAGAAGCAAAGGAAATATTGGGGATGTCGAAAGAGAAATCATCATCAAGCAACGAAGAGGAAGAAACCAGAAAAGCAGAAGGAATTAGAACAGCTTCACCAGAAGACTGACCAACAGATGACCTACGACTAAATAAAAATACAATAAGGAAAGGATCTCTAGATAAAAATTACAAAGACATCGAGAAAACAACTCACGGAGGATGAGTAAGAGGAGGATCATCATCCGAATACTCTTCATTTAGAAGAATGGACTGGCCATCTGGAAAGGAACAAAACAGAAGAATAAAAAAGAGTTGTAGAAAAAACAACTCGGATGACAAACACCACGCTCACCTACAATAATGTTACCTGTGGGAGCATGCGGCCGAGGAGATCGACGACGAGTAGTAGGAGCGAGTGAAGAAGGTTGAGCAGAAGACTCAAGCTTCTGCTTCCTAGAAAACATCATAAGTTGAGCAACACGAGGATCCGGGGTATAGGGCACATACCCATCAGTAATACAAAATCCAGAGATAAACCTAGAAGAAGAGGTTGAAGCCACAGTGACTTCAGCAGCAGTCTCCTCAGAGACAAAAGCATCCGGCCCAAAAGGAAAATTTAGCCTAAAAGAATGACCATGATCCTGAAACACAAAACAAGCCATCAACAAACAAGAACTCAGAGAAAAAGAAATCTGAACAAGATGAAATAGATTACTAACCGGAGGAGGTAGATTTCGAGCGTGGTACTCAGGAATCTGGGGAGGAATGGCAGACACACCACTCAGGACCCTCTCCAGATGATCAAATATGTCATCTTCAGACAACTCGGACTCAGGAATAATCCAAGAAGGATCAGAAGGACCAGTATACTCAAAGCCAAGGTTTTCCATTTGCATAAGAGGTTGAACTCGACAACGATAATAACTGGCAACCAACCCATTGCCAGTCAACCCGGATTGTTTTAAGAAACTTATCCGAGTTAGCAAAGGCTTGATTGCCAAGGATTCAAAAGGAGACAAAGGGTCGCACCAGCAAGGTAAAGAATTGGGAAGAGCAGCAAGATCAGAAGAGAATTAAGCATCAGGCTTGGAAATATAGAACCATTTATCTACCCAATCTTTATCTGAATCATAAAGTGTGAAAGAAAAATAGCTGCTCTTCATCCCCTGACAAAATTGAAGAGCACAACAGCCAAAACGGCTAGGAGTCTTTTCATGAAATCGAAGGCGGAAGAAGTGCTGAAGAAGGAGAAGACAAGGCAGGATGCCGATAAACGACTCGCACAAATGAGCAAATGAAGCAAGAAAAAGAACCCCGTTAGGGGTCAGATGATGAAGTTGGATACAGTAGAAACGAAGAAACTCCATCAAGAAGGTCGATGGAGGGAAGCAGAGTCCAGCACGGACAAAGGAAATAAAAAGAATGTATTGATCAGGAGAAGGACTGGGAATCATATGCTCATCAGGAACGGAATAGCCAGAATACACTCGTCCTTGAAGCAACCCATGCACAACATGCAGATCCAAATCCGCCTCCTGAGTCGACGGCTTAGGAGACTGCTTCATCTGACGAGACATGTCGATGAACTTAGGATTCTCTATACGATCCAAGACGGTATCTTCGTCCATAAACTCAGCCTTCCCCTTACTCTTGTTCTTGTTTTTCTTCATCATCCGAGGCAAATCAAAGACAATCAAAGCAGCGGCGGCAGCTAGGGTTTGCAAGGAAGGGAAAGAGTTTTTTACCGCAAGGTAAAAGAGAAGAGATAATGGAAAGACAGATTTATAAGGAGATATTACCTGCAGTGGAAAATACAGAAAGTGAAAAAATTCCACCAATCACGGAATAGAACACAAAGCAGCCAGATAGACCACATCTTTTTTCAAAGAATACAGACAACTCGTGGAACAAAAGAACACGGGCATTACAAGCAAAACATATACAAGAACTCGGAAAATATAGACAACAAGTCTTTGGTTCTTCATCATACACATTTTTTAAGTACAGACCAGATACAAAGTTACATTGCCGAAAGGAACTAGTACAAGTCAGTAACAAGGAACCCAGTTGAATTCGAAGTTAAAACCTCGAGAATCAAGATACATCATTGACAAACAGAGCCAAATAACTTAGATGTGCTAGACGCCCAACAAGACAAGGCACACCTGTTTGCCAAAGGTAGTAGAAGCAGAGCCTAGAAGACATTCAAGATTCACAGTTCCGCCAGGTCCTCGATAGAGAGAAGGCGAATCAACACCAGCAGGCGCCAAAATAACACTGCACAGGATCAACTCAGGAATGCTTCCTCAACCAGGACTGTGAGATTAGCCAAAGGCATGGAACTAGGACACTGGAAGATGAGGCAACACAACATGCGATAGCCTCATCACAAGAACTACAACATTTGCCTCAAAGCCGCCCACAGCATGGTACTACCTGGAAACTAGCCACCTGCTAGTTTCTATCACAAGAACTACACCATTCACCAGATTACAACCAAGAAAGAGAAGAAAGAAGCCCGGGGGCTCGTCAAGCTCGCCAACAACAATATCCATGATATAGCAAGGACCTTTACAAAGGAAAACAAAAGTTATATGGCAAAGGAGTCATACTACAACTATTTATAGAAGAATAACGGGTGTACATACACTAAGTTCATGAAGAGAAGATTACAACAACCACAATACATAAAGGAAGAAGTAAAAGCAAAAGATTCCACAAGGACCACATTGATGAAAGAAATATGGTTACAATAAAGGCAGTACATTAGGGTACTATATAGAATATTCGGAAGAATATTTCAAGGACAATCATACAACCAGCAACAACTCTGCAGGCCACGCAAACAATTCGGCCGATAAACTTACAAGACCAGACTAAGCCACATCTACAACAAAAGACCACAAGTGAATAAATATAAAGACCATAGCTAGGATTATACCAGATCTACCACCAAAAAAGGCCTGATACCCGAACAGAAACCTTACAAGTCAAAACAACCCGGAATCCTCACAGAGCATGAAGAAGTGCCGGATCATAGGCAGAAAACCACTCCCAACAAATGAGATTGGACAGCTCCAACTCTAGCCTTTCCAGCAGGAGTTCGGTGCAACCATGCACAAACAAAAAGAGGGAGTGTACAACTTAAATCAACTCAGGAGCGGCAACGGTTATAGCCCGGGGTCCAGCAATTAGACAGAGAAGGCATGGAAGCCACATCACAAGACTTCTTCTGCCTACCACGCCAAAATTCCTAGGAAAATCTAACCAAAGATTTGTCTACCTCTAACTCCATTCACAAGAATTCTTCTACCCACTAAACTACCAGAAGGAGAGCATAATCCCGGGGGCTGCTTAGTTTCACGCAGCAGCATGATCACCGAAACCTAAGGATGAAGCTATCAGTACAAGCACAACAGAATATATAGCAAGGAAGGACCACCAAGAGCCAAAAAGTCACGAGAAAGAAAAAAGAAGAAAAGGACAAAAGTTGACCAAAGAAAACAGTGAAAGCAAGATTCTACATACCCGTGAAGACACAGTACCCACCCGTGAATAAAAAGAAGACAAGAGCACACTATTTTAGACCCTTCCGCCGAGCTCTTTTCCGATATAAAAGAACTATGAGAAGGCTCGGGGGCTAGAAATACCTACCTTACAAGACTTTTTTCTTAGATCCTCCGAAATAATTGTACCAAGTATCTAGAGGCTCGAGGGCTACACTCAATGAGTGCACCAAAGGTGCACAAAAAACCACGAGATGAAGAACACGGAAGACCAAGGTTAAGACTTCTTTAGATCCTCCGAATACGTAGCAAGTATCCAGAGGCTCGGGGGCTACACTCAATGAGTGCACCAAAGGTGCACAAAAAACCACAAGATGGAGAACAACAGAAGACCATTTCATGATTTTGCTTCAAAAAGAACTCGGCTCGCTTTCAAAGCATCCCGACATATTGATGAAAAATCATGAGATGCTCGGGGGCTTGTTGATGGGATATCCTATAGGGTACCCAGGGATCGGCTTACCTAAGCTTTGGGCCTCTCTTCCTCGGCCCACGAAGGAAGACAGACAGAAGAAACGGAATTCTACTCGGTTTGGACGACAAGGAGAAGCGTAGCTTAGGACTCTAAGTTCATAACCGAGTAGGATTAGAGCAACCCTCGACCAGTTCCTGGACTATATAGGGCTGGTGAGGGTATCAACCAAAAACAACCGGAACATACTACACAACACTCGATACGCAGAGCGGCACACAACACTTTGTATTACGATCAAGAGCAACAACAAGCGACTCAACTGGACGTAAGGTTATTACTCGGCCTTGTCGAGGGCCTGAACCAGTATAAATTGTGTGTCCCTGCATGTCCGACTACCAAGGTTTCACTCTTTCCCAAGGCACAAACTACTGTCTCGGGTAACCCCGTGGCAGGCTATCGGTGGTAAAACATCGACAGTGATATATGTTCTCGGCTCATGAGTCATACCCTGTCTATTTAAAGTACTTGGAGATTAATTTTTGAAAACATCATAAAACCATAATGTCACTACTCCTCTATAATGAGAAATTCCTACCAAAGCCATATATGTTTATACATGATAAAAAACCTTCCTCATATGCTTTTTGTATTTTCTTTTAGTTTAGTCAAACCTTGTTGACCCTTGTTGAGAATTTTGTCATAGTTCAAAGATCAAGATAACGTACACACCACATATATTCGCTGCTTCTACACTGGAAGTACGCAAAACATGCCTTTCATTTACTTGTTCCATGTTCATCCAATAAATACTCTAGAAATATGTTATGATCTCTCTCAAATTATTAAAAAGAGATATGGCTATCATAAATGATGAAAAATGATGATGAGCAAAAGCTCAGCAAAAAAAAGAATAGGCATATCTCAAACAATCATAAAGTTAGAGAGATCATACATAGTTAAAGAGTACAATAAAGTCCACTACCATATTCCATAGACATGCACATCTTGATCTAGGATTATGACATTTTTCTCCTTGGATCCTTGTTTTGACTTTACAATATAAGTAATGCAAGTATGCTACATTGTTCATCCCTACCTAAGCTCCACATAATCCATTTAGAAGTAGGGAGTCACAAAAGAAGGCAATCTCATGCTATGCCTTGGTAAGGAACCATACACCTTTTTGAGTGATCTAGAGTGCTATATGAGGAGTAAGTTGACTTATGTGCTATCTTGTGAAAAAGTTATCAAAAACTCCAAGTACTCAAATATGATTTTAGGGAGATGACTTTGCCCTGAGAACTATTCCGTTTCTCAACCTCCCAAGGACATATGTTAGACAATACCACATATCCCACTTGTATGACAAAATGTCTTGAGTAGATCTTTATGTTTGCTTTATACTTTGAGAATAGCATAGTTATGTTTACTTGTATCCTTTACTTGAGGACGAGCAAAGAGGTAAGTATGGGGGATCTTGTTGATGGTAAGAATGACATACTTTTACATACCTAAAATACCGTCAACAACCTTGGATTCAAGAGTATAATAACATAGCTAGAATATATTTTATCAATAACTGGTTCCACATGTACCTTGAGTATGTTTTATGCAGGAATTAATAAATGGGAACAATTGGGAGCTTGTGGGCCCACATAGGGGGTCGGCCGACCTCCCTATGGGGCGACCAAGGCCCCCATGTGTCCATGATCCAAGCACACCTCCTAGAGTGAATATTCACCCTTAGATCTCCTCTGTGCTTCTTCTCAACGGCTCTAGATCAAAGCACGAGGATACATGGGTCCACAAACCATCTCGGAAAAATACCAAACTTTGCCAAGGTGCCAATGACATGTGGGCCATGTTCCACATGAAAGATGGAGATCAAAGGCCACAACTCATGGACGACCAACCTCTAGGGTGGACCCAAAGGCAACCCACAGGCCCCCTGACCTGTGGGGACACCTTCTAGAAGGAGTGCTAGGGCCCATGCGTCATAGGGCGGTCGACCAATGTAACAGAACCGCCCAAATTACAAAAACTTAAGTCCAAAAACCAATCGCCGATGCAATAAATTTTTGTCCTTAGGCTTTCATAACCCCGGTAGTCCGTGAAACCACGACGGATTTCATTCCTTGCTCATTCTTAGCCGAGAATCGCTTTAGTTCAACAGACCATCCATACGTTACATAAAGTTCAAATACGAATACATTAGAGTACGAAGTTTTAAAAGTTATTATAGAGCCAAATCTCTTGCAGCGGAAACAGTTTTGAAACCAACTCACACACACTTAGTTCATTACAGTGCCAGTAATAAGTCGTTTCTCACAAAAGCATAGGTAAGGCTTTAGAAGTGACCATCACCCATGGTCCTAGTTGTCGCCCATAGCTGGGTAGAGACAGTTGATGCAGTACCTGTAGTACATCTGTCCATCTGCAACAACATTGGGAACAGAGCCCTGAGTACTCGAGTGTCCTCAGCTAGACTTACCCGTCTTAAACTAAAATAAAGACACCAAGGATAATGCAGGCTTTTGTGGTGGTACAAGGTCGAACTCTCTTTTGCGGAAAAGTATCTACTATTGAATACTTTAAAAATGAAGCGATATTTTATAATTGTTACTTGCCTTCTAAATTAGCACCTGTACTAAACAATACACTTGATTATACAGAGAATGACCAGTTTGCCCTTCTGGTCTCATCATATCATTCCATCGGAACCATTTCAAGTAATTAATTGTTCCCAGGCCAGTGTAGCAATTGTCAAGTTCTCACTAACGGGGAGAGACCGCGATTCGAATCGAATTCCTATCCAGCTGGAGGGTTTATTCCTCACCCAAACCTCGCAGCCCTTGAACGGGGGTGCGACAGTCGCCTATTCTACCATTCAAACCAAGGTCGATTCAGAATCCTACACAACAAGCCCGAGGATCATCCGGCACCCGGTAAATCCTCCGACTAGGGATTAGCTAGCCGGCCTGGCCTTACTCTCCACGTCCTTGCCAACCCACATCGTCCTGCGATTTGCTTCGTCCTTGGTTCGGCCAGTAGGTAGGTTTCGCGGCTTGAACGAGTTATCTTGCCAGCTAAGGGTTGAGGCATGCGTTTAACATGACATGAGGGACACCACCCGATCGGCCCGCCAAAAGGCAGACACATACGCAAGGTACCAGCCTAGGGCTCGCAGCTCAGCTAGATGTTGCCGGTATAAGACATACGGACAATTTATCAACTTTCCGGGTTTCCTTTCCATTCCATGATATCTTTCATACCCCGGCTTTGCCACGTAGAGCAATACGTGACTTGTGTTACCGAGGGAGTCATGTTTAATTAGCAGGGCTAAGCATCTGTCTTTACTATGCTACCAGGTTAACAAGGATATACGGATATCAAAAGCAAGGAGGGTAATATGCAACAATTAGGTTCACCCAACTTCTATACTTAGTGCAACAACATAGTGTAACATAGTAAATTAATATCATAAGATACAGTTAAAATGCACCGGGGCTTGCCTTTCTCGAACGAGCTAGGTTGGTGATTGGGACACTCCTGGAGTTCCTCTTCTGGTTCCTCGTTCACGTGCCCTTCGTTGGCTCCTTGCTGACTGGCTTCTTCCTGCTCCTGGGGAAGGTCGTACTATGCTTCCTCCTTCGATCCTGTATGATGCGTAGATGCAAATGATATGAGACAAGGTATATTATTACCTATGCAAGATGGTGAATATGCTAAAATGTGACATGCTCAGGATGTTCCTTTCTTTAGTGTTTTCCGAGTAGGTGCAAATTTCTTCGCTTGTAATTCTTTATTATAGTTGTAATTAAGCAAATCAACTTCTTACACAAGAGACTAATACTAATAGCAGGGTTCAGTTTCAGATTACTAACCTAACTCATTGATTAGTGCTTCAAAGACACACCAAAACTTAATTAATACACCAAAGCTTAATTAACTAACTAACCTTTCTTAGGAGCAATCTAATTAACTAGAAAACTAACACAGAACTACACACCCTATGAAAATAGTTCATAAAATTTTACAAAAATTACAGTATCTTAAGCAAGGGCAAACTAGTATACTCAAATTTTTCCAAGTTAAAAGGGATAGTACTCTATTATGTACAAAATTAGCAAGTTTAAAGCTAAATAATAGTTAAAAATACTTAGTAGAGTGAAAGTGATGAACAAGCCAGATTAGCATTTTTCCTAGTTACTATTCCTCACTGGAAAGCTACACAAAAAGTCACAACTCTTTTTAACCAGAAGCCTATTTAGTAAAAATGTTACAAGTTAACAGCCAAAACATCTTTTAAATGCTAGTTATTTATTTTTCCACAGAAACTACTTAGGATATATTTTTCCTAGCTTTTAGAAACCATTTAAGATCTACTGGAACAGGAATTACATTTTTAGCACAAGCCTAAAATAGCTTAACTGATTTATGCAATTTTGATCATTTTCAGGATTTATTTGATCCTACATAGAAAAGTACTACCAAATACACATGCAATATTTTTTCAGGGTAGATCTACTTATAACAAGTACTCACAAATATTTTCATGATTTTTAGATCATTATTTAATGAGATAAGCATTTTACAATTTGTTTCACATTTTCTGAAAATCGGAAAAACAAAAAGGCATAGGCCTTTCGGTCAAACAGGCCGAGCAGGCCCAAACAGGCGAGGCAGCCCACTCCCGACGGGAGCCGGCACCTGACAGCGGGGGCCCGTGCGAGGGGACCCATGTGTCGCTGACTCAGGGTGGAGGGGAATCTTTCCCCGGCTGTATCTCGCCGACGGCGAGGTCTCTGGCGGTGCGGTTTGGCCCTACGGACGCGGCTACACGAGACATACCCAACGCAACCCTAATCAAGTGATATGGTGGCCAGAGTGAAGCTCGCCGGTGTCCATGGAGGAGCGGCGGTGCGGTAACACGACGGCAGGCCGAGATAGGCCACGACGGCTTCGATTGAGCGGGGCTAGGGTTTCGCGGTGCTATGGCGAGCACGGGGCTCGCGCTAACGCGGGACAACGACGGCCGGAGTGGTGGGGTCCACGGCGCGAACCTCGGGCTCACGCGGTAGGGCGAGGAGGGGCCTTACCAAGGCTCACTGGTCGTCATTGCAGGCTCGGGGAGGCGAGGGGGAGCTGCGGTGGAGATGGAGAGGACAGCGGTGCTCTGCGGCGGCCGGAACGGCGGTGATGGCGCTCGGCGGCGCTGCGGCTGCGTGCTCTGGTGCGCGCGAGAGCGAGGGCGAGGCGAGAGCGGGAGAGAGGAGGAGAGTGTTCGGCAGGGGACAGAATGGAGGGCGGGAGGACCGGGGTGCGTCCACTTCGGGTGCAGGCGCGGCTCGGCTAGAGCATGGCGGCTATGCGCGCGTCGCCAGCGGGCATGGCAACCACGCGGCGAGCGGCTCCTTGGCGCGGTCGGGCGCACGTGCGGCGCGCGTGAGGCGCTGGCGGGAGCGGGCGCGGGCGCGCGGGCAGGCCAGGCTGGCTTCCGCTTCTGGGCCGCTTCGTCGGCGCCGGCCCAGTAAGGTAAGGAATTCCTTTTTATTTTTTCTTTCCTAAATTCATTTCTTGTTTTGATTTGTTTCTTTTTCAAACATGTTTAAAAATTCAAAACCAAGCTTTGGGGTGAATACCAAAGTTGTTCCAAATATTCTGAATTAAATTTTTGTTTGAAAGGGCCCAGTCAAATTCTCTATAGTTTTTGAATTCGAATTTAAAATAAAAAAGGAAGCCTTTCTTTTAATAAATGATAATGATTTCAAAATGGCTTTTAAATTTTGTTTCTCATAATAAACCTAGGGTTTTAAAAGCAATATCAATTAAGCGCATTGTTTTTAAGACTTGATTCAAACACCATCAAATCGATGAATCCATCTTAATTAATTATTCTAAGCAAAGTTATCTTAACTTGATTTTTAAAGTGAAATGCCATGATGCTTCATGATGATGCTTATGCAATGAATGATTTGCGATGATCATGTGGATTATGCAATGCTTAACACCAGGGTGTTACAGCCGACCTCCTACAGGTGCCCCTGAGCATCCCCGAGGCTCCCACCGCCTCTCTGCATGCCTCCATGCATTAGAAGAATCCCTGCCGTTGATCTAAGGCAGTTATAATGACGGTTTGATCCTACGGTGGCTGATGGAGGTGGCGCGGATCGCTGACGTGGCACCGGCGTAGCCCCTACTCCACCTCTAGCTATAAATACCCCCCTACGCCTTCACTCTCACTCATGCCTCATTGGAGAAACTAATTAGCTTAGCGTAGCTCTACAGTAGTGCTATGCTAGTTGAAAGAGAGTGAGGAGAGTCTGGAGGAGAGCCGGGCTTGTCTGGCGTCTTCTCCGAGTTGTACCTCAGCGGATGTGATTCTCTTGTAAGTTCAGCACTTGTAAGTGATTCCTTCGAGCTCTTTATAGCATTCAATATTCTAAATCTGGTTTAGCTGTTATACATCTTTTCGCGCTTGTTCATCGTTTTACTTTAAGTAGAGTGCTTTAGCCTTTAACGTTGGGTTAAAGTAGTAAGAATAGTGTAGATGTGGTTTCTAGGCTAGATCTTGCCTTTGTAAACCGCTTATCGCACGGAAAGTCACTGGATGCTAGTAGGAAGTGACAGCCCTATCTAGTCTTCGTATTCCACCCCGTGTGTAAGATAAGTTCTTAAAAGGTAGGGCCTCAATACAACATGATGGCGCGGTCCGGTTAGAGTTTTGCCCTCTTTCTAATCTATCCCATCGCCTCCTACAAGAGAAGGGCTGATAAAGCCAGTATAGCTAGCTATACCTTGTTAGATATCTTTGCTATATCAAACCTCTCAACCCAGTTATCATTGTCTCCCTTGATCCATCATAGGACATATCCATAATCCTAGTTAACTCACTTCTCGTTCCCTGTGGAAAATACGATACCTGGAATACTCCCGGTGAAAGTTACACTTGACAACTATACGCTTGCAGTCTTTTCCCGTTTGCCACTTCTGGTGTCAACACACATTCTTTTCCAAGCCCACCATCACCTAGACCAGAAACTCTTCCGCCATCACCTAGACCACAAACTCCACCATCACCTATCCATCCACCACGATCACCATCACCTAGACCACAACAAACTCCTCCACCATCACGACCTCTCCCTCCACCACGATCACCATCACCTAAACCACAAACTCCTCCACTATCACCATTCAATCATCTAGCTTCGCCCCAACCAATAGAAGGACCTAAACAAACAATAGTGACACCACCGCCGACGCCAAGAAAATCTAAGAAATTTACAATACCCAAATTGGTTTCCCCTTTGAGCCAAAAAAAAATCTACTGGCATGGCCAAATATTTATCAGGAATTGCACAGACCTGGAAGTCACATACTGTTGACTTGGTTGAGCAGGAGAAGTCAGCTAGAGTAGCGCCAGTACAGTTAAAGAAGCCAACATGGGAGGATTACCAGAATGTCCTTGATAAATATGTGCCAGGTAGCGCCAGTACAGATAAAGAAGCCAGCATGGGAGGATTAACAAAAATGATAGAGCTCCCACCAGGTATAAAAAGGTTCCATGATTGGTGAATGAGAGCATCTGTGGCGGGCAACGACGCATCCATGTGAGTATACCACCATGAGCTTTTATTAATGGCAAAAAATAGCTATTATTACATTTGAGGACATAAGGTTGATGATGAACCTCGAGAGACTCGTTGTGCAACTCATAAAATTGTTTGAATTGTAAGTGTCACGGATAGATACCTGTGTTATTATTATTGAGTTGTATGATATTTCAATCTCTAACATGTAGATGGTGACTTGCAAAATGAAATATGACCGGCAGGAGGTGCATTATGGTGGGGATCTAAATTATAAGGCTAGTGAAAGTATTGGGTATCTAAACCCATTCAAAATATGCGAGGAACAACACACATTCACAGTTGGTCTAGGCAATGATAAATTAAAGGGGAAAACACATGGAGAAGCTCAGAAAGAAATAATAGAAATGAAGAAGAACTTTGAGGCCGAATACGCCGTCTACCTTGGACATGCAATGATTACATTTCAAGACAAAAGATTCATAGTTGCCCCATACAACTTTAGGTAATTGTGAGTTTACAAATATTATTTAGATGAAAATTTTCAATACACATGCATCACATATTTGATTCATGAAGGGACCACAAGATCTGTTTCATCATTTATCCTAGGGATGGAAGGGTGCTAGTCCTAGACTCCACAAATGAAGAACCTGACACTTATGCAGTATTCATGGAAACTGTTGGAGTGGTAAGCGTTAATACATATGCATACTTTTATACTACAGAATGGATTTTACGCGGCGGTCGTTTTTTGTTTCCCACGACAGGCAAACTGGTCCGCCGCTGTCTAAACGTCACGGTAAATCGCGCCTTTCCCACGGCGGGCCACTTTGCCCGCCGCGGTTAATCATTCAAAGAAATCAAAACAAAAGAAATAACCCTAGATAGGCCCGTCGAGCCCATCCACGGGTCCGACAAGCCCATCCAGGGCTGCCACCGCCGGGTGCTCCACCGCGCCAGATCCTGTCATCGGAGAGGGAGGAGACGAGGGGCACGGGATGCGGATCTCGCCGCCGGTAAGGGAGCAGGGACCCGCCACCGTGATGGATCTGCAACGCCACTCACAGCAGCCGCGTCGCCGCCACCGCGCATCGTCGTCGTGCCACCAGTACCATGCGTAGTCGTCGTCGTGCCGCCAGTATCGCGCGTCATCATCGTCGTGCCACCAGTACCACGCGTCGTCATCGTGCCGCCAGTACCGCGCGTCGTCGTGGACGTGCCGCCACCGCGCGTCGTCGTCGATATGCCGCCACCGTGCATGATCGTTGATGTGCTGCCAACGAGCGTCCTGGCCACCGCCTCCTCGTCCGCTTCGGCACTGCCGCCGCTACTTCGGCCGGCCTGCCGGTCGTCTCCGCTAGCTAGTGCTAGTTGGGCTTTGAGAGGGACGGCACCAGTTAGTACTACATTGTTTTTATGGGAGGGAGAATCTCCATGAGAGGGAGGCAACGAGCTGAGAAAGACGGCGTTGCGGAGGGACACACAAGGAAAAGTGGGGAATGACTGAATGAGCCACCCAAACCCTAACTCGTTGAAAGCCCAAGTTTGGTTTTGGATAATTGATGAAGCCTATGGACTAACCCTATTGCTAAGTGTATGATTAAGATAGGGTGATCCAATGTGATAAGTGGAGCTAAATGAAGGATCATGATAGATCAAATGCTCCATAACTAAGGAAAAGAAGAAAGAGAAAAACAAAAATGGGCTCAAGGCAAAGGTATATCATAGGGCTATTTTTTGTTTAGTGATCAAGACACTATAGAGAGTGTGATCACCTTTAGGATATAGATAGCCGTACTATCAAGAAGGGAAAAATGTGTTGTGATTGCGGTTATCAAGTGCTACTAGGTGTTGTCACTCATGCATGTGCATTAATTCACCTAGTAACATAGCCTTGCTTAAAAGAAATAAAATATATGCTAAACCTCTACTCTAAGGAAGTACCTTAAGTGTTTGGCACAATGGAGCAAGGTTGGAAAAGAAAGAGACAAGAAAGGAGCAAGACAGAGGCATCTGACGCTGAAAGATCAGGGGTCGGACGCTGTCCGTCGCAGAGGACGATGGCGTTGGACGCTGGAACTCTAACCCTGAGCGTCCGTCCGCCTTACCTGAAGCTCTAGAGAATTTCCATGGTGCAACGGACAGCGTCCGTCGGATTCGCATGGAGCGTCCGTCGGGCTTCCAGAGAGCTCTACAAACAAGCAGCTCGTAGAAAGGCGCCGGGCGCTGAGGGGCTGAGCGTCAGACCCTGGCTCAGAGCATCCGTCGCACACCTGTCAGCCCAACGGCTATCTCTGACAAGGCGTCGGACGCTGCGATGGAGCGTCCGTCGCATCTACAAAGAGCGTTCGTCGCCAACTTATCAGCCCAACGGCTAGTGGCTTTGAGGGAGGTCTATAAATACTTGTTGGCCGGCTTGGGACTCTCCCTCTTGCACAGTTTGAACACCTTGAGACCCTCTAGAGCTGAGCACCTTCCCTTCCACTCATCTCTTTGATCTTTTGCTCAATCCAAAAGAGATAGAGTGCATCAAAGTATATCGCTTAGTGATTTGCATCTAGAAGCACTTGGTGGCCGTTCTTTCTACGATTTTCTTGTTATTCTTGGTGTTTGCCAACACCAAGATGGCTTGAAGCAAGAAGGAGGATTCAACATGAGTTGGTGATTGTTCGTGGTTGATCCCGGTGATTGTGAGAGGGCTTGTACCCACCTTGGCGGAGCACCAAAGGGTAACTCTAGTAAATTCCTCGTGTCATTGAGTTACTCTCACTTGGGTGGATTCTTGTGGCGCTCAAGCTGTGAGCTAGGCTTGTCATTGCCAATTAGCCACCGAATCACCATTTGAGTAGTCGACACAACGGGGATTAGCTTGGTGGCAACCAAGTGAACCTCCGGAGAAAATCATTGTGTCAACCATTGTCTCCCGGCTACTATTGGTATTCATATTGTGATTGGCTCTTCATTAGTATATTCATTCTTCACAAGGCTTCGGTATAACAATCACCCTTATCTTTGCATTACATTCTTTCATATCTTGTCTAGTTAGCTTGCTAGTTAGTTTCTCTTGTTTAGTTGTTCTTCCTAGCTTGTGTTAAGAGCCTTAGGTTTTTGCTATTGTGTGTTAGGCTCTTAACTAACTAGAATTGATTGGTTAGGTGGCTTTGCACCCCAAGTAGAGCTAGAGCAAAAAGCTTTGCTTAATTGTTATTCTAACCTTTTGCTCTAGTGCCTTCTAGAATTTTTATTAGGCTATTCACCCACCCTCTAGCCATCTAGGACCTTTCAAGTGGTATTGGAGCCGTGGTCACCACTATTATCAAGGCTTAACAACCTTCGGTGTTAGTGATGGCTCAAATACAATTCAACCATGTTGGAAGCAAACCACCAATGTTTGATGGCACATCATTTGATTATTGGAAGAGGAAGATGAATATGCATCTAGGGTCAATACATGAGAAGGTGTGGAGTGTGACCGAACATGACTTTGTCAGTCTTGATGAAACCGCTCCCACACCTAGAGAGTAAGAGAACCGGCAATGCAACACTATGGCCCTCAATGTGATATACAATGGCATTGATTCCAAGGTCTTTGAGCAAATCAAAGATCTTGAGAAGGCAAGTGAAGTGTGGACAAGACTAGAAGATACATATGAGGGCACCGCCAAAGTGAAGAGCTCAAAGTTATACATGCTCAAGAATAAGCTATCTCATTTCAAGATGAAAGAAGATGAGTCAATCCCGGAGATGTTTCATAGGCTCCAAGTGATCATCAATGATCTCAAGGGATTTGGTGAGAAGGTCAAGGATGAAGACTTCTCAAACTGCTTTCTTGGTTGTTTGCCCAAGAAATACAAAACCTTGAGGCAAATAATTAGGAGAGATGGTTTGGACAAGATCACTCCAAATGAAGTGCTTGGAGAAATCATGACCGAAAAACAATACAATGAAGAAAGTGAAGAAGAAGAGGTCAAGGAAGAAAAGAAGGAAAAGAAGAGCTTAGCATTCAAGGCATCATCATCCAAGAACAAGGGCAAAGCAAAGAAGCAAGAATCAAGTGATGATGAAGAAGCTAGTGATATTGATGATGAGATGATGGCCCTCTTTGTGCGCAAGTTTGGCAAGTTCATAAAGAAGAAGGGCTATGGTGCTAGAAAGAGAAGAGATGACTTCAAGAGCAAGGAATATGTGAGGAAATGCTACAAGTGCAAGAGCACCGATCACATGATTGTGGATTGCTCCAGCAATAGTGATGATGATGATAAAAAGAAGGGTAAGCATGACAAGAAGGAGAAGAAGCTATCATTAACCAAGAAGAAGAAGGGTAAATCATACATGGTAACTTGGGATAGTGATGATTCTTCCGATGATGACTCTAGTGATGATGAGAGGAAGAAGTCCAAGAAGAAGGCATTGGCTAGCATTGCTATCAACAACAAGCCATCGATCTTTGACACTCCATCATGCTTCATGGCTAAGCCATCTAAGGTACATCTCATGATGATAGTGATAGTGATGATGATAGTAGTGATGATGAGGAGGAGTACTCCAAGGAGGAACTAGTATAAATGATCAAGCAAACTTATGCTTGCTTTGAAACAAAGAGGAAGGAGTGCAAAGAATTGAACAAGAAGCTTAAGGCTCTTGAACAATCCTTTGATGAGCTCAATGGCTCTCATGAGAGGCTAATGGAATCCCATGAGAAGCTTGAGAGGACTCACTACAAGCTTTAAAAAGCTCACTCCTCCCTCCTTGAACAAAACAAGGATAAGGTTGTTGCGTCATGTGATATTGGAGTCACTTGTGATATTCTAGATGAATCATTTTTCACTCCTATCATTGTTACACCAACTGAAACACAATGTAGCACCTCCACTTGCACAGCCACTAGTGAGAGCTCAAAGGTTGATGCTACACTAGTGATTGAAAATGAAAAATTGAAAAATGATGTTAATGAACTCACTCATGCTTTGGGTAAGGCATATGGTGGAGATGCCCGATTGCTAAAGTGCTTGGGTAGCCAAAGATTTTCCCACTAGAAAGAGGGATTGGGCTATACCCCCAAGAAAGGCAAGGCAGCCTTTGTAACTCCAAAGCCTAGCTTTGTGAGAAGCAATGGTCGGTTTTGCAATAGTTGCAAGCAAGTAGGGCATGTTGACCAATATTGCAAACTTAACATGATCCAAACCAAGTTTGCTAAAGCTACCTCCATGCACTTTGATTCATGTTATATGCTTACCAAAAGTGCTAAAGGTATCATGGCTTAGTATGTTGGCACACCCATTGTTGGCCCAAAGAAGAAGGCTATTTGGGTGCCAAAATACTTGGTCACTAACTTTGGAGGACCCAAACAAGTATGGGTACCTAAGAAGAACTAATTTGTTTTGTAGGTAAATTACAAAGCCGGAGGAAGGCATTGGGCGCTTGATAGTGGGTGCACTCAACACATGACTGGGGATTCTAGAATGTTCAAATCAATCAACTCCAACACCAGTGATGGCATTGATAGTATTACTTTTGGTGATAACGCCAAGGGAAAAGTCAAAGGGCTTGGTAAGATTGCAATATCCAATGACTTGAGCATATCAAATGTCTTGCTAGTTGAGAGCTTGAACTTCAGTTTGCTATCCGTGGCTCAATTGTGTGATCTTGGATTCAAATGCATATTTGGGGTAGGCGATGTTGAGATCATTAGTGTAGATGGTTAAAACTTGATCTTCAAAGGCTTGAGATATGAGAACCTCTATCTAGTTGATTTCAATGCTAGTGATGCTCAATTGTCAACTTGCTTGCTCACTAAATCAAGTATGGGTTGGTTATGGCATAGAAGACTTGGTCATGTTGGCATGAAGCAATTGAATATATTGATCAAGCATGACTTAGAGGCTTGAAAGATGTTGTGTTTGAGAAGAACAAACTTTGTAGCTCTTGTCAAGCCGGCAGACAAGTTGGTAACACCCATCCTAAGAAGAGTATGATGAGCACTAGTAGAGCTTTTGAGTTGTTGCACATGGATCTATTTGGACCAACAACATTCACAAGCATTGGAGGCAACAAGTATGGTTTTGTGATAGTGGATGATCTTACAAGATACACTTGGGTATTCTTTCTCAATGACAAAAGTGACACATTTGCCACATTCAAATCATTTGTCAAGAGATGCCACAATGAGTTTGAGACCACCATCAAGAAAGTAAGAAGTGACAATGGTAGTGAATTCAAGAATACAAGAGTTGAAGAGATATGTGATGAGCTTGGAATCAAGCATCAATTCTCGGCCAAGTACACTCCACAATCAAATGGCCTTGTTGAGAGGAAGAATAGAACATTGATTGATATGGCAAGGTCTATGCTTAGTGAATACAATGTGAGTCACTCCTTTTAGGCGGAAGCTATCAACACCGCTCGCTACTCTAGCAACCGATTGTATTGTCACCCATTGATGGAGAAGACACCATATGATCTATTGAATGGAAGAAAGCCCAACATTGCATACTTTAGAGTGTTTGGTTGCAAATGCTATATCTTGAAGAAAGGCACAAGACTTGGGAAATTTGACAAGAAATGTGATGAAGGGTTCTTACTTGGTTACTCAACCACAAGCAAAGCCTATAGAGTATGGAATTCGGCTAGTGGTATACTTGAGGAAGTACATGATGTTGAATTTGATGAAACCAATGGCTCTCAAGTTGAAAATGAGAATCTAGAAGATGTGAGTGGACCTCAATTGGCAAATGCTATGAAGAACATGGATATTGGTGACATTAAGCCAAAGCAAGTGATTGACATAGAAGATAACAAAGATCAAGCGCTCAACTCACCTCATATGCAAGCTAGTAGTTCTCAAGTGCAAGATCAACAAGTGGCTAGTTCATCTCAACGAGGCTCAAGCAATCAAGTTCCTATCCTTCAACCAACCAACATTGCAAGAGATCACCCCATTGATCAAATTGTTGGTGACATTACAAGTGGTGTTCAGACAAGATCAAGATTAACATCCTTTTGTGAACACTATTCATTTGTATCATCCATAGAGCCAACAAAGATTGAAGAGGCCTTACAAGATGTTGATTGGGTCAATGCAATGCATGAAGAGCTCAATAATTTCAAAAGAAATCAAGTTTGGGAACTAGTTGAAAGACCTAAGAACTACAATGTGATTGGCACAAGATGGGTATTTAGAAACAAGTAAGATCAAGATGGTTGTTGACGGTAATTAAGAGCTATATTTTCACCATAAAAATACCGTCAACATCCTCATATTCCAAGGAAAGCAAGCATATCCTGAACATATTGTGCCAAATAACTAGTTCCACATGTCCCATGACTATTTGATGCAAATAATGACAAAAGGGGACATTTGGGGCTAGTGGGCCCACACAGGGGGGTCGGCCGACCACCTTGTGGGGCCGCTTGGCATCCCAAGCCTCCATGATCCAAGATCCACCCTCTAGATCACTCTCTACCCCTTGGATCCAAGTGTATCTCTTACCAACGGTCCAGATTCACATCACGAGGATCCATGGGCCCACATCAAGAAGATTAACCTGACAACTCGACTCAGAACCGACATCCAAGGCATATGAAAGGTGGGACCAGTATCCAGGAGGCAGAGGTGGCCCACCGACCCCACATGTGGTTCGGCCAAACCATAGGTGGGGCCCACCAGGCCCCCACTTAGCCCCTGATCAATGGGCCATCTTCTAAAACGTCCAGGAGGACCCACATGCCATGTTGTGGTTCGGCCGAACCATCATATGGCGGTTTCACCTCCCCAACCGACTTACCTACTCCCCACATGATGGAAATCAGCACCATTGATCCTTAGGCGGTTCTGAAGTCGGTTGGATCCAACGGTGCTTGATGAAGGTGGCGCGGATCGCTGACGTGGCACCGGAGTAGCCCCTACTCCACCAATAGATATAAATAGACCCCCTAGGCCCTCACTCTGACTCATGCCTCATTGGAGAAACACTACACCTTAGTCTCTTAGCGGAGCTCTCTAGTAGTGTTATGTTAGTTGGAGGAGAGTGAGGAAGGTCTTCTGGAGAAAGCCCCTGGCCTCTCGGGAATCTTCTCCGGACTTCTTCCTCGGCGGATGCGAGTCTCTTGTAAGTTTAGCTCTTGTAAGTGACTTCTTCCGAGTACTTTATAGTATTTGATATTCTAAGTCTAGGTTAGCTATTATACACCTTTTCCTGCTTGTTCATCACTTTACTTTAAGTAGAGTGCTTTAGCCTTAACGTGGGGTTAAAGTAGTAAGAATAGTGTAGACATGGTGTCTAGACTAGATCTTACCTTTGTAAACCGCTTATCGCGTGGATTGTTCGTGGATGCTAGTAGAAAGTGACAGCTCTATCTAGCCTTTGTATTCCACCACGCGTGTTAGATAAGTTCTTAAAAGGTAGGGCTTCAATACAACATGATGGCGCGGTCCGGTCGGAGTTATATCTCTTACTGATCTATCCCATCGCCTCCTGGAAGAGAAGGGCTGATAAAGCCAGTATAACCAGTTATACCTTGTTAGATATCTTTGCTATATCGAACCTCTCAACCCAGTTATCATAGTCTCCCTTGATCCATCATAGGACATATCCATATTCCTAGTTAGATCACTACTCGTTCCCTATGGAAAATACGATACCTGGAATACTCCCGGTGAAGTGCTACATCCGTATAATCTGTGCGCTTGCGGATTTATCCAATAGTCATAAGAAATACCAACAAGCATTTCTGGCGCCATTGCCGACGAACGATAGCTGTTTTAACTAGTATCCTTTGGTCCTATTATCCTTGTTTTATCTTTCTTTTCATTTTATCCTTTTCATATACTCCATGAACGAACCATCCATCTCTCATCTTACTTTTCCAAAGGGCCATAGTTTGGAACCACCACCATCATAACATCCCATCCTTTCACTTAGCTATGAGCTTCGCCCTAGCTTCATAGCCAAAGTTCGGGAACAACCTTTTTCTGGGGATGAAGATGAAAATCCTTACACTCACCTACGTGACTTTGAACAATTGTGTTCATGTCTCAACATCCAAGGGATGAGGCGAGGTACCCTTAAGTGGAAGCTATTTCCGTTTTCTTTGACGGGAATAGCCAAACGATGGTACCCTTAAATGGAGAATGGGAAAGATTACAATCCAAATTCTGCCTAACTTTCTTCCCTATTCCTCGCGTTGTTCGTCTTCGAAAAGAGGTCATCAACTTCTCACAAAAGGAGAAAGAACCTCTTGGTGTGGCATGGGCCCGTCTTTTAGAGCTATCATCATCTGGCCCTGATCATGCTATAACCGAGCCAACATTGTTACAACACTTTTATGGCGGTATTAGCAAAGATTCCGCACAACTTCTTGATATAACTTCCGGGGGAGCCTTCCTGTGTTTATCCGTTAGTGCAGGGAAGAATCTTCTTATAAAGATTCTTGAGAACACCCCCTCTACTAACGATTATAATGAAGGACCCAAGGAAGAACAAAAACCAGCCCTTAGAAAAGAATCCTCGATAGCTGAATCACCACCATTTCTATCCAAAGATTCTGCCATCGATCCTGAACCACAAATACCACAAATCTCGAAGGAAGAAAAAATTCAACTCCTAAATCATTCCTTCGAGTTCGAGGCTAACCGTTCATATGATCTTGCTGGTTTTGGGAATGTCCAAAATGATTCTTTCCTAAATAGACCTTCTAAGAAACATCTTTCTAGACCTCCCATGAAGGGATCTCTTCAAAACCCTCCCAAATCAACATCATCTTATGCCTCGACTTCCCACATGGCACATCAGGAAAAGCCTGGATATTTGATGAAGAAATGTCGAGTGAGCTTATAGAAGAACTCACGTGTTTAGAAGCCAAATCTATCCTCTCCTTCTCTATGCCCACCTCTGACTTATCCTACGAACGCATTTCTACAACCATCCTTGATCCTGATGATCCCCCATGTGTTCCTTCATTCAAGTCTTATGATGACCCACTTGATGACTCTGGGAATTCATTAAGACACCCGAGCCATGGAAGCCATGAGGGCCATAAATCTGACCAAGTGGAGCAAAGACAATGGTTAGAGCATCTATCTACCATTGTAAGTCAAGAATGGTTGGATGAGGCTGAATCCTCAAAGGAAGTCACTAAAATTCCCACACATATGAGGAGAATATCATGTCAAGTGTTGGGCATTGATGGTGAAATTTGCTACGATCCTAGCCTCGGGATCAACATCCTTCCTCATTTCCATGTTCCAACATCATCAAAGGATCATCTATCCCAATCACAAAAACACCTTAGACTCCCCAATGGTCAAGTCCTTGATTGTTTAGGAGTCCTTCATGATGTTCTTGTGGTGGTTGATGATCTCAAGATCTTCCTAGATTTCCACATCTTTGACCTTCCTAGACTTTCCTTTCATCTTACCTTTATCGGAAGGCCAATCATGAGAATCTTGGAGAACACCTTAGAAAATAAGAAGCTTGGTTCTAGAATAGGTAAAGATTATCTACCCATTTGTTCTTCCCGACCTCTCATCAAAGGGTTAGAATCCAAACCAATTCTTGATCCAAGGGGTGAGCTTATGTCAATCTCGCCAACAACCATGACCCACTCAAGTTTTCAGGATGACTTGAAATGTCATGAGAAAGGAAGTGCTCACCCACTCAGGGAGAACAATACCAATGAGCATGGAAGCTATTCCCCGATCTTCCCATCAAATCCATGCTCAAGTGAGAAATCTCCCAAATCGATCCTTCCCTCTACCATCACTAGACACATGATCTACAACCCCTTCATTCTTCTTTCAAAAATCTTTGCAAGGTTGGTTGTAGATGTGTTTGTCTACCATAAATTTTGCAAATCTCGTAGTGGTTTTGGTCTTGAGGATAGGTTTGAAAATGTTGGAGTTGAAGGGGAAACCACTTCACCAACATGAGTTGCAACTTGAAGGTTTCCCAAAGACAAGCTTGTGTCTTAAAATTAAGCACTTTCGGAAGATAACCCGAGCTTTCTTCTTTTCTATTAAAGTTTGCTTAAAAAATATAAAACAAAATTAAAATATTTTTCTTTTAGTTTCCCAAGATTCTAAAATGAATAAAATGACTTCGTAAAAAGAGATTAAGGGAATAGTTGTGAAATTGTTTCTTCAGGTATTTTTCTTACTAACCATTTCAGGTTTAAACAAAAAGAACGATGGAGCAAAACACAAGATATGTTCAACCAAACATCCTTCAATAATGAAGCACATTTAAAAGAAAATTTCACATCCTAGACTTGGTTTTTCACATTGTAAAATGTTGCAAAATCCAAGTATGGGGGAGTGAATTTCTCTAAGAAATTCATGTCATGCTTCATTGTTTAATTTTGTTTGGTTTTCTCTATCATGTTTTCTCTTTATACCTTGCTCATCTTGTTAAGTCACAAAAACTAAAAAGAAAAAAATGCAAATGCTCATATGGTTCACCATTCATGCTCTTGTCTGTTCTTAAAATGACTCTCTTTATTCTTTCATGCTTCCTTGTTCTTTTATAAGTATGCTTTGGTTTGGGAGTAGAGATCTTGCTTCCAAAAGCTCTTTAAATTAAGCATGGTGCTTAGGTTAAATAGCTTTCGTTGATCAAATTAGACATGGTGTCAAGTTTGATTAATGAACCAAAAGTAAACTTGTATGAAATTTGGTTGTACTTTTGGACTAACCAATGTATGATAACTTAAAAAAAATTGGTGGTTAAGTCATGAGATCATTCATAAGAGACAAATGAAGGTTTGAGATGGTTTTGAAATCATCTTGCATATCTTTGCCTCAACCTTGCTTAACTTTTAAAGAACTGGTGAACAATGATGGAACATCCCTCTCTGTGCTAAAATGCTAAAGCCAACTTTTCTCTAGCATAAAAGATGTCCTCTGTTTCTATGACAATAATGCCCCTACTTTGAATCATATGAGAATTCCTTCAGGTATGTGTTGTCCACTAATCCTTCACAGGAGAGAAGAAATGAATGGAGGAAAGGGTCTGAGTACAACGTGTTGACCATTCGTCATCAGCAATATCGTGACACATAGAATCGTCACGCTTCAAGATTACGGCTCAACACCTTTAAAGGTAAATGGTCAATGTCTCAAATCTTCTCATGAACATGAATCATCTGAGCATGAAAGTGACATGATAGATTTTGTTCTTAATGTCATTTAGAACTAAAATCTACATGTTTTAACTTTTTGTTCAAATTTCAAAAATAACTTTAGAAATTGCCTAGACTTAGCCTTGACTCCCCCCTCGTGAAAGATCGGCCCATTTGGCCTCTAAAGTGGTTCGGCCGAACTTATCTTTGGGCCAAACAGCCCGAAACTTCACGAGCTGACTCACCTGGCTCGACCAAGTTCAGAACATGGCTCGGTCGGACGTTAGATTTCAAAAGGGAATCGGCCGACCGTGTCTTTGGGCCAATCAGTCTGAGACTTCAGCCAAGCTCGGTACTCCTGACCCGATGGAGTCCGAAACCTGGCTCGGTCGGACCATATCTTTCAAAAGATGGTCGGCCAACCGTGGATTTGGTCCTTCAGCCAAGCTTGGTACTCCTGAGCGTTAGATCAATAGTTCTCTCTCTGTTTCTGGCACGATCCAAGTGAAAATTGAGGCGAAGGGTGTTGGATTCTATCGTCTTTACCTCTCCCTTTCCTTCTTCCTCCTCTTACCTTGTTCTTCTTCACCACTAGTAGAAATTCCATCTTCTCTTACTTCCCTTCTCAACTTCCTTGACCTCACCATGGTTCCACCGAGAAGAAGAGCGATATGGAAAAGTTTCTACGTGTTGTTGCCAAAGAAAGCTTTACCAACTTAGAAGAAAAGGTTTCTGAGGAGAGAATGGGTGTATCGGTCTTGAAGATAGCTTTAATGACTTTTGCATTATCACTAATGCAAAGCTCAAGCTCTTATCCAAAGTCTTTGAGAGAGAGGATCTCCTTGCCCCTCCTTCTCTTTAATCATCTTCTAGAGCCACCGGCATAACCTGCCGCATGGCCCTGATAGAAGAAAGCATGAAGAGATGCTTGTCATCCCTAAAGCTAAGGCCATAGGACCTTCTCTCTCCATCTTCTCCCTTGGATCACCTTAGCCCTTCATAGCAACAACATATTTAGGCTTGATAGTCTATCACTCATACGCCTAGGCTATCAATGATAAAAGAAACTCTTGGTTCTGCTGGTATCTTACCCTAGCAGAACCCCTGCATTTGATCTCTCTCTGTCCTGTGTTGCAGTATGCTGTGAAACAAGTATGGGGGGTATCGATCGACACCCCAACATACTATTTCACCAGATCGACCATGGAATCATGATGTACATGGTCATGACACATCCCACGAAAAAATTGGTCCAAAATGGCCACTTTTGTGGATCGGCCGATCCACTTTGGAGGCCAAAATTCAGAACAGACAGAGTGAATCAACATTCAGAGGTAAGGAATTCTATTGCAGAGACCGAAATGGCCAAATGGACCAGTAGGGCGGTCGGCCGACCGTGCCTATAGGCCCCGGGCCCAACAGCCAGCATCCTTTCAACTTCAAACATCTATTCTGACTGGTTTGCCACGTCTCTCCCTTTTTCCCTTTATGTTTTTTCATTTATTTTACTCATTTTTCTCTTTAAAAATAAAAATGAAATAAAAATAATTTCTTCATGAAATTCATCACTTAGCTTAATTTCCTTTTAATATTGAATAAAACAAGAAGATCGCATCCAAAATTAAAATTTTGAAAAGTGACATGATCTATGATGTTTTGAGGGTAAAAGCGTCATAAAAATGAATTCTTGCTTTTTCTTATGCTAGTGGGAAAATATCTTGATAGGGAACCATATTGACTAAGTTGTTGATTCATACCCTATCTATTTAAGGTTCTTGGAGATTAACTTTTGAAAACGTCATAAAACCATAATGTCACTACTCCTCTATAGTGAGAAAATTTCTACCAAAGCCATATATGCTCTTTCATGATATAAGCTTTCTACATAAGATGCTTGCTTTGTGTTGAGTTTGGTCAAGTTTTGTGACCCTTGTTGAGAGATTTATCATGCTCCCAAGATCAAGATCACGTACACGCCACATATACATGCTGCTTCTACACTGGAAGTACGCAGAAACATGTCTTTCATTTTCCACATAGTTCATACTCCATGTTCTAATAGAAATTCTCTCTCTAGTATATGTTGTTAGTCAATGAGACATAGACTATGCAAAATTATAAAATATATGAAAAAAATAGGGGCACATGAAGGTCCCAAGTTTTAGAAAAAAAATGATGATGAGCAAATCAAAGCTCATAGAAAAAGAAAAATAAAGATAGCTATGTCTCAAAATTATAAGTTAGAAAGAGAGATCTTATAAAGGAGTTTTGATCATTCGCCATGTTTCCACACACTTGCACATCTTGATCTAAGTGTATGACATTTCTCTCCTTGGATCCCGAATTTGACTTTACAATATATGCAAGGTAAGTATGCTACATTGTTTATCCCTACCTAAGCTCCATATGAGCCTTTTAGAAGTAGGAAGATAAAAAAGAAGGCAACCTCATGTTATGCCTTGGTAAGGATTCATACACCTTGAGTGATCTAGAGTGCTATATGAGGAGTAAGTTGACTTATGAGCTTTCTTTTGAAAAATTATCAAAAACTTCAAGTACTAAAAATATGATTTGGGAAAGATGACTTTGCCTTGAGAGTTGTTCCATTTCTCAACTTCTCAATGATATATGTTAGCCAATACCACATATGCCATTGGTATAACAAAATGACTTAAGTGAATCTTTATGCTTGCTTTATACTTTGAACAACATAGACTTGTTATCTTTTAACCTTTACTCGAGGACGAGCAAAGAGGTAAGTATGGGGGATCTTGTTGATGGTAATTAAGAGCTATCTTGTCACCATCAAAATACCATCAACATCCTCATATTCCAAGGAAACCAAGTATAACCTAAACATATTGTGCCAAATAACTAGTTCCACATGTCCCATGACTATTTGATGCAGATAATGACAAATGGGGACATTTGGGGCTAGTGGGCCCAGACAGGGGGGTCAGCCGACCACCTTGTGGGGCCACTTGGCATCCCAAGCCCCCATGATCCAAGATCCACCCTCTAGATCACTCTCTACCCCTTGGATCCAAGTGTATCTCTTACCAATGGTCCAGATTCACATCACGAGGATCCATGGGCCCACATCAAGAAGATTAACGTGACAACTCAACTCAGAACCGACATCCAAGGCATATGACAGGTGGGACCAGTATCCAGGAGGCAGAGGTGGCCCACAGACCCCACATGTAGTTCGGCCGAACCATAGGTGGGGCCCACCAGGCCCCACTTAGCCCCTAATCAATGGGCCATCTTCACGAAGGTCCAGGAGGGCCCACAGGCCATGTTGTGGTTCAGCCGAACCACCATATGGCGGTTTCACCTCCCCAACCGAATTACCTACTCCCCACATGATGGAAATCAGCACCATTAATCCTTAGGCGGTTCTGAAGTCGGTTGGATCCAACGGTGCTTGATGAAGGTGATGCGGATCGGTGACGTGGCACCGGAGTAGCCCCTACTCCACCTCTAGCTATAAATATACCCCCTAGGCCCTCACTCTCACTCAAGCCTCATTGGAGAAACACTACTCCTTAGTCTCTTAGCGGAGCTCTCTAGTAGTGCTATGCTAGTTGGAGGAGAGTGAGGAAGGTCTTCTGGAGAAAGCCCCGGGCCTGTCGGGAATCTTCTCTGGAGTTCTTCCTCGGCGGATGCGAGTCTCTTGTAAGTTCAGCTCTTGTAAGTCTGGGTTAGCTACTATACACCTTTTCCTACTTGTTCATCGCTTTACTTTAAGTAGAGTGCTTTAGCCTTAATGTGGGGTTAAAGTAGTAAGAATAGTGTAGACGTGGTGTCTAGACTAGATCTTACCTTTGTAAACCGCTTATCGCGTGGATTGTTCGTGGATGCTAGTAGAAAGTGACTGCTCTATCTAGCCTTTGTATTCTACCATGCGTGTCAGATAAGTTCTTAAAAGGTAGGGCTTCAATACAACATGATGGCATGGTCCGGTCAGAGTTATATCTCTTACTGATCTATCCCATCGCCTCCTGCAAGAGAAGGGCTGATAAAGACAGTATAACCAGCTATACCTTGTTAGATATCTTTGCTATATCGAACCTCTCAACCCAGTTATTATAGTCTCCCTTGATCCATCATAGGACATATCCATATTCCTAGTTAGATCACTACCCGTTCCCTGTGGAAAATACGATACCTGGAATACTCCCGGTGAAGTGCTACATCCGTATAATCTGTGCGCTTGCGGATTTATCCAATAGTCATAAGAAATACCAACAATGGAATAATTGTGAGAAATAAAGCAAGATTGGTAGCTCAAGGTTACACTCAAGTTGAAGGTCTTGACTTTAGAGAAACTTATGCACCGGTTGCAAGATTAGAGGGAATTAGAATCCTATTGGCCTATGCATGTGCACACAACATCAAGCTATACCAAATGGATGTGAAGATTGCTTTCTTGAATGGATATATCAATGAGCTAGTATATGTTGAGCAACCTCCCGGTTTTGAAGATGACAAGAAGCCCAACCATGTGTACAAGTTGAGGAAGGCTTTATATGGCTTGAAGCAAGCACCTAGAGCATGGTATGAAAGATTGAAGGATTTTCTCTTATCCAAAGGGTTCATCATGGGGAAGGTTGACACTACTCTCTTCACCAAGAAGCTTGGCAAGGATCTATTTGTGCTCCAAATCTATGTTGATGATATCATATTCGGTTCAACCAATCAAGATTTTTGTGAAGAGTTTGGCAAAATGATGGCAAATGAGTTTGAAATGTCAATGATTGGTGAACTTATCTACTTCCTTGGAATTCAAATCAAGCAATTGAAGAATGACACCTTTGTGAGTCAAGGCAAGTACATCAAGGATATGATCAAGAAATTTGGCCTAGAAGAATCAAAAGGCATTAGCACTCCTATGGGCACCAATGGACACTTGGATAGTGATGCTAGTGGCGATATGGTGGATCAAAAGTTGTATCGATCTATGATTGGAAGCTTACTCTATGTGACCGCTTCAAGGCCGGATGTCATGTTTAGTGTATGCATGTGTGAAAGATTCCAAGCCTCTCCAAGAGAAAGTCATTTTAAGGCTACAAAGAGAATATTGAGGTACTTGAAGCATACAAAAGATGTTGGATTGTGGTAGCCCAAGGGGTCTAACTTTGAGTTACTTGGATATTCGGACTCTGACTATGCGGGATGCAAGGTTGATAGAAAGAGCACATCGGGCACATGTTAAATGCTAGGAATGTCACTTGTATCTTGGTCATCAAAGAAGCAAAATAATGTAGCACTCTCTACCGCCGAAGCCGAATACATAAGTGCGGGTAGTTGTTGTGCTCAATTGCTTTGGATGAAGGCAACTTTGAATGACTATGGAATCAATTTCAAGCAAGTGCCATTGCTATGTGACAATGAAAGTGCGATGAAGCTAACCAACAATCCGGTTCAACATTCAAGAACCAAGCACATTGACATAAGGCACCACTTCATAAGGGACCATCAAAAAAAGGGTGATATCAAGATCACAAGTGTTGGCACCGATGATCAACTTGCTGACATATTCACCAAGCCACTTGATGAGAAAAGATTTTGCAAGCTAAGGAATGAATTAACATTCTTGATTTCTCAAACATGTGTTGATGCACCACCAATATATGACATGCTTCTCCTTTGAGCAAAGCAAGGTAAAAGTTGATTGACATGTCATTCATCCAATATTAGGACTTGTGTAGTGCAACTAGATATCATCTCATTAGGTTCATTCATGAAAATCAAATGCTTTGATGCTTATATGGTACCACTATTGCTTATATGCTTGATTTTGATCTAGTGGTAGCATATGACATGTTTGTAGGCTTGCAATCCTAGTGTTTGATCTAGAATATGAACTTCAAATGTTTAGCTCAACATGGGTAAGATAACCATTCTAGGATGTGTGAACAAGCTTGTCTATGGTTTAAACCGAGTTAAATATTTGGGGCAAGTAATCTAGATTGAACCACACCTAAGCTTCTCTCCAATAATCCTAATTTGAGCACATCTTTTGTGATAATAGATGACAAAGGGGGAGAAGTAAGTAAAAGTAAACAAAGAAATATTTTGAAAATTTTGAAATATGAATGCACACAAGTAGGGGAGCAAGCCTATGAATCAAGTTGTTGCATATCTTTGTGCATTCGTAAAAGCTTGCTTGCATATGTATTTATATTCATGACATGCTTGTGTGGTGAATGCTAGAAACTTGATCAACATGATGCTTGAAGTACTAGCTTGTATAGGTTGTTGTTAATTCTTCAAGTGGTATTCCAAGTGTTATCTCAAAAGTGTTTTTCAAGTGATTCTAGGCATTCATGGTGCTAAGGATGGTATAATTTGGCACTCCGATTGGTATCACGCTTCAAAGGTCCATCTCTTATACCTTAGCATCATTTGGTAGCATTCACTCTCCCACAATTCTTATCCATGCATATGTGATCAAAATGAACCAAACTCGTATATCACATATGTAGGGGGAGCTAATACTACCAAAGTTGAAATTTTCACTCTATATATTCATTTGTGAAAGGTTATCATCAATTACCAAAAAGGGGGAGATTGAAAGCCCAAGTTTGGTTTTGGATAATTGATGAAACCTATGGACTAACCCTATTGATAAGTGTATGATCAAGATAGGGTGATCCAATGTGATAAGTGGAGCTAAATGAAGGATCATGATAGATCAAGTGCTCCATAACTAAGGAAAAGAAGAAAGAGAAAAACAAAAATGGGCTCAATGCAAAGGTATATCATAGGGCTATTTTTGGTTTAGTGATCAAGACACTATAGAGAGTGTGATCACCTTTAGGATGGATAGTCGTACTATCAAGAAGGGAAAAACGTGTTGTGATTGCGGTTATCAAGTGCTACTAGGTGTTGTCACTCATGCATATGCATTAATTCACCTAGTAACATAACCTTGCTTAAAAGACATAAAATATATGCTAAACCTCTGCTCTAAGGAAGTACCTTAAGTGTTTGGCACAATGGAGCAAGGTTGGAAAAGAAAGAGACAAGAAAGGAGCAAGACAGAGGCGTCGGACGCTAAAAGATCAGGCGTCGGACGCTGTCCATCGCAGAGGACGATGGCGTTGGATGCTGGGACTCTGACCCTAAGCGTCCGTCGGCCTTACCAGAAGCTCCAGAGAATTTCCAGGGCGCAACGGTCAGCGTCCGTTGGATTCTTGTGGAGCGTCCGTCGGGCTTCTAGAGAGCTCTGCAAACAAGCAACTCATAGAAAGGCGCCCGACGCTGAGGGGCTGAGCGTTGGACGCTGGCTCAGAGCGTCCGTCGCACACCTGTCAGCCCAATGGCTATCTCTGACAGGGAGTCGGACGCTGCGACAGAGCGTCCGTCGCATCTACAAAGAGCGTCCGACGCCAACTTATCAGCCCAACAGCTAGTGGCTTTGAGGGAGGTCTATAAATACTTGTTGGCTGGCTTGGGACTCTCCTCTTGCACATTTTGAACACCTTGAGACCCTCTAGAGCTGAGCACCTTCCCTCCCACTCATCTCTTTGATCTTTTGCTCAATCCAAAGAGATAGAGTGCATCAAAGTGCATCGCTTAGTGATTTGCATCTAGAAGCACTTGGTGATCGTTCTTGCTGCGATTTTCTTGTTATTCTTGGTGTTTGCCAACACCTAGACGGCTTGAAGCAAGAAGGAGGATTCAACACGAGTTGGTGATTATTCGTGGTTGATCCCGGTGATTGTGAGAGGCTTGTACCCACCTCGGCGGAGCGCCAAAGGGTAACTCTAGTAAATTGCTCGTGTCATTGAGTTACTCTCACTTGGGTGGATTCTTGTGGCACTCAAGTTGTGAGCTAGGCTTGTCATTGCCTATTAGTCACTAAATCACCATTTGAGTAGTCGACAGAACGGGGACTAGCTTGGTGGCAACCAAGTGAACCTCGGGAGAAAATCATTGTGTCAACCATTGTCTCCCAGCTACTCTTGGTATTCATATTGTGATTGGCTCCTCATTGGTATATTCATTCTTCACAAGGCTTCGGTATAACAATCACCCTTATCTTTGCATTACATTCTTTCATATCTTGTCTAGTTAGCTTGCTAGTTAGTTTCTCTTGTTTAGTTGTTCTTCCTAGCTTGTATTAAGAGCCTTAGGTTTTTTCTATTGTGTGTTAGGCTCTTAACTAACTAGAATTGATTGGTTAGGTGGCTTTGCACCCCAAGTAGAGCTAGAGCAAAAAGCTTTGCTTAATTGTTATTCTAACCTTTTGCTCTAGTGCCTTGTAGAATTTTTATTAGAATTTTTATTTTGCTCTAGCCATCTAGGACCTTTCACTCGTCCTATATATACTTGAACGTGATAATGGGCCGATATTTGAGCTGTATGGGCCACTTATTTACCGCGGCGGACAACATTGCACCTCCGCCACGGTAAATCAATTTACCATGGCGGACACCTTAAAATGCCCGCCACGGTTCATAGACTATTTACCGTGGTGGACATTTTAAGTGGTCCATCACGGTAAATCGATTTCCCGTGACAGACATTTTTGCCCGTCGCGGTAAATAAAAAATGTTCGTCACGGTAAATTGCGGGATTAACTGTGGCGGGTAAAAATAGGCGCCCGCCTCGGAGACCTTCGGGACGTCGCTGCGGAAGTTCAATTTTGTAGTAGTGATATAGATGAGAGTTTGAGAAGAATAACATTGTGATTCTATACGAGATCTTATAGGTCACACAGGTGGTAAGTTCAAAGGCGGACGATTCGACCCGGCGAAAAGAGGGGAGCCATTGCAAGTATTCCATCATAGGTCGGTATGTAAATTCATGAATCATTGCATACATGTTCAATACATAGGATGATATGTTACTAGAACTAAAGGACCAGTTGCCCATTATATATTGCCCCAAGCAACCACCTAGATCAGTCCTCTACAGATACTACATGTGTGTGAGTTTATGAGAAAGAATGAACAATACATCAAGAACCCTGATAAGGTATAAGTTATTATGTAGCTGTATCGTTAATAATGTTGCAAATGTATTATTATCAACTGTAAATATATGACGTTTATAATCTTTGTTTTCAGGCATATAATAAAGTGGACAAGGGGAACAAGATCACACCAACTGTTTTATACAACACAGTTGAGGTCTTGTGCTCATTCATGATGAAAGAAGTCATTCCATGCTCAGGGAAGTATCACGATGCTAACAACGTCCTAGGAAGGCCGGAGTTTAGACCTCTAACAGATATTAGGAGTCCAAACCTTCGTCGAGATGATTATTAGAGCTTAGGAAAAACTTTTGATGTATATACATGCATGATGACTGTATTGCATATGTGATGTAAATGGATTTCCATGTAAATCTCATATCTTCAGCATAAAACTTTAATGTATGTAAAATGTTTGATATAATGCTTTTGTATGTATGATATGGAGGTTAGTAGATTCAATATGTGAACAAATGCAATATAATGCTTTTGTATGTATTTAAAATTTGAGAAAAGGCGGGGAAAAATTCTACATGCGGTTTAGTAAAGAAAACCGCTAGTGGAAATGTGTTTGGAACCGCCGGTATAAAGATTTTTTGTAATAGTGGAGTGTCATAGTTTGCTAAAAGTCTGACACTCCACAAACATGTGCTTTGCCTGCATGCTTTGCCGAGAGCTTGACACTTGAAAAAGTGGTGCTTTGCCAAGAGTCGGACACTCGGCAAAAGGTCATTTTCTGAGTGTTAATATTTACCGAGAACGGCTCTCAGTAAACCTAGTCTTTACCGAGTACCCGATATATAGCCTTCAGCAAAAACCTGGACACATGGCATAGTCCCAGTCTTCCGTAGTATGCACGGGTAGCTTGAAATCCTTGTCCTTAGCGTGTCATCCCACAGCTAGGTCTTGAACCCCGGCCGTAGATCAGTGGCGGAGCCAGGATTTTAAACTTGGGTATTCTTGCGTTCAAAGCCACCGCCAAAGCACACCAGCCGCTAACGTTATCGAGTTAAGAAAAGGGACTAAGAAATTACTTCACACTAATGACTCACTCATTTGCACAATTGATGAGTCAAATTTGGTTAGGTCGTCGGGATAGAGTGTGAGGGTGTCAGGGTCCAGGCGGAAGGGGTGAGAGGCCGCATGGTTTTGGAGGGTGTCAGTGCCCCAACCTTTAAGGTGGGGAGGTTTTGGAGCCAGCTAGCCTTTTTTTGCCACTGTGACCTGTGGGTGATTGTAACTCATATAAGCGTATGTCATGAGTTGAGGTCTTGAATGAAATTACGAGTGAAATACAGACAAGGGCCTTTTGAAAAGTAAAAAAGCAATTATAAGACTCGCACTACCTTTTAAGAGTTCTGAAAGAAATAAGAAAGTACTTCAACTTGATTTCTACGTTGATAAGTGTTGCGACGTGTATATTCAGATTTGTCTTAAAAATAGGATTAGAAGCCAGATATGATTTAGACTTATATTTGGTGGGACAATGTTGAGTCAATAGATAAAGGGATTGGAAAATGTATAATTAGATTCCGATTTGTAGAAACAATGGAACATACTACTAATAAGCAAGAAACAACCAAGCTAAAAAAAATGATGAAAAAATACACATGAAATAAGCTAGACAAAAAAATAGGGAAGAAATTTTTGGCTTTCTAATACCATGTGTAGATATAGACAAATATACATACATATATACTAAGAATACATGAAAAAGTTGGGTATTTCTGCATGGCTTAGACCCACTATGGTGACCAAAAAGATACCCAATAAACCGTACTCCCAGCACAGGCTTAACTCATTCCCTTGCCCCTAAGAAAACTTTGTCGAAAAAGGTTGTCATCGTAATAGGGATTGCACATCAACATGGCAGCCCTCAATTCTTCCAATTGTGACTTGTACTCTTCTAGGCTTCCTCTTTGCCTCAAGTGATTAAACTCATCAACTACACCAATCACATTTCTGACCTCAAACCTCTCTACAATCTCTTGAATTCACTATTGCCAAGATACTTGTCCCCTATTCACTAAGAAACTGTTGTACCAGCTTTCTTCATCTACAAGCTCAGCATTTAGGGGATCCATTTGGATCAAGTCTTGCTTGAATAGAATTTCATTTACTTTATTTCTGCATATCCTCACTCTGTCTCTAGTTTTTCCAAAAGATTGCTTATCCCATGCTTTGAGCGCTAGTTTTGTGTTCTTCAGTTTATTCTTTTTTGAAGAAACATTGGATTTCTCGTGACTGGGAGCTTTCTTCACTACATCAATAGAGGTGGGATTCCCACATGTGAAAGTACTTTCATGGCTTTGGTCCAGAGCTAACAGCCGGAATAAGACGAGGATCGGGGCATGATCACTGCAGCCCGGCGTAAGATATTCCGCACAGGAAGCATGAAGCTTTTGGATCCACTCAACTTCGGATTAACTAAGGCTCGATCTAGTCTGCCGATGATGCGTCTGGCCCCACCGGATTGATTGCTCCAATAGAGTATGTGCCCCGAGGAACGAAGATCGGTCAGGTTCGCATTCTGCAGACAGTCAAGAAAAAAAAAGGCTGGGCTCCTATTAAAAAAGGAACTCTACCTCCCATTTTTTAACCGACGGTTCTGACAGTATGAAAATCACCCGCTGCGAGCCATGGTCCTTGTATGCTAAGGCGGAGATTAATTAATTGCTGCCACACCACAGCAGGCGCCTATCTGTGGACAGATTGGATCGATAAATCTAAAAAAAACTTGTCAAGCTTTCCAAGGTCCGTCCCCTTCTCAGAACAGCAGCAAGTCAGCACCTGGTCAAATTCTCCAATTACGGTAATATACCATAAACAATCATCCTTTAGGAGCTATATTATCCCTCTAGGGGAGCTAGTATAGTTGGCCATAAGGTCACACCCCTTCTTCATTCATCCATTTAGGTCAGAATGGATCCAGGGAACCTGGCTCGGGTGTTGCCCTGAAAAAACATAGTAAGAGAGTCCAATCTCTGAAATATAGCATTTGATCTCCTAACCTAAGTAGTAAACCTAAGTAATAGTAGTAGAAGGCTTAGTATCTGACTTGATCCAATAGAGTAAGAACACACAGTAGATCCAGATTCCACACCTTGCTGTGGACTGGGGAGCTGGGCGTTCTGTGTGATTATGGAGGAACTGTAGTACTCGCCCCAAAATGCAAGCCGGGATAGATACTTAAAGAAAGGGGGAGCGGTGGGCCTTCAAAAAGGAGCGAGGGAGTGATGGGCAACCTTAGTCTATATATTGCTCGTGAGCCGCCAAGTTCCAGTCTCGCAACAGTACTGGCGTTAAAGGATCGGTCCTTCACTTGCGGATCGTTCGCGAGTTGAACTCGCTCTCTTGCCACGCCTTTGACTCACGACCTCAAGTCGGACTCATTCACTGCTGACTTTTGAGTTTTGAGGATCGTTCGTTCTTCACTCTCTTGCTATTACCAACAGGCAGCGCTGCAACCGACGGTGCATATTATCATATAGAAAGAAGCAAAGCGTAGCGATTCGTACTTGTTGACACAAAATGTGGCGCACTGTGCCTCACACACAGCAAGCCGAAAAGCGTGGCTTCAATCGGGTGCCCGGGTGTTTCGAAATCCGGAAACATACCAGTCAGTTTGACCTGAAACTAACAAGGGATAAAAATCATTAGATATAAAATTGGAACATGCTGGGTGAGACCAGACAGTTCCATATATACGGCACTGAAGCCACTTACGACGACATACAGCTATAGAAGTTGTCTGCCAATAAGTCTTATAGATCATTCGGCTAAAACAAACATAAAGTACGTAAAGCTTTGATTGTTGAACGTGCATGCATGAGAAAAGTATGTTTGGACGAATCATAATTAACTGTGGGTTAAAGCGTAACCAAGCTCGGCAATCCAACCGAGTTGGGATCCATGGTGAAGGAACATCTAAGCAAACACGATCAAACTAATCTAAAGCTTGTATCTGCCGCACAATACCTAACCTTATTAAAGCTTAAACGTGGTTAACATACATGAACCCGCAACACGTAGCAATCTAGATTAGACTGATTCGGCTATTGTGAACATAAGATCTATTTGTAGAGACAACATAAAAGCAATAACTGTTAAAGCATAAATAGATCTACAAGAAAGAATAGAGCCGAACAGTGTCAATCTAGATTGGGCAAAAAAGTGTTACAAATATATGAAATATCTAAAACATGCAACACGTGATAACTTAGTGAATCTACTAGATCTTGCCAAATCTAATAGAGCCAATAACTATCTTGATTTTGCTAAGCATATCGAGCAAACACCTGCCGCACGGTATCTACTCGTAAACGAAACATATGCGAAGACTTCTTGATTGTCAAGCAAGGATCCGCCACACGATCATTGACAACAAACAAGACTACTTGCACCAACGTCTAAATCCACCACATGATACTAGACATGATAACAAGTTTGTCGGGACTTACGGAGGTCGACGGATCGATGACTCCTCTCGAAGAACTCGATGACACGACAAAAGACTCGAAGTTGGCACGGGGCCGATTGTATTGATTTGGTATTGAACCCTTTTTACAATGGCCAAGGGTTTATATTTATACCCTGGTCATGACATGAATCCTAAAAGGACACGGTTACAAAATACCAAAGGAAAAACATGACATCCCTAACTTTAATTTCCTTCGGAGTCCTTATTGCCTTAATTGTCGCAGTTTTCGTTGCCCGATCGGTTATTGCTTGCCATTTTTGTCACTTCTTCAACGGAAAACCGCCCTTCCTGCCGACCGCACAATCATTTGCCGAATCTTTGGAAATTAGTCGACTGCATGGACACTTGCCGAATGCTTCGAACACCTGTCTCTGCAAATTTACTACGCACTGGCCCACCTATCATCTTCCTAAGCATGCCAAAATCCAGTGTTCACACATGCCCCCTCAATTTTGGGATAAAAATCGTTTTTTCTGAAATTGACCACAAACTTCCCCTTCTTCCTAGGTCAATACTATTCAACACCGCAGCCACCACTCAAAAAATCTAAGCCCCAGCATATTCTCGAATTCACCTCGAATCCCCAATGGCGACTCAGGATGAAATCCCAGAAGTAAGTTTCATTCACCTCCACGCATTCGGCAATTCTTGATTGGTTTTCTTGCTTATTTCCCAATTCATTCCTTTTCTTGATTTCTTTGAAGGAATACAAGAACCAGATTTTGATCCTCTATGCTACAAACCCTGATTCCTACCTTCTTTGTCCAATGGGAGATCCTGACCCAATTGAGATTATTGAGAAGGAAACCTCGAGAATCCCCTTCAAGTATGGAGTCACCCCGCCAAACCAATGGCCAAACACCTTCAAGACCTGGGCGTTTCCCCCAATCGTCGGATGGCGAAACTGGTACCAGGAGGATGCTGGATAAGAGCAGTAGCCACTGGGATGATCAAGACATCAACCACTGTCTGGAATTGTCTCTGTCAGAAATGCCCAGAAATGAATCCCTTCTTATAGGAGCCTCTCACTTTTGGTCTGATGCTATCAATGCCTTTGTTTTCGGCCATGGCATGATGACTTTCACTTTGGCCGATGTATTCATGATGACTGACCTAAATGTGTCACAACCAGTATACCCCTTCAAGTACAAGAGCAAAAGCAGCCAGAAAGCTATTAAATCTGAAGGTGGATGGGTTAAGTATATTCAGACCTACATGGAGACATCTGGTACTGTTCTTGACAAGGAATGTAGGGCTTTCATGAACATGTGGCTGTGTAGATTCATCTTTTGTGGAAATTCCAATGAGTCAACCTTAAATCACATGATGATGGCTGAGGACTTAGCTGCAGGCACTCTGATCCCCCTAGGTAAATATCTTTTGGGATCTGTTTATCACATGATGCATCAGATCACTGCCCAAATGCACCAAGGTGGGGAGATCACTTGTGTAAGTGGCCCTTGGTGGTTTGTCCAAATGTGGCTGCAACTGTACATGCATCAAATAATCTCTGTGCCCCTCCATAACTTGAGCTTCCCTTCAGTCAATTATGCTGAAGGTAGCATGGAAAGAGTTAAGGGCTGTCAAACCTATGGAGAAGCAGCATCTTCCATCAGTATTGACATGGACGTTGGTCACCTCTTCAAGCTGTTCTTTAAGGGTTTTGACAATGTGCTTTGGCTTCCTTACAGAGAAAATGATAATTTAACTCTTCCTTGTAAATTCAGCTATGAATCTGGCTGTTCTGACAAGGTGTTCACAGAGGTTTTCAACTCCTTCATCAAACCTTGCATCTTGCCAGCCGAATTCCATCATGGGAGATTAGTGCAATCTACCTATGAATTTTACTATCCAAACATGGTAGTTAGGAAATTAGGATGTGGACAGTTGCCCCCAAGACCTTTCTTTTCAACGACCATAAGATTCAGGGAGTTAATTAGAAATGAAATAGAAGCCAAAAAATGCTTTGAGCTTGGATGGAAACTGCCAATATATGAACCTTCTCCATTTGGGCTAGTAGATGTTGCTCATCCTCTTTTTGCTTCCTGGTGGCAAGAATGGCACAATCACATCTTCAACACACCAATACACTCTTTATGCCTGCAATCCCAATTTGCTTCTAATAGAGAGGTAATTTCATTGTATTTATCATTCTTTGATTTTGAATTTACTTCTCATTTTAACATTTGGTTATGCACAGGATTTTGAGCCCATCCTTCCTATCAAAGCAATCCAGTACTACTTAGCTGGGCCCAACCCTGTCCTGGGGTTTGATGCTCCAATTTTAGCAACCTTCATGAAGACTCCTCTGGGCCCAGCCACTGCATCTTCAGGAGGAGAAGGCAAAAGGAAATCATTTGAGAATATTAACGTGGCCAGAAAGACAAGGTCCAAGAAAGTCAAGCTGTCTCCCAAGTTATGAATCTTTTATTCAGTAATAAATCACATTTGGCAACAACTCTAACTGTCTTCACATCAATCATCTCTACTGCAGCCACATGTTGAAATTCCAGGATTAGGCAATGTTTCAACAACGATGGCTATTCCTCCTCAAGCATCTACTGAAAATGTAGAGGTTCAGGAAACTGAAGATGCAGAAGCTCATAAAGCTGAAGGCACAGATGTTCATGACACTACCTGTTGACACAAAAAGCGTCAGGATCTGCGAACACCTCGGGCTTATACCCGAAATTCGATATCCGAGGGTGTGCCAAAAGAGGTGTTGACACAAAAAGCGTCAGGATCTGCGAACACCTCGGGCTTATACCCAAAATTCGATATCCGAGGGTGTGCCAGTCGATTTGACCAGTTAATCGACAAGGACGATAACTAGAACAAAATCTGAACAGGGCAATGACGATACGCCCGGATGCCAAGACTCAGACTTGATCAGGATAACTAGACCAGAGCTGAACAAGACAACAACGATGCGCCCGGATGTCAAAGCTCAGAGGTACTCCCACACGGAACTTATAAGGGTTTGACGGAGATGAAGATGATGCAGCCCGTCGAAGCTTGAAGAACTCGTAGATAAACTAAGACTAATGCAATAAAAGAGTAAATTGCGATAAAAGTAGAATAAGAGTAAATTGATTTGATTTGATATGATTTATTTTTTTACACGCAGCCCTTGGGCACATATTTATACTCCCGCATGGAGAGTTGTACAGAGATACGACTCGTACCTTTCCTAAACAAAACTCCTACTTTAAAGGAAATAACTGACTCGCACTGGAGTCGGACCCAAATAACAATATTATTTTCCTAAACAGACACCCCTATTTTTAAAGGAAACAAACGACTCGTGCAACAGTCAGACTCAAACTACTATATTAATAGTGGTATAAAATCACCAGTTTTCTTATGTTCTTCTTTCGATGAAAACTTTCCATCGGCAGACTCACTCAATCCGCGACTTCCTTTTTCACCATCAGCCATCCCTTGCTGACGTCAAACGCTAAGTCACCCTGTGCCCATCGGCACTCCATGCCCATCGGCATCGGCAATACTTTCCGATCGGCAACCTTGTACTGGTAACTTGTCTTCACCAATCAATCCTTATCGGCAATCGGCATCAGCAACTTTGCAGCTCGGGCGACTTGACTTCACCGATTAACCCTTATCGACAAGAATCATCTAGCCTCCATCGGCACCAAACTTATCTTTCCTACAACATTCTTTCTCATCGGCAAATTCGACTGATAACTTTCCGATGCCGATAGAAAACAGCCACCGATCAACACAAGTCTTAGTTCATTTGACACGTGCCGAAAAACGGTGTCAACACATGCCCCCCAATTTCGGAGTGTATAATATTTTACGTGCCGAAATTCTCTCTACTGTAGCCGTTCCTTCCGAGATAACTGCACAACTTCCTCGATCTCCGCGCGCAGAACTGCAATTTATTGATAAAATTCCTCGACTATAGCACAAACAGTTACAAATCCAATCATATCTCCTTGATTATTGCGCACATCTATCGCAGGCCTCGCCACATTCCTGTACAGTACGAGCAGAAACTCCAAAATACCCCTGACCTAGGTTTATAAAAGTTACCACGATCCAACTTACTTTTTACCCTGGGCCTACTTTCACTTTTCACCTGCCTTCGTCTTCAACCTCCGGCGGCTTCAACCTCCGGCGGCTTCAACCTCGGCGGCGACTCCGAAGAACTGCACTGTGAGCCCAAGCAACAACACCCTCTTCTGACAGAAAGCAACTCGCAAGAACTCTTCAAGCTCCAATGGCGATTTACGTCGACATCCCCAAGGTAAATCCATTTCTTCCTCATCCCATCTCCTGCGAGTTCCTTTCCTGTATAAATTTTTGCAATCCTTTTTCAATCTCCTTCTTTGATCCTTCCTTTTCCTCTCGAAACCTAGGAACTGTACAACAAAGTAGTGATCCCCTTGAGCAGTCCAACTTCAACTGCCTAGGCCCAATGGGCAATCCTGACCCTAGCTACATGATCAACGCAGAAACCAACCGTATTCCCTTTAGATCTGAATGCTTTAGTTTAGGGTTATGGAAGGACGCCTTCCGTTCATGGCCCAAGCCCACCAAGGGGTGGAAAAATTGGTACCTTAGGGTCATTAGAACACAGCAAGTTTATTGGTCAGAGCGCAGTCTGGATCAGTGCATCAGGCTCTCCATTGCCGATATGGAGAAAAACGAGAACATGCTGATAGCGGCCTCATACTTCTGGTCTGACACCATGAATGCCTTCCTATTCAGACATGGACCAGCCACTCCTACCCTTGCCGATGTGCATATGATGACCGGCCTTGATGTCTCTTCTGCCGATGTCCCAGCTTTGTTCCATCGGAAAGTTGAGTACAAAGTGAACACACGGAACATCGGAGGCTGGACCGGTTATATCCAAGAGCACCAAAAGACTGGATCGGTAGGACAAAGAGAGCATGCTATCTTTCTGAACATGTGGCTGGAGAAGTTCATCTTCTGTGGCAAAACAGTCGGTCCGACCACAATGTGCCTCCCAGCTGCAGAACTCTTAGCCGATGGAACAAGACTTCCTCTCGGCCGATATCTTCTTGGATCGGTATACCGCCTCTTACACCAAGTGTCCAAGAAGTTACTGCTAGGGGAGCCCATCAGCAACCTCGGAGGCCCCTGGTGGTTCATAAACATGTGGCTGAACGCACACATGTATAAAGTCCTTCAGTTTGACTTGTTTGCTCAGCAATTCCCAAGGGATATATCGGAGAACTATGTATTCAGTGATGATGAATCGGCAACTGGTCCTCCACTCAACTTTGGAGAGGCTATCATAGTGCTACCAGGAACCGATGCCGATGCAGATCAGTTTGGCATGTTTTTCCAGAAATTTTACAATGGAATCTCTGCTTCAGAACGACTTTGGTGGCCATATATTGATGCGGACAACCAATTTCCCTTGCTGTTCAACCTTACCGATGGGAACGTGCCTCAGAATGAGGTGATCATGAAGGCCAACATTGTTCCTCGAGCTATTCCAATTAACATTTTCGGAAGTGGGAAGAATGCTCCTCTGTCTTTCGAGGTTTATTACCCAGCAGCAGCGGCAAGACAACTAGCATTCGGCCAACTGCCGATCAAGCTCTGCTATGGCATGGTGATAAAACCAAGGCAAATCATCTCCAGCTCCATAGACTGGAATAAGGTTGTCAATCTCCCGCCAAATGCCGATATTTCAGATATTGACTTATCCTCCTGGGCACCAACATCCTTCATCACGGAGGAATATAAATTCTGGTGGCAAGAATGGAGACATCAACTATTTGCCAAGTCATCACACTACTATCGGCATATGATTGACGCCGATCACGTCATTCCTGACGATGCAGTAAGTTTTCAATTTCTGATGCATTCCTCTTAATTTATTCCTGTCATCGGCATCTGACTTTCTTATGCTTAACAGGTTGATGATCCAATCCCCAAGACGAGCAGGAGTGGCAAGCCTTTCAACCTCCGAATGATGAGTCCTATATCACTCATTGGCAATAATACCCCCACACCGGCTGCCTTCACCCCTCAGAAGGTACCTAAGGTTACTCTCAAGCCCAAATCGACGCCTACAAAAACCACGGCTACATCGGCTGCTGCTGGTGCTGCTTTGACACGGGCTTTTGCAGTAAATCTTATCTTTACTTATACCGATCACATACTGCTCATCGGCAACATTTTCTTTATATAACTTGTACTAAATATTTTCAGGCAATGAGACCATCGGCAGCTGCTCCAAACGTGTGAACTTCTCCAACTCCTGCTGCCGATGCCCCCCAGGCTTCGCAACAAAAGCGGGCTGGTTCGCCTACTGCTGCGCCAAAGTGGAAACGCTTGAGGCGAGCTACCCCAGCTGCATTACCAACCGCTGCCGATGCATCAACAGAACAACCATCGACATCTGCTCCTGAACAATCAGCGGAAGAAACTCCGATCTAGGAAGCAACGCCACCACTGGAAGAACCAGCTGCAACAACATCAGCATCGGCACCAGTGCCTACACCAGATGAGAATCCTGACCAGAGGACGGCATCACCGCCACAGGAACCGATCACAACAGCAGAGACAGCGCCAGCAACAGCACCAACAGCGCCAATTGCTTCCCCAACAGAAGCATGCTCATCGGCAACTGCTGCCGATCTCCAGGATGAGGCTGTACCAGCCGACATGCCAAGTCCCGTGCAAGAAATCCGCTTTAAGATGGTAAGTTGGCTACTTAAAAATTTGTAGTACAACTTTACGACCGGCACATCTTAACTTCTTCTTTCTCAGGCCCAAGACTCCCCAGACAACTTGTTTTCTTTTGGCGTCAACCTCCAGGATGAGGATGACAACGAAGAAGCCTCCGCTCCAGTAGATAGCCTATTCTCATTCGCCATCAATCCTCCTGATGAAGATGAAGATGAAGAAAGCTCTGCTCCAACTTTATCGGCAGAGGTCAAATTCAAGCTTGAAGCACTGCTTTCTCTGCTGCAACAAGACACATCCCAGCTTGTCCAAGACTCTACTGCAGCAAAGATAGCTTTCAAGAACATCCAAGGCCACCTCTCTGCCGATACAGAAGAGATCCTCTTCCAGGCAGCATTCCTCGAGAGCCGCCAACTCTAATACCAACGGATCTCACGCCGCCTTGCCGATAGGAATGCCCAGTCCAAGCTTACAGAGGAGATGCTCAAGTTCAAGCAAATTGCCGATGAGAAGCATAAGAGCATCGGCCAAGTAGAAGCCTCTGGCACTAACCTTGAGCAAGAAATAGTTCACCTATCGACAAGGAGGGAAGAGCTATAGGCCGAATTAAGAAAGGTTGAAGAAGCTTTGAACATAGCTAACCAGAAGAAAGCTCAGCTGCCCGATACCGTCAAAGCTCTTCGATAAGAAAGGGACACAAACGCCCGACAAGCAATCGTGCTGAAGAAGAAGATCAAGCTGATCGAAGGGTCTGCCAACGCCGATGCCAGGGAGATGGAGGAGATAGAGCAAATTTGCCTGCGTGCGATATCAACCATCCAATCCTTGTTGTAGTTTATTACAATTCATCGTACCGGCAAATGTAACATTGATACTTGATTTTTCTCCAATGTAATGTCAGTACAACTTTTACCAATGTTTATATAACTTTTCTTTCCATCGGTACTCAACCGAGCATTTTATGCATCTACCAAAATACTAGGATAATATTTTTTCAAGTATTTACCGTTGATCGCTCTAGAGAATGCAAATCCTTCGAGAGTTTCTAAAATATAAGCATTGCCAGGAGCAGATTGTTTTATCCGATAAGGACCTTCCCAATTAGGAGACCACTTTCCAAACTTAGAACTCTTAGTCCCAATCGGTAAAATCAACTTCCGTACCAGATCACCATCAGAAAATTGCTTTACCTTTACTTTCTTGTCATACCATCTGGAAACCCTTCTCTTGTTCTCCTCAATGCTGATCAAAGCCCTCAACCGATGACTTGCTAAATCTTCTAACTCATCCTTCATAAGAGTATCATAATCATCGGTCGTCAACTGATCTTGAAAAGACAATCGCCTGGAACCAGTTTTAATTTCCCAGGGCAGGACAGCATCGTGTCCATAGACTAACTGATACGGCGAAACCTTGGTTGCACCATGACAAGCCATCTGATACGACCACAGGGCTTCATTCAACACTATGTGCCACCTTCTAGGATTCTCTTCAATCTTGCGTTTGATAAGCTTAATGACTCCTTTATTAGTTGCTTCAGCCTGACCATTAGCTTGAGCATAATAAGGAGAAGAGTTTAATACCTTGAACCCCATACTAGCAAAAAATTCATCAAACTCTCCCGATGTGAACATGGTTCCTTGATCGGTAGTAATAGTTTGAGGAATACCGAATCAGTAAACAATATGTTCCTTCACAAAATCCACCATATTTGCCGATGTCACCTTCTTTAGAGGAATTGCTTCAACCAATTTTGTGAAGTAATTGGTAGCAACAAGTATAAACTTATGCCCTTTGCTCGATGGCGGATAAATTTGGCCGACGAGATCAATTGCCCATCCTCTAAACGGCCAAGGCTTGATTATAGGATTCATTGCCGATGCAGGTGCCCTCTGGACATTACCAAACTTCTGACAATCTTGGCACCCTTTAAAATAGTTGAAGCAATCTTCAAGAATTGTCGGCCAATAATATCCATTCCGTCTGATCATCCACTTCATCTTGAATGCCGATTGATGCGCTCCACACACACCTTCATGGATTTCACCCATCAACTCTTTTGACTCCTCTTTACCAAGGCACCTGATTAAAACTCCATCAATCATCCGATAATACAATTCATCGTCGAGGAGCACATACTTGGTAGCTTGAAACCTCAGACGCCTTTCAACCTTCTTAGACGGATCTTTTAAGTAATCGGCAATTTCCTTTTTTCCAGTCATCGGCAACTATTACCGATGTCATGACTTCTTCAATCGGCTGATACCCTGAAGCATTCTGTGCTAACCGATTGGCCTCTTCGTTATGCAACATAGGAATATGCTCAAGGCGGTACTCTTTGAACTCCTTCAATAGTTGTAAACACCTCTCATGGTGTGCAATCAACACTTCACTTTTGCATTCATATACTCCAGTCAGTTGATTGATCACCAACATAGAGTCGCCAAAGATTTCAACGGCATCGGCATGCACTTCTCTGAGTAATTCCAACCCTTTTATTAAAGCTTGATATTCAGCCTGATTGTTTGTTGAAGTAGCAACAATCGGCAACGAGATCTCATACCTCCGTCCTCGGGGTGAAATTAAGAGAACACCGATACCTGCTCCTTCCTTGCACGTAGATCCATCAAAGAACAAAGTCCAAGGAGCAATCTCCACAGAGCTTACCATATTGCAATGCTGTGTAACAAAATCAGCCATCACCTGACCCTTAACTGCCTTAGCCGATTCATACCTTCGATCAAATTTTGAAAGTGCTAGAATCCACTTGCCGATTCTCCCACTTAATATCGGCATCGACAGCATATACTTAACCACATCATCTTTGCAGATAACAGTGCATTCAGCCGACAATAAATAATGCCTCAATTTTATGCAAGAGAAATATAAACATAAGCATAATCTCTCTATGGCCGAATACCTGGTTTCAGCATCTACCAGTCTTCTGCTCAAATAATATATCACACGTTCTTTCCCTTCAAATTCTTGAATCAAGGCCGATCCGATGACACTATCATCGGCAGACAAATACAACCTGAAAGGCTTCCCGTGTTGAGGTGGAACCAATACCGGAGGGTTTACCAAATATTTTTTGATCTCCTCCAAGGCTAACTGTTGTTCCTCTTTCCATATAAATTCTTGATCGGCTTTTAATTTTAACAATGGACTAAAAGATTTAATCTTACCAGATAAGTTGGATATAAATCTTCTAATAAAATTAATCTTGCCGATCAAAGATTGTAGCTCAGTCTTATTTGTAGGAGCAACCACTTTGTTAATCGCATCAATAGATTTTCTGCCGATCTCAATGCCTCTTTGATGCACCATAAAACCCAGAAACTGACCCGCCGATACACCAAATGCACACTTGTTAGGATTCATCTTTAACCCATGCTCCCTTGTGCATTCCAATATTTTTCGCAAATCGGCAAGATGCTTCTCAAAATTTCCAGACTTAACCACCACATCATTAATGTAGATTTCGACTATCGTGCCGATATACTTATGAAAGATGAAATCCATTGCTCTCTGATAAGTAGCACCGGCATTCTCCAAGCCAAAAATCATGACAACCCATTCAAATAAACCGACATGACCTGGACACCTGAAAGCAATTTTGGATATGTCTTCTTCAGCCATGAATATTTGATTGTATCCAACATTGCCATCCATGAAGCTAATGACTTGATGTCCAGCAGCAGCATCAATCAGCAAGTCGGCAATGGGCATCGGGTAGCCATCCATCGACGTAGCCTTGTTAAGATTCCTGAAATCAATACAAACACGAAGTTTTCCATTTTTCTTGTAAACAGGAACCACATTAGAAATCCACTCGACATATCGGCATTGCCGAATAAATCCAGCTTCAATTAACTTTGTAATTTCAACCTTAATGTCAGATAAAATATTAGGATTGCATCGGCGTACAGGTTGTCGATGTGGTTGGAAACCAGACTTAATAGGTAACCGATGTTCGACTATCGATCGGTCTAAACCAGACATCTCCATATAATCCCAAGAAAAACAATCTTTGTGTTCCTTTAATAAATCAGTCAACTGCTATTTACATTGGGAATCTAAATTAGCACTAATAAAAGTAGGCCTATGTTTACTACTATCGCCGATGTCTATCTCGAGTAAATCATCGGCGGATGTGAAACCCTGTCCTAGTTTTCCATCATCAGCAAACCGATCCATTAAAACTCTTCTTCAGGACCGACTGCTTGGATCGGTTTAATGCAGTAATCGGCAACTTTGAGGAACTCCGTGTCCCAAGCTTCACCTGATATGCATCTAGTTTGCTCATAAGTTTCTGATTCTGCCGACGCAACAATCGATGGGGTCTCATTTCGGACGACCTCAATCTTGTCTCCAACCCACTGCACAAGGCTCTGATTCATGGTGGAAGGAATGCAGCAATTGGCGTGGATCCAATCCCTTCCTAGGAGCAAGTTATAGGTGCCTTTGCCACTGATTAAAAAAAATGTTGTCGGGAAAGTTTTACTATCGATAGTTAAGTCAACACATATGGCTCCCATAGCTGTCGACACATTGCCTTCAAAGTCCTTGAGCTTCATGTCCGTTTTGACTAAGTCTTGGTCACCTTTTCCAAGCTTTCTGAACATGACATATGACATTATGTTTATCGATGCACCACCATCCACCAACATCTTGGTCACAGGTTGCCCATCAAGTTTGCCTTTAACGAACAAAGCCCTTAGGTGCTGCCTTTCATCATCAGCAGGCTTCTCAAAGACAGCTGCCATCGGATCCAAGACCAATTGCGCCATCTGTGCAGTTTCTTCATCATCGCTTACAGGTTCCATGAACTCCATCGGCAATATGACAACCATATTGATTTCTGCCGATGGATCCCTGTCTTTGCATTTTGGCCTCCACTGCTTTTCCCTTGAAGGAGTTTCACTGTCATATAAGTCGCCTTGGCGTTCGCGCTGGATTCTCCTTTTCTGAGTCTTTGTTAGACCCTTAGGGCACCATTGGGGAAGCTTGGTATTCCAAACGGGTTGATGCTGCTTTTCATTGTTTGCATTGGCACCACTCCTGATATTTGGATCTCTAGAGAATATTTCTTCATCAGGCACTCTTGCATTGGCCATCTCCTCAAGCTCCTCTTGATCAACACGCCTGCTAAGCCTGTGATGCGCTGAGCTTGCCCCCCAGTTGGTCGTGTGCCGATTTCTTCTCTCTGAGCGGCTTAGCATACCTGGGCATCCGATCATCAAAACAAGGTTTCTTACCTGACCGATCGGCAGTATAATACCCATTGCATTTAGGGCAATTATCGGCATTAGGTAGCTTGATGCCTTCTTCCCAACAGTGAACGAAGAAGGGACACTTCGAGTGGTCCTTATGCTGAAGCCACTCTTGGTGCTCGTCTTCTTCCTGTCGATATCGTTCTTCTCGTGATTGCCGATAATCTCGCCTTGGCTGCTTATGCGTGATTATAACACCGGGAGCCCTGTTGGCACTGCTACCTTCATCGGCAACTTTCTTGCCTTTTCTGTCATCGACAAACCTCCTCTCGTCACGCTCAGTCACTTGATGATTAGGATCTACCGATGCGTTCTTCCTGGCAGCCTCCAATGTCAGCACTTTGGTTTTTCCACTGGTTTCCACCATATTGTTTGGAAACGGGTGCTGATCAATCTTCATCGGTTTCTGGACCTTAGAATTTTCAAATTTGATACGTCCAGATTCAATCTCTGACTGCAATTGCTGCCTGAACACCTTGCAGTCATTAGTACTGTGAGAAGTCGCGTTGTGCCATTTACAGTACCTGATCTTCTTGAGCTCTTCGGCCGATGGAATCACTTGATTAGGCGCTAACTTGATTCGCCCTTCTTGAAGTAACAAGTCAAACATCCTATCGGCCTTGGTGATATCGAAGGTGAACCTTTCAGTCTCTTTCTGGCCGAACGGACAAGACACAGATTTCTTATCCTTCACCCACTCGGCCGCGCCGATGCTTAGCTCTTCATCTGACCCAGAATCTTCTTCTTGCCCGATGAAGGTCACCTTCTTGTTCCATGTCTTCCTAGGCTCAAAAGTCTTAACATCTTGATCAGCAATCCTCTACACAAGATGACTTAGGCTTTCAAACTCCTGAGACACATACTTGTCCTTGATGTGCGGCAGTAATCCTTGGAAGGCCAAATCTGCCAGTTGCCGATCATCAAGTACCAGGCTGTAACACTTATTTTTCACGTCCCGCAGCCTCTGAACAAAATTTTCTACCGATTCGTCATTGCGTTGCCTCAGCTTGACCAAATTGGTAATCTTCTTTTCATGTATGCCAGCGAAGAAGTATTTATGAAATTGTCTCTCTAGATCGGCCCATGTGATTACAGAGTTTAGAGGCAATGATATAAACCATGTGAATGTCGATCCAGACAATGATGATGAAAACAATCTCACCCTGAGTTCCTCTCTGCTGGCAGCTTCTCCACACTGGATAATGAAGCGATTAATATGCTCCATTGTTGACGTGTCATCCTGGCCGGAGAACTTGGTAAAATCAGGCACTTTGTACCAATTTGAGAGAGGAATTAAATCGCATGCGGGAGGATACGGTGTCCGATAAGAATATGTGTTAACCTTGGGTTTAATGTCGAACTGTTCTTTCATCACTTCGGCGATCTTATCGGTCCAATATGCATCCTGCTCTTGCCGACTCATTGGCTGGTTGTTGACTGGTGGAGTCGGCTGATGCGCCCCTTCAAGTCTTGGTAGAAGATGGTTCGTAGTAGTCACGGACGCAGCACTAGTCATCTGGACGTTATGCATCGGCTGACCTGCCGATGGGCAATGTTGCACATTCACTGGATTAAGTTGAGTCATCATGTTCATCGGTTGTTGTACCGATGGTCCGCTCTGAGTGTTGGCTGGACTTCCATATCAATACATTAATACACCGGGTTGTTGAACCGGCGGCTGACTAGTCCATCCATGATTATAAGTCATCGACATGTAACTTACCGATGGCTGATAGCTGACTGGCACCTGCTGCTCCTACATCTTAGAGTAGTCAACAAGTTGGTTACCTTGAGATGCCAGTACTCCGGCTTGAGGATTCATCAGCATAGGTTGACTTCCAGCTGTTATGTTCTGTTGCATCGGCATAGAGCTTGCCGATGGTGGCATCAGAGGTATTTTAGGAATCACTTGGAAATCTTCTGATGGCACTTGTATAGTTGGAGAGGGTGTAGAGTAATGCATCATAGGGGCCACCGGCTGTGATTGCATTGCCGATGCCATGGAGCCCTTCCAAGCAGAGCTATCTCCCTGCACCATATTAGAACCAGCAGATAGATTTGGAGGCATATCGTAACCCCACCAGTTGGCGGGAGCTGGTTGACTCTGGATAGCAGGTCCAGAAATTGCAGACGCCATTGGATCTGTATTGAGCTTGGTGACGCTATCAGGACTCGGCCTCGGCGGTGTGACCACATCGGTAGATGGTTCCACAGGAGTGGAAGACGCCATTGGGGTTGCCGATGGGTTTATAGATGCCGATCCAGGTTGATGATACGCTGGACCAACATATTGAGGTGCATGTCCTTCTTTGAATGATTGCATGACAACATTGTACACAGTATTGGATAGCACACTAGAGTGGCTAATTAATGCTTGATTTAGAGCAGAATTAACCATCTCTTGTAACTTACCAGGATTGGCATCATATGTGACCTGCCGTGGCAACGGCGGATCTTGCTTCTGGATCGCTTCGCCGCTCCTGCTTAGGCTAAAGGATTTCAGATATAACTGCTTATACTCCTCCATAGCCCCCTCCATGGCCAGCCTCTGATCATCTTTTAGATCGGCCTCGGAGACTTCGATGACGTTCCTCTGGTTGACGTCGGAGTTATCACCCATGATAGATGTATGATTTATATAATCGTGTCCCACTGGGTGTGCCAAAAGAGGTGTTGACACAAAAAGCGTCAGGATCTGCGAACACCTCGAGCTTATACCCGAAATTCGATATCCGAGGGTGTGCCAAAAGAGGTGTTGACACAAAGAGCGTCAGGATCTGCGAACACCTCGGGCTTATACCCGAAATTCGATATCCGAGGGTGTGCCAGTCGATTTGACCAGTTAATCGACAAGGACGATAACTAGAACAAAATCTGAACAGGGCAACGGCGATACGCCCGGATGCCAAGACTCAGACTTGATCAGAATAACTAGAGTAGAGCTGAACGAGACAACAGTGATGCGCCCGGATGTCAAAGCTCAGAGGTACTCCCACGCAGAACTTACAAGGGTTTGACAGAGATGAAGATGATGCAGCCCGTCGAAGCTTGAAGAACTCGTAGATAAACTAAGACTAATACAATAAAAGAGTAAATTGTGATAAAAGTAGAATAAGAGTAAATTGATTTGATTTGATATGATTTATTTTTTTACACGCAACCCTTGGGCACATATTTATACTCCCGCATGGAGAGTTGTATAGAGATACGACTCGTACCTTTCCTAAACAAAACTCCTACTCTAAAGGAAATAACTGACTCGCGCTGGAGTCGCACCCAAATAACAATATTATTTTCCTAAACAGACACCCCTATTTTTAAAGGAAACAAACGACTCGTGCAACAGTCAGACTCAAACTACTATATTAATACTGGTATAAAATCACCAGTTTCCTTATGTTCTTCTTTCGATGAAAACTTTCCATCGGCAGACTCCCTCAATCCGCGACTTCCTTTTTTCACCATCAGCCATCCCTTGCTGACGTCAAACGCTAAGTCACCCTGTGCCCATCGGCACTCCATGCCCATCGGCATCGGCAATACTTTCCGATCGGCAACCTTGTACTGGTAACTTGTCTTCACCAATCAATCCTTATCGGCAATCGGCATCAGCAACTTTGCAGCTCGGACGACTTGACTTCACCGATTAACCCTTATCGGCAAGAATCATCTAGCCTCCATCGGCAACAAACTTATCTTTCTTGCAACATTCTTTCTCATCGGCAAATTCGATTGATAACTTTCTGATGCGATAGAAAACAGCCACCGATCAACACAAGTCTTAATTCATTTGACACTACCGAACACATTGGTAACATCATTCGGCTGATCACTTCTTTCTCTTTATATGATATCTACTTCCTGTTCTTATACTTCATCATCTGCATTATTTGAAATAGATAAAATTATAGAAAATTTAGCAGAAGAACATTCTTCTGGTCCAGCTCCAGGCTCACCATCTCTGGATATCCAATCCAGCCCTCAACCAGCCCAGGACACAACCCATCTTGATGATCAATCAACACAACAGGTAACATCTTGCCTTAAGCTATATTTTTTTAGCACACTCATCCAGTCGGCTAACACTTCCCCCTTTTTCAAGAATACCATCAAACCGGCTACTAGTTACTCTTTCACTGTTGAGGATTACATCAGTGAGAAGGGTGAAGAAGCCAGCTCTCAGCAAACTCTGTCAATGGAGAATCAACCTCGGCTGAAAGATATAGCTAATCTGCTGAACAAGGATATCAACACTCTGGTCCAAGACTCAGATCAGATAAGAGATCTTCTCGAGCTTATCAACCAAGACCTCCCATCTGATCTCAAAGCTCCTCTAGAATCTGCAGCCCACCTTGATGATCATTTTGCTGTGGTGAAGAGAGCAAATAAAAATATAGCCTACAGAGTTGTTCTGCAGAATAATAGATCCTTGAAGAAACAAGAAGCTAGAGTCTTGCATTCCCAAATTCAAGCTGCCAAGAACTCATTGAGAACTCTGGAGCCTGAGCTGAAAGTCATGGAGGATGAGAAAATCAAGCTGGAGGCTCAACTAACCGAACTGAATGCCAAAATTCAGTCTCATAGATCCAAGATGACAGATTTGCCAAATTTCATAGAGGTAACTTCATCAAAGATATCAACCGTCCTCAAAGAAGACCAACAGCTCAAAGCAAAGCTATCTAATATCCAAAGATCTGAAGATGAAGACTAGAAGGTGTTGGACAACGTCAGTCGAATCAGGGCCGAGGCTTTAGATGCCATTAACCAGCTCCTGAGCAAGTAGAAACATGGGTTTGTAATAGATTAAATGCGGCACATTTTGTTTCTGAACAATCGGATGTTCTTACTCTTTATCTCTTATATATTTCTGTTTGCATGAGAATATAATCGGCTCTTTTATTTCTCCGATTAGAACATAGTCGATTGCCTTTAGTCTTCCAATCAGAGACATAGCCGATTGCTCTTATCCTTCTGGTTCAAGGACATAACCGAATGATTCTTGACTTACCTGAGCCTGGCCCAGTCCAGTAACGGCCCATCCGAGAGGAAAAAACCCTAGTTCATCGTTTGGCATTATCATCCCACTACTCCAAGACATACGCCATTACCTTCCATTCGGTTTATAAATAAACCCCCTTTCTCAGCCTCTAACTCCAGTCAAGCATTCTCATATCCATCTCTTCACCTTCTTTGCTCAAACCAATCTAGAGAAAACCTAACCTCCACAGTAGCAATGGCAGGAGGCGATGACCGTGGCAAGCGCCCTGCCAAGGGAGAAGCCGAAGGAAGCCGTGCATGGCGTTGTCGGCGACGTGGGTGAGAATCGACTCCTTGCCCCCTTGCAGTTCTATTTCTTGTTCATCCTTTTAGCTTTGACTCTTATTTCTCTCCCTATTCACCAGGATAAGAGTTATCTCCACCGGCCAGAGCTATCCTCCCTTTCCGGCGACAGCAACTCAACCGGAGACTCCATCATCCGATCCTTCCGGCTCTTTAGGCTCCTACCACTCCAACCCTTGGGATTTGGATTCGGGTTCAGATGCCATGGATGCTCCCTTCACTCACGCGGAGGCAGTCACCTTCAAGAGTGAAAGGGACAAAGCTCATAGAGAACTGGAGAAGGCCTCTAAACAATACGACACCGACCAACTTGAATGGGAGGACCAGCGGAAGCAGCTCTGCGATGCCATTACCAGTTAGTAAAAAATAAATCTCACTCGATTTCCCCCTTTCTGATTCCATCTGTTCACCCGATTCATATTCTTTTGTTCAGTGCTCTCTGCAGAGGTTGAGCGCCTAAAAATTGCGGCGAACAAGATCGCCGACAAGGTGAACACCAAAGGAGAAACCGCCGAGGCACGCCTTGATGATGCAGACGGTCGTATCGACCAAGTCGCCATTCACGGCGTACATCACGGCGTAGCTCTGGGGTTGGCGGCAATGTCCACCTAGACTCGTGAAGATCTCTCCTTCATGCCAGTCGGCTTCCTCGGTGGTGGACCTTCGGAAGACGTCGAGAACATCGACGAGCTCCTGGAGAGCTATGAGGAACATGCAACCGTCCTCGCCCAAGCCACAGACGCCCAGTCCATCCTCAACAAGTTATTTGAGGAGTAGTTTGTACCTAGGAATTTCATGTAAAAACTTCTTATCTTGTGAAATATCATCTATGATTTCTACCTGTCTTTCCTTTTTGAATCTTTCTGAGAACAACAAATCTGAAGAATGCTTTCTGAACTGTATGACGTTGTTCTTAGCCGATTGTGTTTATATTTTTTGCTCCAAAGGCGACACATACCGTGTCGGCTATTCTCCAAGTTTCTCAGAGTATTTTTTCGGCTAAAGGCGATGCTTCTACATCGGGTATTTGTGCACCAAGCTCCTTAAGTCCGTTTATGCACCAACCTCAACACTGGGATGAAATCTCTTAAGAAATCTTCCATTAATAGCTCTAGTAAACTCTTCTCCTAGTAGAGTTTTCAAAATATACGCATTACCAGGCGCACACCTCACTATCCGAAAAGGTCCTTCCCAATTTGGAGACCATTTTCCGAATGCTTTATCTTTTGTCCCAATCGGCAATATAGCCTTCTAGACCAAATCTCCTTCTGCAAACTGCTTTTCTCTGACCTTTTTGTTATAATATTTGGCAACACATAATTTGGTTTTCTCCCAATGCTTTGAGACGAACTAAATGCAAATCCTCTAATTCATCCATCATTAGGTCCTTATAATCTTCTTTCTTCAAAATGTTTTGCAATGTAACTCGTCTCAAACCCGATTGCAACTCCCACGGTAGCACAACATGATGCCCATAAACCAACTCGTAGGGATACGCTTGAGTAGACCCATGACAAGCCATTCGGTAAGCCCATAAAGCTTCATTAATAACCGAATGCCACTTCTTCAGCTTCTCATCAATCTTCTTCTGAATAATCTTGATCATGACCTTATTCGATGCTTCGGCTTGGCCATTAGCTTGTGCATAATAAGCAGAAGAATTGTACAACTTGATTCCCATTTCTTTAGCAAAATCACAAAATTCGGATGAAGTGAACTGAGTTCCTTGATCTATTATTATAGTTTGAGGAATCCCGAATCTGTGAATTATATGCTCCTTAACAAAATTGACCATGTTTTCTGATGTAACCTTCTTCAAAGGGATAGCTTCAACCCACTTTGTAAAATAATCTATAGCTAACAGTACAAACTTATGTCCTTTGCTAGAAGGAGGATGAATCTGACCAATCAAATCTATGCCCCATCCTCTAAATGGCCAAGGCTTGTTAATCGGGTTCATAGATGATGCTGGTGCTCTTTGAATATTGTCGAATCTTTGAGAATCTTGACACCCCTTGTAATATTCAAAACAATCTTCAAGCATGGTTGGCCAAAAATAACCAGTTCTCCTAATTATCCACTTCATTCGGTAAGCCGATTGATGTGCACCACACACCCCTTCATGCACTTCATACATCAGCTCTTTGGCCTCTTCTTAACTCAAACATTTGAGGAGTACCCCATCTATGGATTTATAGTATAACTGGTCATCAAGGAGCACGAACTTAAGAGCTTTGTATCTGAGTTTTTGAGAAACCTTTTGTATGGATTCTTTAAGTAATCGGAAATTTTGTTTCTCCAGTCATCAACTACCCGATTCTCATCCAAAGCATGAATCTCTTGATCTTCTCGGTATCCCGAAGTAGCTTGAGCCAGTTTATTCGCTTCTTCATTATGCCCCCTAGGGATATGATGCAAGGTTGCTACCTGGAAACTCTTCAAAAGCTCTCAGCATTCTTCATAATGTTCTCTTAATATATCACTCTTGCATTCATATTGGCCGATCAGTTGATTAATTACCAACTCAGAATCTCCGAAGATCTCAACAACAACAGCCTTTATTTTGACAAGAAGTCGAAGTCCTCTAAGTAGTGCTTCATACTCCGCTTGATTGTTAGTAACATAGAATTCAATAGGGATGGCATACTTAAAAATCACCCCTCGTGGAGAGATTAAGAAAATACCAGCACCACCACCTTTGCTACAAGATGAACCATCAAAAAACAAAGTCCAAGGTGCAATACTTATCATGTTAGCAGAAGGACCACGATGTTGGGTAACAAAATCGGCAATAATTTGACCCTTTACTGCTTTTGCCGATTCGTACCTTAAATCAAATTTCGACAAAGCTAAAATCCACTTGCCAATCCTTCCATTAAAAATTAGCATTAATAACATATGTTTTATTACATCAAACTCAGAAACTACCACACATTCAGCATTCAACAAGTAGTGCCGAAACTTGGTACACGAGTAATACACACACAAGCAAAGCTTCGCCATAGCCGAATACCTTGTCTCTGGATCTAGCAGTTTTCGGCTAAGCTAAGCTATTACTCTTTCCTTTCCTTCAAACTCCTGCATGAGGGCCGATCCTAATGTCAGGTTATCGGCCGCCATGTACAACTTTAAAGGCTTATCAAGCTGTGGAGGTACCAACATAGGTGGCGCCTTCATGTACTCTTTGATCTCATCAAAAGCCTTCTGTTGTACGTCACCCCATACAAACTCTTGATCCTTTTTAAGCTTTAACAGCGAGAGAAAGGCAAAACTCTTTCTGACAAATTACATATGAATCTTCTTACAAAATTAATTTTGCCGAGCAGTGATTGCAACTCTGTGAGATTAGTTGGAGGGATAACTTTGTCTATCGCTTCCATGCTCTTCTTACCGACTTCGATCTCTCTTTTATGGACTAGAAATCCTAAAAACTCACCAGCCGAGACCCCAAAGGCACACTTGTTCGGGTTCATCCTCAAACCATGCTTCCTAGTGCACTCCAAAGTCTTTCTTAAATCGGCTAAATGTCCCTTGTGATTTCTAGACTTGACCACCGCGTCATCAATATAGATCTCCACAATTTTGCCGATCAACTCGTGGAAAATGTAGTTCATGGCCCTTTGATAAGTCGCACCGGCATTCTTCAAACTAAAAGTCATGACGATCCATTCAAACAAACCAATATGACCAAGACATCTGAAGGCTGTCTTTGAAATATCCTCTATTGCCATAAAGATTTGGTTATAGCCAGCATTACCATCCATAAAGCTGATGATTTCATAACCAGCCGCTACATCGACAAGCAAATCAGCAACCGACATTGGGTAACCATCCATTGGAATGGCTTTATTGAGATTTCTAAAGTCAATGCAGACCCTCATCTTTCCATTCTTCTTATACACCGGAACTATGCTTGAAATCCACTCTGCATACCTGCATGGTCTAATGAAATTCGCTTCTAATAATCTTTCAACTTCCTTTTTTACATCGGCTAGTACCTCCTCTTTGAAAAATTTTCGAGGAGGTTGTTTGTAAGGACGATACCCGGGCTTAATCGGTAATCGATGCTCAACAATAGAACGTTCCAGCCCGGGCATCTCCGTGTAATCCCAAGCAAAACAATCCTTGAATTCTTTAAGAAGGTCTATCAACTTTAATCTATACTCTAGGTCTAAATTAGCACTGATATACATCGGCCTTGGCTTGACATCGTCACCAACATTTATTTCTTCTAGCTTATCGGCCGACATAAATCCGCGTCCCAACTTTCCTTTGTTGCCATCAATCGGGTTCCCCATCAAAAATTGCTTTGAGAGACAACTGCTTGGATCGGTTGTTGGTCTTTGTTGAAGACGTTCATAGGACCTTCCTCCCATACTTTTCTAGAGAAACAATCGACGCCATCATATTCCCAATAGGTAGGCTCCGTAGCAGCAACGCTTACCGAATCATCAGCATGAACAACTTCAACATCATCTCCAATCCACTGAATGAGAATCTGATGCATGGTTGAAGGTATGTAGCAGTTAGCATGGATCCAATCCCTTCCTAAGAGCAGACTATATGCCCCCTTGTCATCAATGACAAAGAAGGTAGTAATCAAAGTTTTTGAGCCAATCATTAACTCGACATGTACAGCCCCTTAAGTGTCAGAAGGATTGCCAGCAAAGTCCCTGAGCACCATGTCAGTCTTCAATAGTTCCTCATTAGTCATCCCGAGCTTCCTAAAGGTGGTATAAGGCATAATATTGATGGCAGCCCCTCCATCAACAAACATCTTGATCAGAGGCTTGCCATTGACATATCCCTTCAAGTAAAGCGGCTTCAAATGTCGATGCTTGGCCGGCATATCGAAAACTACCTGCTGATTCAGGACAAGCTGGGCCATAAGATCCTGATATTTGCTCTCATCGAAATCTGAATACACCTCCTCTTGGATGTCTTGGCCTTCGGGATCTATGAACTCTGAGGGAAGGAAGAAAGCCATGCATGCATCAGCCGAATGGTCGTGCTCGTCGGGTTTTTTTCTTAGGACACCATATCTGTTTCTTTTTGGCAACTGTTTGTGCTAGCTCCCTGTTCCTCAAGCGTTGTACTCTCATCTTCTGGCTCTTCCTCAGCCCCGGTGGGCACCATTGTCCCTTCTGCCACACATATTCACAGTGCTTTTCCTCTTCAGCGCCTTCTTCATAATGGACCCACTCCTGATCGGCAAATCTCTTGCCTCGCCGATACTCAGAGTTGTCTATTTTTAAATGCCGATCATCCTCAGGAAACCGTGCTCCAAGTCTTTCATGGACCGGACGACGGTCGACCCGGGACTGCCTATACCTTGAATATTGATCACTGCATTCGGGGCAATTGTTCCTAGCAGGCAGCTTCAGGCCTTCATTTCAACAATGTTTGAAGAACGAGCATCCCCATTGAGACTGCTCCTGTTCTCTCATGTATTCTTGCTCCTTCTGGTACATCTCTTCCTCCTACCTCTGATATTCCTCTATGAACTTATGTTCCTCGTAATACCTCTGCCTCTGATACTGCTCTCGCTCTCGTCGCCATTTGTTTAACAGAATCCGTGTTGTAACCCTGGGCTTGGAAGCTTCCCCTTTCTCGATTCGGCTATTCTAGAACTGATTCTGTTGCCGAAACTCCTCATTTGTAATCTACCGATCAGGGTCAACAGCACCAACTTTTCTTGCTCTGTCTGAGGTCAACACCTTCATCTTGCCCTTGTCTTTGGGGTCTTCTATGGCAACCATGTTCATAGAGAAAGACACCGTGTTCTGTGCAAAAGGATTAGCTTCAATTTTCATCTTACCATCAAACTTCAGATGCCCCTCATGAATAGCCTTCTAGATTCGCATTCTGAACACTCGGCAATCATTGATGGAATGAGAATTAGTATTGTGGAAGCCGCAAAATTTCTTATCTTTTACCCCTTCAGGGCGCAGCATGGGGTGTCCTTCCGGCAATTTGATGCGTCCCTCTCTTAACAATAATTCGAACAACTTGTCTAACTTAGAGACATCAAAGTCATAAGTACCCTTTTGCTTCCTTAACCATCGTTGACTAACCTAAGTTGGCTCTTTTGCCCAGACCAATTCGGCTGCGGCTATCTCATCTTCATCGTCATACTCTACTTGCTTCTTCCAGGAAGCTTTGATACATCTCATTAGCCACATCGCCCTTCTGGAAGCGGTTATCTCTCCTGAACCCTTGAGCCTGATTACTCATCATTGCCAATCGCTACGACAACTGACCAAGGTCATCAAAGTCCATGCCGAACAGCTTCTCCCTGACATTCGGTTGCATGCCCGCTATCGCCATTCCTGGCAATTGGTCATCTGGCAGATTCAAGGAATAGCAGAGGTTTTTTGTCTCTCTGAACCTGCGGAGATACTCCTGGGGCATTTCATTAGCCCTCTGCCTCAAGCTCATAAGGTCAACTAGCTTCTTCTCATTAGTGCCCATAAAGAAATACGCATGGAACCTCCGTTCTAATTCTGCCCATGTACCAATGGAATTTGCCGGCAGAGATGTGAACCACGTGAAAGCTGGCCCTGTCAAAGACAATGGAAAATACCGAATCCTCCAAGCTTCATCTGCAGACGCCTCTCCAAGCTGCATCAAGTATTGGCTGATGTGTTCTATGGTGCTAGTATCATCCTGATTAGAAAACTTGGTCAAATCTGTGGGAGGCTTCACTCTCGGAGGGAGTGCCACTCGGTTATACCACTCTAGGTAAGGGGACTTGTATGCATAGGACTAGTTCTTTGGCTTCAAGCCAAACTAATTCTGCATCATGTCTGCCATCCTGTGCATGATAAGGTCAATATTTGAATTTGGAGCTCCATGAGCTTGCCCTTCAAAAGGAAACTCTGCTGAATTCTTATACCCTGGATTCGGGAGAGCATCAATAGCACTATAATCGGCAAACTCTTGATATCCATCCCCATACATATTCTTCTGCAACCTGTTCGCTGCTGGACACACCTTGAAAGCCGATTGTGGGACGTTTCCCAACGTGTTGAATGCGAGCTGGCCATAAGTCATGGGAGGTTGTTGTTTCTGGTGAGGAACCATTCCATCTTGGTTCATGCCAGGTGCCCCGCTATCCTCAGCAGTCTTCTCCTGGTGCTTTGGCACATGGAATAATGTCGGTCCTTGCATTGGACCAGTAGCTTCCTCAAAGTACTTATCAGCAGATAGACCGAAAGTACTGACCATGATCTTGCGAAAGGTATTCAAGAAAGCCATATGATGATTTCTCATAGTATCACTCATGGCCTTGTAAACCACTTCAGTCAGCTTCTGAGCATCTTCCTCTTCAGTGTAATCAGTCTAATGTGGAAAGAGAGTCCTTGGGAGCGACTGCTTCTGAAAAACCTTGTTGCTTTATTATTTAAAAAGGACATCAAGCATTTGTGTTGAAACTCATCACATGCTTGCTGGATCGTATTCCTGAAGTCTTCTGGTAACTCATCCATAGTCACGTCTAGAACCTAGTTATTCTCGAATTCAGGCATCTTGAAATGTGTGGTCCCACCGGTGTGCCAAAAAGTGTGTTGACACAAAATGTGGCGCACTGTGCCTCACACACAGCAAGCCGGAAAGCGTGGCTTCAATCGGGTGCCTGGGTGTTTTGAAATCCGAAAATGTGCCAGTCAGTTTGACCTGAAACTAACAAGGGATAAAAATCATTAGATATAAAACTAGAACATGTTGGGTGAGACCAGATAGTTCCATATATACGGCCCTGAAGCCACTTACGATGACATATAGCTATAGAAGCTGTCTGCCAACAAGTCTTATAGATCATTCGGCTAAAACAAACATAAAGTACGTAAATCTTGGATTGTCGAACGTGCATGCATGAGAAAAGTACGTTTGGACGAATCATAATTAACTGTGAGTTAAAGTGTAACCAAGCTCAGCAATCCAACCGAGTTGGGATCCATGGTGAAGGAGCATGTAAGCAAACACGATCAAACTAATCTAAAGCTTGCATCTGTCGCACGATACCTAACCTTATCAAATCTTAAACGTGGTTAACATGCATGAACCCGCAACACGTAGCAATCTAGATTAGACTGATTCAGCTATTATGAACGTAAGATCTATTTGTAGAGACAACATAAAATCAATAACTGTTAAAGCATAAATAGATCTACAAGAAAGAATAGAGCCGAACCGTGTCAATCTAGATTGGGCAAAAAGTGTTACAAATATATGAAATATTTAAAACATGCAACACGTGATAATTTAGTGAATCTACTAGATCTTGCCAAATCTAATAGAGCTGATAACTATCTTGCTTTTGCTAAGCATATCGATCAAACGCCTGCCGCACGGTATCTACTCGTAAACAAAACATAAGCCAAGACTTCTTGATTGTCAAGCAAGGATCCGTCGCACGATCATTGACAACAAACAAGACTACTTGCATCAACGTCTAAATCCACCGCATGATACTAGACATGATAACAAGGTTGTCGGGACTTACGAAGGTCGACGGATCAATGACTCCTCTTGAAGAACTCGACGACACGACAAAAGACTCGAAGTTGGCACGGGCCGGTTGTATTGATTTGGTTGTGAACCCTTTTTACAATGGCCAAGGGTTTATATTTATAACCTAGTCATGACATGAAGCCTAAAAGGACATGGTTACAAAATACCAAAGGAAAAACATGACATCCCTGACTTTAATTTCCTTCGGAGTCTTTATTGCCTTAATTGTCGCGGTTTTCGTTGCCCGATCGGTTCTTGCTTGCCGTTTTTGTCGCTTCTTCAACGGAAAACCTCCCTTCCTCAGAATAGCCAACCGCACAATCATTTGCCGAATCTTTGGAAATTAGCCGACTGCATGGACACTTGCCGAATGCTTCGAACACCTGTCTCTGCAAATTTACTGCGCACTGGCTCACCTGTCATCTTCCTAAGCGTGCCAAAATCCAGTGTTAACAGTACTACCGGAAAAGTGTGCTAGGCAATAGAGTCAGCTTATGGGGTGGGGCGCAAGTAAGCGTAGCGAATCACATAGAGTTGCCCCTACCTGCCAGCACGTAGATAGATAGGGCGGGCAAGCGCAGGGATGAATGTCTGAGCGGTTGAAAGAGTAGGTCTTGAAAACTGAAGTATTGATAGGAATACCGGGGGTTCGAATCCCTCTCCATCCGCGAGGGCATAAGTTCTCTCTTGCCTTATCTATAGATAAGAACGAATCTCCTCGACTCGATGGATATGATGGATGGAATGGGTAGAAGGTTTAGGTTATTGTGTATTGATTTAGTTAGGACTTTTTGTCTCCCTTTTGTTATCTTCCGCCCTGGGGGATGACCTGTGGGAGGGAGCTAAGTCGAAGATCTTGGTGTCGCTGTGAGTGGTTGATAAACAGCGATTGCTGTTTGATTTAGGGAGTCCTAACCCTGTGAAGCTTAACAGACAAAGAAAATGATGGAGACTTCCGGGTATAGGGTGACGACCTTAATGAATCAAGTATTCAGGTGGCAGAGTTATTAGCTACATAAGCGCTCAAATTCCTGAATACTTATTGCCCTGGCTTCTATGATCAACCCCTGGCACATTTAGGTTTAGATCTGAGGCTATCCTGGTTTGCAGGACCCAACACAAGTATTCATCCTTTCCCATCTGAAAAAGGTGTTGCTAAAAGCTTACCCTCTTCCACACGGATGCTACAGCCGCTATCACTTTTGCAGGAGGGGAATTACAGAGTTCATCTCTCAACATCTTGTTTGGTAAACGGAATTTTGACCCAAGCGCCCTAGTGTTGCCTAACCGTTCGGTCGAAGATGTCGGATGCGAGATCTTTAGCTACTTGTATCAATGTGCCATAGTGTACTTAGATACAATGCGCTGGCAGCTGAGGCTTGGCAAGATGGGAGTGAATTAAGGTCGAGGGAGCAGGAAAGAGTTTGTTATTCGCTATTGGCTTAGTACGGCCTATACATAATAGGGCCATGACGGTTTTGGCAAGGCCTTTCATTTCATATATTCCTTTTCTACTCAATCCAGAATACCGATAAAGTTAGATTAAATCATTTATCGACCTTTCCTTTGGATTTATTATCATAGGTAGTGTTCGAGATCGCCTCTGTGAAGTGAACGCTCGAATGTAGCTAACATTAGTTTTGTCCTCGCGTGGTTGAAGGGGATGCTGCTGCTGGATGGAATGCTTCCGGGGCGCCATGATCCTTCTATCAGGAATAATCGAGGGCACTGACTGACTACATCAATCATCACTCAGTGAGCTATTAATTGCCGCCAATAGAGCTTCGCTTGCATGCAAGGCGGCTAATAAAAGCGCCAGGTAGACGCACGGAGACGCATTTTGAGTATAGGTGGTACTGGACAAGCTCTAGGGAATAATCTCTTTCTTATTTCTCTCTTATTTCTTTCCCGTGAGGAATGGGAAAATCAAGAATTTCACTTCGAAATCCGAACCTCAACATCCTGCTGCTCATGGTGTTTCATGATCAGTATTGGAAATGAACAGAGAAGTGGTGGAACGTGCGGAACCACATATTGGATCACTCCAGTGCGGCACGAAGCCGCTGACGCTAAGTAGGCTCCTATGCCGCTAGCATGATGGAGTAGCACATCATGAGCACCGGGCAAAGGGACGGTTGAGCAACTCAAGCGAACCGCTCTACCTGACTTTGGATAAAGATAGAAGGGAGAAGGTTGTGAAGGTGGCCTCGTTATCCACACATCTGGTCGGAAGGATCGACCTGGGTTTTCACGAGCGTAGGCGGGTCCTGGAGTGCCCGTCAAGGGCGCTAGTGCATACCCCGGGGTGATCATCACCACCTGCACCTCACATCTCGGCACAGTGGAACGTGTAACCCGCCTCCTGTCCAAGTCAACCACTTAATTTCCTGTAATTCATAGCGCCTAATAGAACGTAGCAGCAAGGGACAACCCACCCATACAGACAGCCTGCGGGGAGGATGGCACTACTGGCAAAGACCGTCTGGCGAGAATGCCGCAGGAGCGAAGCATGGTGGGCCTGCGCCGGGGGAGCATAGGGAGGAAAGGGAGCCCGGATGGTGGAAGAGCCAGGGGAAGCCGGTCTTTTGACGGAAATGGAAGGTCCGAGCAGCTCATTCATTCTTGGAAAAAGAGGGGGGAGCGAGCCAATGTATCAATGAATAGGTACAGTCAACGGTAGACAGACAGCGCTGTCTACACGTGAATTAGCTTCCGAACAAGCAAGGGGTTGAGCAACTAGCGTGAAAGCTAACACGCATCCTCTTGCTGGTCGAGCGGTCTCAATTTCACTACAGGATTAGCGAATGAATGCTGGGTTGGGCCACCTCAAATGGTGTGAGCCGCATGCGGGGAGACCCGCACGTACGGTTTTCAGGGGATCCGGCTGGCCGCGCCCACCCGACTAGAGGGACTGAGAAATTAATCGAGTACAAAACTTATCTTCAAGCTTTACCTTATTTTGATCGTTCAGAGGGCGATCGCGGAGTCACTGAATGAAGTCCTCCCTCCCTTTCTTTCGGCAGTGCTGACCCGCTGCGAGGCAGATATGACTAAGTGACATATTGAATATGGCGACGACTACAGCATGTCGTAGAAGGAGATAAGAGGTGGAGCCAATGACCCACTAAGACTCACATATCTACAACTACATTCTCAAGCGGCAGTCAAATGGAGGTGTGAATGCAAGATGCCAGCGGAATGATCGACCGGACAGAGGCTGGGGCTGCTTTCTTCCCACCACGTCCTTCCCTGTGTGTTGGAGATATAAAGCGAGTGCACCAGAAAAGATGGGGAACAGAGTCGATCTATTCCATGGCGAAGCATCCGAAGCATAACTGCACACTCACACGATCTTTGCCGAGAGATAGGAGCATTCGGTGGAACCAGTGAACTACACTTGCTTCTTGATAGATGTGTGGGACAGAGGGCTCGTGGTACCTGCTGCCCACCCTTCCTCCTCTTTGATAACCGTGTGAACGGAGAGTGGGCAGAGCAAAAGGGAAGGAGGTCCTCATACGGAGTCGCACACTTGAGCAGTGCGGGAGACTGGAGAATGGGTCGACTAAACTCCCTTAGGGCCGATTAAATCACAGACGAGGTTCTTTATTTTTTCTTTTATATTTGGAGAAAAAAAGAAAGGCACAGGTAAATACTTCGAAGAGGCGGCTCGGTAGGGATGGAATGGTCAATCGTCAAGTCAAGGATGACTTCTTTGTTGGCAAAACGATGGGGGAGAGAAAGCACGCCAGTGATTCTCTGAGCCGGTCTTCATTTCCAACGCCTCGAGAAACAGGTCGAGATAGATGACAGCACCTTTTAATCCTCTTCCTTACCGGGAAGGCGCACTTCTCTTCTTCTTCTTCTGGCCTTCACCTCCTGCCCGGCCCGGAAATAGAACCCAACCCCCTTTCTGATCCATTCATTTCTACAAGTAGGCGGGATCCAGAGCTAAGCCCCCCTCCTATTCGAAGTCGGGTGTGGCCTCGCCCTTTTGCTCTTCCTTCAGTTTGGCTCCATGAAGGCGCCGCCTAGACTAGGAGCCCCACTCATATTCAAAAGGCACCCAACTTTCAAGACGATGATAATAAGTAGTTAGGCTACCATTATTCCAATATCATGGAATAGCATGGCCCGGGCTAAGGTAACTCCAGTGGGAGAGCCGTGTTATGGGTGACCTTATTGCACGGTTCAGAGAGCACTTGTGTATGTGATGCAAGTGAACGTGTACGAAAAAGCTGTCGTAAAGTTTTGTTGTTTGTTCCGTCGTTGACCCTATCTATGTTTCTACGATGGCCCAAGAACACGCTCATTCTTCAGCCGTAGAGAGACTTTTGAATTGTGAGGTACCATTACGAGCTCAATATATACGAGTGTTATTCTGTGAAATAACTCGAATTTCAAATCATTCACTTGCTTCAACTACTCATGCTATGGATGTGGGAGCATCAACTCCGTTCCTTTGGGCTTTTGAGGAGCGGGAGAAATTGTTGGAATTATATGAAAGAGTCCCGGGAGCCAGGATGCATGCTAGTTTCATACGACCTAGTGGAGTGGCACAAGATCTGCCTCTTGGATTATGTCGAGATATTGATTCCTCCACACAACAATTTGCTTCTCGTATCGATGAATTAGAAGAGATGTCAACCGGCAACCGTATCTGGAAACAATGATTAGTGGATATTGGTAATGTCACTACACAGCAAGCAAAGGATTGGGGATTCAGTGTGTAATGTTAAGAGGTCGTGCGACATGAAGACATTGATAGCAATATGGGGGAAGTTCCCATCAGGCAAAAATGGTTCTGCCCGACCCTACAAAAGCATGCATATATTGTCAGTGAAGATTTTGTGTGAAGCCTTGGAGACGACATACCCGGGCTAGGGTGAGCTAAGGGGGGACAATGTAAGTGAGCGAATGTGTGTAAGCCCAGTCAAAGATTCCTATTCTAGGCGGGGCGGGCCATCAACCTTCGAATGGTATTGGTCCTACGGACCGTGAACGGATTTGCCTCTAGCCTCTGGGCACGTCGGAACCACATGAGTTCACCGGGGTGGAGCACAGTCCGCCAAATTCGGCATAGGTTAGGTGCTATTGATGGAACATGGTAAGCCCATCTTTCTCCTTATGAAAGTGTTGCGGGCACATAGAGATGTGGGTAGAGGAAGTCTCTAAAAGCGAAGGCCGAGCTGTAGGTCACGTGACCTGCACCGAAAAGGTGGTTGACTGGGCTTTCTCCTGGATCAAAGCAAATCAGCTCGCCAAATTCGTTGATCGAATCGGGTGCCCCGGAACGTCGAATGAAAATACATGGTCTTTCTACAACCCTACTTATATGATAGGCCCGGCCCCTTTCCCCCTATCCCTCCCTTATGTTTAGGAGCGGGATCTGCCCAAGAACGACCTGTGGTGGTACGGAAGGTACGGACTCCGCAAGCGTCCCGCACCCAAAGAAACTCCTCAACCATCACAAGATAAAGAAGTATGACGCTCTGTGTCTGACTCTATTGGTCATAATTCCATGCTGTTGCGGCCGGTGCTCGTTTGTGCGCATGTGAACCACCAGATCATAAGGAAAGATGCCTCTCGAGGCATCTGAGAATGATTCGAGCCGTATGAAGGGAAACTCCAACGTACATTTTGTTTTGGGGGGAAGGAGCCCGACAGGGTCCCCCCACTGACTTGGCCCGGGCCTAAGTGAAAGTGAAAAAGTGAAGTGGTGGGCCTACCCATCCCAACCTGGGGTATGCTGGGATTCGCGAAGAGCCGCACCTTACGATGTTCATGACCAATCGGATCTTGACGTACCAGTAGGTACCAGAGGAGATAACTATGATCGTTACTGTATTCGTATCGAAGAGATGCGACAAGATAAGAAAAGTTGAAGCCTTCTCTTGGTTTCCTTCCCCCCAAGATAAGAAAAGTTGAAGCCTTCTCTTGGTTTCCCAACCTGTTGCTTCTAAAGGCTGCCCTCTCTCTACTGGATTTTTGTCCGCCGGCAAGCTCGTTTGTATCTTGGACGTAGTACATTGGAATCCTGAAGCACCACCACAAACGCTACCGCACGTGCGCCTTCGGTGCGGTAAGGCACCACCCTGTTGTGCCAGCAGCCAACTCCGGTGTGTCAGCTTAGTTATCCTCATCAAGCCACAACCTTGATGTCTAGCTTCCCAACTGGTAGATGGTTCCATTTCCCCCAGATCAATGAAGAAGGGAGAAGTCAGTTGATTCTTCCGAAGAACCGGAAGCGAAGCGCTATGCCGGGGCGGGGGGACGGGAAAAGAAACCGCTCTAAAGAAAGATATTGGGGTTCCCAATGCTTCTCCATGCCCAACGAGATGCGCCAACCTCGGGATGCTTTACTCCTAACCCCACGACGGTTCCGAGACGGAGCTTAACCTGAGTCTCGGTTAAGAACGGCGATGATCTACGTTTCACACAGCGCACGATTCCATGGATAGTTTCATTCGAGATCGTGATGGAGGACATAGCTTGCGATCATCGGCTTTGATCATGCCACTAGGCATTTGATTAGGACATTGCACAATGATCCGAACACTTTGTCGCATCTCTTCGATACGAATACAGTAACGATCATAGCTATCTCCTCTGGTACCTACTGGTACGTCAAGATCCGATTGGTCATGAACATCGTAAGGTGCTGCTCTTCGCGAATCCTAGCATACCCCAGGTTGGGATGGGTAGGCCCACCCACTTCACTTTTTCACTTTCACTTAGGCCCGGGCCAAGTCAGTGGGGGACCCTGTCGGGCTCCTTCCCCCCCCCCCCCAAAACAAAATGCACGTTGGAGTTTCCCTTCATACGGCTCGAATCATTCTCAGATGCCTCGAGAGGCATCTTTCCTTATGATCTGGTGGTTCACACGCCCGCAAACGAGCACCGGCCGCAACAGCAAGGAACTATGACTAATAGAGTCAGACACAGACCGTCATACTTCTTTATCTTGTGATGGTTGTAGAGTTTCTTTGGGTGCGGGATGCTTGCGGAGTCCGTACCTTTCGTACCACCACAGGTCATTCTTGGGCAGATCCTGCTCCTAAACACAAGGGAGGGATAGGGGGAAAGGGGTCGAGCCTATCATATAAATATGGTTGTAGAAAAACCACGTATTTTCATTCGACGTTTCGGGGCGCCCGATTCGATCAACGAATTTGGCGAGCAGATCTGCTTTGATCCAGGAGAAAGCCCAGTCAGCCACCTTTTCGGTGCAGGTCACGTGACCTACAGCTCGGCCTTCGCTTTTAGAGACTTCCTCTACCCACATCTCTATGTGCCCACAGCACTTTCATATGGAGAAAGATGGGCTTACCGTGTTCCATCAATAGCACCTAACCTATGCCGATTTTGGCGGACCGTGCTCCATCCCGGTGAACTCATGCGGTTCCGACGTGCTCAGAGGCCAGAGGCGAATCCGTTTACGGTCCATAGGACCAACACCATTCGAAGGTTGATGGCCTGCCCCGCCTAGAATAGTAATCTTTGACTGGGCTTACACACATTCGCTCACTTACGTTGTCCCCCCTCAGCTCACCCTAGCCCCGGGTACGTCGTCTCCAAGGCTTCACACAAAATCTTCACTGACAACATATGCATGCTTTTGTAGGGTCGGGCAGAACCGTTGTTGCCTGATGGGAACTTCCCCCATATTGCTATCAATGTCTTCATGTCGCACGACCTCTTAACACTATATCCGCCCATGTCGTAGATGAATGTATCGAAAGCTCGAGGCATCGAGCATCAAGCATGCAGTAGTGCAGAGCAGAGTAGAGCAGAGTATGTTCCAGCCTCATGATCAAAATCAAACTTGGTCGTCGACATATTTAGGAGAGGAACTCTCCATATGATATGCATGTTCCCGCCTTCTTCTCCCAACCACACGCACAAAGAGCCTTTTTCTTGGCCTACAAAAAAGCAACTCCCAAGATAATAACCCAGATAGACTAGCCCTCCCTTGCATGGCCTCCTACCCCCACCCACCACCCGTCGATGCCGGCCTCTCTCGCTCGCTCGGATAGTCGGAGCCCGGCGGTCGGAGGGCGGCGACGACGACGTCCCTTAGAAAATTAAATACACGTAGCATATATATTATTACGCCATATATCTAGACCTAATAAGCCATGGGTAAGCGCAGCGTCCCTCGTTACCCTGAGGACGAGGACAAGGGCGGTTGTTGCGGCTGCCTCTGCTGGTGCTGCTGTTTCCTGTTGCTCATCGTGGCGGCGCTGGCCGGCACGGCCGCGTACTTCTTCTTCGTCTACAAGCCCAAGGCGCCGTCCTACTCCGTCAGCAACATGTCCGTCTCGCAGTTCGACTTCAGCTCCTCCGACCTGACGCTCTACGTCAAGCTCACTGCCTCCGTGCGCGCCGAGAACCCCAACGACATGATCACCATCAAGTACGGCGAAGGCTCACACACCGTGGTCTCTTACCGCGGCACGCCGCTGTGCTCCGGGAAGCTCCCGGCCTTCTTCCAGGGCTACAAGAACGTCACCATCATGGACATCTCCATGGAGGGCCGCCATGGTTTCGGCTCCGGGCTACAGCAGGCGCTGGAGGAGAGCGAGAAGGCCGGGGACATCCCGCTCAACATCTTCGTCAGCGTCCCCGTGAAGCTGCAGCTCGGCTCCGTCGACCTCCGGCAGGTCAAAGTCAACGTGCACTGCGCGCTCGTCCTCGACAGCATCTCGCCCAAGAAGAAGCCAAACATCAAGTCGGCAACCTACCAGGCCAACGTAGAGTTTTGATGATGCACTGTATGTATGTATAATATATATATATAAAATATATATATATATATATATAATTCTTCTAATTTATAACTATTATGTATTTATTGGCTCGGAGTTGTGATCTATCCTGGGATCACATGTATGTCAGTTATGTATGCATATTTTTCGTCTACACTGATTGCTCGATCGCTAATATAAGTATATTTAGTGGAGCTGGGGAGGATCAAAGAGTATACACATTACATCTATCTATATCTATATCTATATCTATATCTATCTATACTATAAAAGAGCGAAGGAATTAAATAAAAGCTGTTACCTAAAAATTATCTACCCACCTAAGGTCTCCTTCTTCGGATGTGTTTTGATTTTCCATCTAACGTTTGTTATCAACCTGACGGATCAACCCAACATAGACGACACATACTTACACGTGTGTTTCCCATCTCAACCTCTAGGTCGCCCTTCCCGTCTCTTTTTTTCTCATCACAAAAAAAAATACCCATTCAGGTGTAACCGCGTCGTCCGTCACCCCATCCACCCCAAATCTACAGGCCCATGTGGCCATGTAGATATAATGCGGCATGTGATCTTTTCCTTCCCATCCCTCTCCCAATGTCATCATGTTTTTTTTCAGAGAGCAATTGCCTCGGGCGCCGCCGAGTGCAAGGCTGCAAGCAGAACGACCGCGTGATCAGCACAATATGGGTACCAGCCAGTCGCTGACAATTCGCGTCTGGCCGACTTCCGTGATGACAATGCCGCCGGTGCGTGTGGGATAGGCCGCCGTCTCTGAGCGAACAACGAAGCAAGCGCACTCGCCGATCATGCGCGCATCTACAAAAGATGCGATGAATCAGCGACATCAAGGACCAAACACACAGCAACTGAGGACGCGGTGAATCAGCACTCTCGGCCACCATGCACGCACGCATCAACGGGCTACTGCACACGTTCGGCTTCAGCTACATCCACTATCACAGAATACACCTTTCGTCGATGTCCCAAAACAGGTTTAGTCCAGGTAAAAATTGCGCCTGGGACTAAAGACATATTTAGTCCCGGATGGTAACAAGCCCCCTCCCAACGGCTACGGACGTGTCGGGGGAGGCTTGAAAGGATCAAGATGCCCAAGAGGGAGGGTGAATTGGACTTGTTTTAAATTTCTAGAGCAAATAAAAAAAACCTATCAAATGTCAATCACCCCCTAGTGCCTACCGTCCGTGTGTCCTAACTAGAAAGCGGTAGCAGTTCAAAGGAATTAAAGACAACCTAAGCAATTCTAGTAGGAAATGTAAAAACAAGACGGAAATGTAAAGAGCTAGGGAAAAGAGAATCTCATGGACGCAGCGATTTTTTCCCGAGGTATCGAGGTGTCGACACACCCCTTAGTCCTCGTTGGAGCACCTCGCAAGGTATCGCTCCCCCTTTACCCGCGCAAGGGTAGAGTGCTCTCTACGGGCTGATTCTTCGCCACTCCGGCTCGGTGAATCGCCCACAACCGATCACAAGAGCTTGGAGAAGAGCCGCCAACAATCTTCCGGCGGTCACTTCCTCCGAACACCACCAAACCGTCTAGGTGCTGTCGAACACCAAGAGTAACAAGCACAAGACCTTCACTTGACCCACTCAAGGCTAGGAAGGTGGATGGATGCACACAAGTCACTCCTAATCACTCTAGGAGGGAAGAACAAGATGAACTCTCTCTAATCTCTCCCTCACTAGACTCTTGGCTCTCCAAAAGATTTCTCAAGGTGTCACCAGCTGAAACAATGGCCAAGAAGTCCTCTAAGGACCAAGGGGGCAACTATAAATAGTCCCCACCTCCAAAACTAGCCGTTTTTCACTTTTTCTTCTCTCTGCGTAGCCACCGGACTAGTCCGGAGCTCACACCACCGGACCATGCACACTGGTCCGGAGCTCACTCTCGTTCCAAACTCAGGCACCATCGGACTACTCTGCTTGGTCCGACGCACTGGTCCGACGCTCTGGTCCGGAGCCTCGGTGCTCTCTGAGTGAAAACCTACCTCTCTTTTACACACCACCGGACCACTCTCCTTGGTCCGGTGCCCTGGTCCAACGCTCTGGTTCGGAGCCAGGGTGCTCTCTGCATAGAACCAAACTTCCTGTCTTGAGGCATCGGACTAGCCGTCGGACGAACCGTCGGACTAGTCCGGAGCCTTCTGACTCTCTGAACCAAGCCACCGGACCACTCTCCTATGGTCCGGTGCTTTCCAGATAGGTGGTCCGGAGCTCCTCGAGCTGAGAATCTGCCTAAGTCAGGGACCACCGGACTACTCTCCTTGGTCCGGTGCCTACTTAGCAGAGTGGTCCGGAGCCTCTTTCTCCCTCTCTTTCAACCGTTTTTGCTGAGGTTTCTCAAGGGATTTTTCTCCTACCACTTCTAGGGTTTATCAAGGGTTGAAAGCAAGGTCTCTAGGACTAGTTGTGATAAGTGTGCATATACCCACTTTCCTAAACTCTCCTAGGTCAAGCTACTAACCTCATACCCCCCTTTATAGTACGGTCAAAGGAAAAACAAAAGCCCTAGCTATACTTAGTGCCCTTCTCAACCTTATGGCACTAAGAACTAGCCTAGTCTTCGTCGAGTATCTCCATCCTTTGCAACCGAAATGATTTCCATCTTGGGGGCATGAATATCCATTAAGCCCATTCAAAATACATCACTCATGACCTAACATATATGACTTTGTCTCTGCAAAACACACGTTAGTCAAAGTGATCTAGTATTGTCGTTAATCGCCTAAACACAAGGTCCATGATTCTACAATCTCCCCCTTTTAGGTGATTGACGACAATACAAGCTCGAGTAGAGAATAATGAGTGAATTTTGATAAGAGAAGACATGACTTGACATGAGATAGGCATGGGTTAGTAATAAGAAAGACAAGTACATGCCTAACCATTCAAGCCATGACAAGCACAATGGATATGAAATGAATATAGTACTTGATTTCAAAAAGGATATGCTATAGCCAAAAGATCAGAGATTAGCGCGGAAGCAATATAGCATAACCAAGTGACATGAGATATAAATAGGAGTGTCCACACATGTCACACACCCATCAAGTCTCAACCATCACACATATCATACAATGCAATAAGACGGTAAACGTGATGCATGATGCAATAAAGTTTATACACAACAAAAGAACGAGTCCTACTAGCTCCCCCTAAAGCTAGCCCATCTACTCGACTCTCCCTCTCCCCCTTTGGCGTCGAAACACCTAAACTAAGCGTCTGGAGGTGGAGTGGAAGCAGCCGTGGACTGGTCGAGCACCCTGAAAGCTGCCAGATATGTCTCATCATCCGAATCCTCCCCCTGAGTGTCCGTAGCTGGTAGTGAAGCGGTCTGGGGGTCGGAGGCTGACAGGTCTGCTGCGGTCGAAGACTCGGGAGCAGTAGCTGGGGAAGCAGGAGGAGCGATAACTGGTGCTGGTGTCTCTGCTGGAGCCTCTGGAGCTGCTGTGACCGGTGGTGCCTCATGCACTGACTCGTTTGGAGTCTGAAGAACCGGAGACGGCTGAGGCTGGACTGGAGTGGAGGAGACAACCGTAGCATCGGTAGCGACTGCAGCTGTCGGAGGGGTAGATACGGCTGGAGCCCGACTGTCATGGGTAGCCTCTGAGGAAGCTACTGAGGAGCGGTGCTGATCAGCTGTCGGTGCTACAAGCTCGGCCTCGACCTCTGCTGCAATCTGAGGACCAGTGGGGGACGGCTGACCTGTGATATCACTGAAAGAGGCTGACAGATCTCTAGCAGTAGCACCCAGTGTAGCGGTAAGAGGAGTGAAACCTATAGTAAGCGAGGTGAACTGCTGAGTAGGTCCAAATGTGTCCAACCACTGAGCCACCTGAGTCGCCGGTGACTGGAACGGGGTGGTCAATCCAGCACCCTGAAGTCCACTGGACTGTATGGCTGGGGTGGGAGTGACTGTCTGACCGGCTGAGCTGACAGGGGCCACTGAGGGGCCAACTGAGGGTCCTACTGAGAACTGAGGCCCTCCAAGCTACCCAACTGACTGAGAGGGCTGTGAAGTGCTCATCATCTGAATCTGAGGAGCTGCAGGGAACTCTAGAGGAGGAGCGCCAGTCCACTTCATCACGTGAGCCATGAATGCCATGTTCTGCTGCTGCAGCTGCTGGGACTGTAACTGAAGGCACTGAGACTCTAGCTGCATAGCAAGCATCTGTCGCTGCATCTCGAAGTGGCGCTCCTCTGACTGTCGCTGCATCTCGTCCTGACGCTGCTGTATCTGAGTGACTGCAGTGACTAGAGAACTCTGCTGCTCATTCATTCTGTCAAGGATCTTGAGCATCATCGTCTCTGTGGCAGAGGCAGAACCGCCAGCCTCAGTGTCGTGCGCCCGTGGGGGCATCTGTGGAACCAGCTGGAAGTCTGCATCTGAGCTGTCTGATGTATCCTCTGGAGTGACATCCGCTCCTGTATCTAGACCATGGAGCTCCTGCTGCTCAACACTCCGAATGGCCTCATCCTGAGCATCAACATCTGCCCTGTCAGCTGGTGCTGTCCTCTCTCTGACAAGATGAGGACCCGGTTTCCAAACCGGCTATCGAACGACCCCAAGACTCTGTACTCTGGGAAAGAAGTAGGCGACTGATCCAAAAGAGCACGGAGTCCAGGGTGTGCTCCCTCTAGCTCAATATCAATAATCGACGAGATCCAGTGAGCATAGGGAAACTGCCGTCGGGCCCTCATGCCATCTGCTATCACATCCTCTATCTCTGACACTAGGAAGTCTGCAATATCAAAGGGTGTCTGAGATACAAGGGCCTGAAGGAGAAGCTGCTGCATGTTGGTCAATCCTTCCTTGTACCCTGTGCGAGGTAGCAGAGTACGACGGAGCACCTCGTTCAATCTATGAACGGTAGGCCTGAGCTCAGCTGGAGTGCGCCTGGAGCCCTATGAGAAAGGTGGCTTGAACAGAGGAGCCACCTCCTGAACTGACAAAGTACGGCCTCCTCGAGCTCTACGAGGCACTGAAGCTCCTCGGTAACACTCATAGTGCAAGTCGAGCTCACCTCCCTCCTGACGGAAGCGAAAGATCTCTCTGAGTCTGGTCAAGTACAGCCTGTACCTCTCGCCTCGGAAGGTGTACTGCACAAACTTGTGCTCCGGATCTACCCAAACTGATGCATAGAACTCTCTGACCCATCGCTCGATATAGTTACCGGAACGCCCGAATAAATCGGCGAGTCCCGGCTAGTAAGTCAGGAACGGACGGATCTCCTCACCTGCTAGCTCAACAATGCTCTCTAAGGAGCAAACCCTGTGTGGTCGAATCTGAATACTGGTCAACTGAGCTGCTCGATAGAAATCCTCCATGAGAGGTGTATGCCAACCAGGTGAAGCTCTGGGGTCTCTCTGATCCGGACACCACTTCTCTAAAGCGACGAACCTGAGCTTCTTCACTTGCTTCGCTATAAGGTTCCTCAGGTCAAGGTGAACTGAAGCTGAAGCTGCTGTGGGAGCCGCTGACTGCGGTGACTGAGCAGACTAGGAGCGGGTGGAGCGCCCCCAGGAAGTAGGTGCCAACGGTGTCCCAAGAGCCTCTGTGACAAGCTCTGGCTCCTGTGGAGTGTCCTCAGTATGTGACCCAGCTGGAGGAGAAGTGGGAAGATCCTGCGGAGGGGTGCCGAGTCTCACGGTACCTCGGCGACCGCCTTGCTTTGCGCGGTCCACTGCATCGGCCACTGCCTCGGCTTTCTCAGCCTCTTTAAGCTTGCGCTTCTTCTTCTTAGCTTTCTCAATCACTGGCTTCTTGCCCTTGTCTCTGGAAGGACGTGGAGGAGGAGGAGCGTCACCACCAGACCCAGCTGCCTGAGCACGAGTGCTGCGAGTCATACTAAAATAAGCAAAGTATCACTGCCCACTGACAATCACAAGATCCACTGTCCCCTGTCAGAACCACTGCCCACAACTGAAAGTTGTAAGAACCAACTGGCAACTGAGCAAACCACAATCACAACTGTCAGAGAGGCCTCCAAGCCACTGGACTGAACCTCTGAGGCTTTGCCTCAATCCTTACTCGCGAGCTTTGCCCCGAGTTTAACTGCCACTGACTGTTGCTGGATAGAGTAGACAGGGTATACATAAGCATATATAACATCTAGAGATAAGAAACCGTATATAAGCAAGCATCTAGATGAGTGATAGAATGAAATGCTGACAATATACCTGAGGTATGATAGCGTAACTAGTCAGAGAAATCTCAAGAACAAGGCACTCTCCGAACGGGATTTACCAGCTACGAATTACAATTGGCAATTGAATTTAGTGGTTTGGATTGAATATGGATTTTCAAGGAATAAACCTAGGGCATAATTCAATCAACGACTCGACAAAGCGCGAAATCGAAAATCGAAACCATACCCTAGAAGTGAAGCGATGGAGTCGATGACGACGAAACGGAACTGGTCGCGGACGAATGTGTCGAAGACGATGACGAAATGGATTCGTTCGAGGACGAACGTGTCGTAACCCGACTTCGGTCGAGGACAAATGTCGACACCCCAAACCCTAGGTTAGGGCAACCCTAGCCCTTGAATTTTCAGGACAATGGAGATGGTGGGAGGAAACCCTAAGGGGCTCAGCTTGGCAGGGAGAAGAGTGGAGCCTGGGCGGAGCTGCTTGCCGGCGGTGAGGTGGAGGGCGTCGGTGATGGAGCAGGGAGGCGCAGGGCGGCGGTGCAGAGCGGGGGCGCAGTGGCGCGGCGAGGAGTGGTGGTGGAGTGGCGGCGGCGCTGCGTGGAGGAGTATCTCCGGCGGCAATGGCGCGGGGAGCTTGGCGGCGGAGCTGGCGCAGGGCGGTGAGACGGCGACGTACAGACGATGAAGTGAAGACGCGACTGAAACAGACGCGCACGCGGGGGGTTATCCACAAAAAATCAAAGCGTCGGACCACTCCGCTTGGTCCGGTGGCTGGTTCGACGGGTGGTCCGACGGTACCAGAGAATAGAATGCAGAGAGCAACCGACCACCGGACAACAGCACCGGACAACTCACCGGACAAGTCCGATGGAGCACCGGACTGGTCCGACGGTGAATAGTTCAGAATGACAGAGGCACCGGACAACTTGACATTGGTCTGATGCAGCGTCGGACACTGGTCCAACGGATTGTTTGGCTGGAGATGATTTATGCAGTGAGGGACAGGGCGTCGGACCACTGCGTCGGACCAATGCAGAGTGGTCCGGAGGGTGGTCCGGTGCTTAATATTGCTCTGAATTTTCCTATTTTTCTCTCCAATCTTTTCTCTTAGCCAAGTACCAACACAAAAGAGCAGAGAGGAACACTTGTTGGACTTAACATAAGAACCATCTCTCAAACCCTCAATTTTAGAAGTAGTTTGCCATAGGCTAGAATTAGTTTTGATAAGAAAATAGTTCAATAAAGCTCCAAGGGTCACCTTAGGGGCACTAGAGGGGTATTAGCTGAAGCTAGAGCGTTGAATTGCTCCCCCTAAGTGTTGAACCTAATGATGACCAACAAACTTAACCGAAAAGAAACGAAGAAGCAACACTTATGCATATGCAATGCAAAACGGAATTTGAATCTAGGTTGCTTGCAAGTTTAAACCGCGGTTAAGCTTTGTCACACGCTTTGAGGGCGGTTATCTTAACCGCGTTAGCCAAGCCTATGTGCATTACCAAATTAAACATGTTATATTACATATGAATGCATGATACACACAAGTTCATCTTTTAGTGAAGTTAGAGTGATCAAGCACATTCAACTCGCTTCTCAACCTACAAAAGGTTGTTTCATCGAGTGGTTTAGTGAAGATATCCGCCAATTGATCTTCGCTCTTAACTCCAACTAGAGTGATGTCTTTCCTAGCCACATGATCTCTAAGAAAGTGATGGAGAATATCAATGTGCTTGGTGCGAGAGTGTTGAACCGGGTTGTTAGCAAGCTTTACGGCGCTTTCATTATCACACAAAAGTGGAACTTCTTTTAAAAACACGCCGTAATCAAAGAGTGTTTGGGTCATGTATAGGATTTGTGCACAACTTGCTCCCATGGCAATGTATTCCGCCTCGACGGTTGACAATGCCACACTGTTTTGCTTCTTTGAGGACCAAGAAACAAGTGATCTTCCTAGCATGTGGCACCCGCCGGAGGTACTCTTCCTATCAACCTTGCACCCGGCATAATCCGAATCGGAATAGCCAACTAGTTGGAAGGGAGCTCCTTTGGGATACCAAAGACCCATGCTAGGGGTGTGCCTTAAGTACCTAAGGATTCTTTTAACCGCACAAAGATGCGACTCCTTAGGGTTTGCTTGAAATCTAGCACACATACACACACTAAACATGATATCCGGCCTAGATGCGGTGAGGTAAAGTAAACTACCGATCATAGAACGATAAAGAGTTTGGTCAATCGGTTTACCTCCCTCATCGAGATCGAGATGCCCATTAGTAGGCATTGGAGTCTTTATTGGCTTGCAATCCTCCATCTTGAACTTCTTAAGTAGATCATAAGTGTACTTTTCTTGAGAGATGAAGGTCCCTTCTCTCATTTGCTTCACTTGAAAGCCGAGGAAGAAGGTTAGCTCGCCAATCATTGACATCTCGAACTCCTTGGACATCAAGTCACCAAACTCCTTGCAATGGTCTTGGTTTGTTGACCCAAATATAATGTCATCAACATATACTTGGCAAACAAAGATCTCTCCATTAAGCTTCTTGGTGAATAGTGTAGTGTCGACGATCCCGATCTTGAAGCCCTTCTTAATTAGGAAGTCCCTTAGCCTCTCATACGAAGCTCTTGGAGCTTGCTTCAAACCGTAGAGTGCCTTGGACAACCTATACACATGATTAGGCAAGTTTGGGTCTTCAAACCCGGGAGGTTGTGAGACATAAACAAGCTCATTAATGAAACCATTTAAGAAGGCGCTCTTCACATCCATTTGAAAGAGTTTCATTTTGTGATGTGAAGCATACGCCAAAAGGATACGGATGGCTTCAAGTCTTGCAACCGGAGCAAAGGTCTCTCCAAAATCGAGTCCTTCTACTTGAGAGAACCCCTTTGCCACCAATCTTGCTTTGTTCCTCACAACCACGCCTTGATCATCTTGCTTGTTCCTAAACACCCACTTGGTGCCAATGATTCTTGCATCCTTTGGCTTCTCTTCAAGTGTCCACACTTGGTTCCGAGTGAAGTTGTTGAGTTCTTCATGTATGGCATTCACCCAATCCGGATCCGCAAGTGCTTCTACACTAGTAGGCTCAACAAAGGAAACAAACGAGTGATGTTCAACATAAGATGCAAGTCTAGAGCGAGTCATTACTCCCTTTGATGGACTCCCTATGATTTGATCATGGGGGTGAGCTTGAAGGATGGATGTTGATTTTCTATTTGTTTCTTGAGGAGGAGGATGTGGTGCTTCAACATTGCTTGCTTCGGCCTCGGCTTGATCTTGAGGAATATGAGTGTCTTCTTGAGCTTCCCTCACTTGATCTCCTTCATCAACTTGAGGCGTGTGAGGTGGAGAAGGATCTTGATTTGCTTCATCTTCAACTTCTTCCACCTCTTGCGGGTTGATAGCACCAATTGGCATATTCTTCATGGCCTCCCTCAAGGGTTCATCACCTACATCAATATCCTCAAGCGCTCCTTGGGAGCCATTAGTTTCATCAAACTCCAAGTCATACGTTTCTTCAACTAAGCCGGTGGCTTTGTTAAATACACGGTATGCCTTGGATTTAAGTGAATAACCAACAAGGAAACCAATGTCACACCGCCGTTGGAATTTACCCAAGTGTTGGCGCTTCTTGTAGATGTACACCTTGCAACCAAACACCCGAAAGAATGAAATATCCGGCTTCTTCCCATTGACAAGCTCATAGGGGGTCTTCTTTAATAGCCTTTGGACGAAGAAAACGGTTTGCCGCATAGCAAGCGGTGTTGATTGCCTCCGCCCAAAACTTCTCGGGAGTGTTCTACTCATCAAGCATAGACCTTGCTAGAGTTATGAGAGTCCGGTTCTTCCTCTCTACTACACCATTTTGTTGTGGAGTATATGTGCTTGATCCCAACTTCATCACAATAATCTCCAATCTTTGTGTTCACAAACTCGGTGCCATTGTCACTTCTAGTCTTCTTGATCTTCACATCAAATTCATTTTGAGCTCTTGTAGCAAACTTCTTGAAGATGCCTTGAGTCTCTCCCTTGTCTTGAAGAAAGAACACCCAAGTGTACCGAGAGTAGTCATCCACTACCACTAAGCAATAGAGATTTCCTCCAAGACTAGCATAGGTGGTAGGGCCAAAAAGATCCATGTGTAGCAACTCTAGTACTCTTGAGGTTGACATGAAAGCCTTGGTTGGATGAGTGTTTGCCACTTGCTTGCCGGCTTGACATGCACTACAAAGTTTGTTCTTCTCAAACACCACATCCTTGATTCCTCTAACCATTTCCTTCTTGACTAGCTTCTTCAAGGTTGACATGCCCACATGAGCTAATCTTCAATGCCATAGCCAACCCAAAGAATTCTTGGAGAATAGACACGCTTGCAAGTTTGCTTCATTGGAAGTGAAGTCCACTAAGTAGAGGTTGTTGTGCCAGAACCCTTTGAATATCATTGATGAATCTTCAATCTTGGTCACAATCACCTCATTTGGTGTGAAGAGACAATGAAACCCGAGATCACAAAGTTGACCAACCGATAGCAAGTTGAAGCTCAATGATTGTACTAGCAAGACATTTGAGATTGATTGATCTTGGGAGATAGCCACTTTGCCTAAGCCTTGAACTTTGCCCTTTGAATTATCCCCAAAAGTAATCTTGTCTTGATTTGCACAATCCTCATCAAGTGTGGTGAACATCCGGGGGTCGCCGGTCATGTGTTGAGTGCAACCACTATCAATTACCCAATGGCTCCCACCGGTCTTGTAGTTCACCTACACACAAGCAACATGGAGTTAAGCTTGTTGTTTGGGAATCCCCTTAGTGTGGGGCCCCATTGCCTTGTCAACCAACTCCTTAGCAACCCAAAGAACCCTAGGCTTGTTTTTCATTGGTGGTCCAAGAAACACCACAAGTGGTCTACCCTTGGAATCTTTGTTGATGACATAGTGAGCATCATGAGCAAATGGCCTAGTGTGCTTGGGCAAGGTCTTGGGAAGTGGAGTCTTGCATTGAAATGATAGATGACCAATTTTTCCACATCCAAAGCACCTCTTAGGCTTCGGCTTTGGCTTCTCTTGATTGTAGCCATTGTACTTGTTCTTGTAGTAGTTCTTGGCTTCAATCTTGACCTTGGCCTTCATCACTTGGTTCTCCTTGTACCCAATACCGGTCTTGTCACTCTTCATGACGGTGCTCATTAGAAGCTCACTTTGAAGGTTGTGGCCCTTGGTGAACTTTTCAAGGCCACTTGTAAGCTTGGTCTTGTCATTCTTGAGCTTGGCAATTTCTTCTCGAAGAGAGTTGATCAAGGTGATGGCATCTTTGTCTTCTTCTAGAGCCGGCTTGATGGTGAAGGGCTTGTTTGCCTTGAGGTTGATGAGCTCTTCCTTGAGCTTTGAGTTCTCTTCACTCATCTTCACACAATCATCATACTTGTCGGCTTCTACAACTCTCTTGCCCTTGCACTTTGCATTTTGCTCAAGAGCCACATCATCAAGCTCGATATCACAAGAGGTAGCACTTGCACACTTAGCACACGGGTTAGTAGCAACATGTGTAAGATCTTGAGTAAGTAATTCATTTGCTACCACTAGTGTGCCATGATCACTTTTCACTTGATTGTAGTCATCTTTTAGCAAGTTAAACCTTGTGAGGAGCTCTTGGGATGACCTCTCAAGCTTATCATGTTTCTCATTGGCTTGCTTAAGAGAGGCTTTGAGCTCCCTAGTGCTAGATGTGAGAGAATTAATCTCAAGCTTCAAGTCATCATTAGCACTAGACAAGTTATCAAGCTTATCATGCAAGTTTTCCTTGATTTCAAGAAGTTTGTCATTTTTACTCTTGTACTTCCTTATGATGCTAGCATATTTGTTGCAAATTTTAATTAGTTCATCATAGGAAGGTGCTTCTTCATCATCACTATCATCACTAGAGAGGTCATCACCATCATCCTCTTTTTGTACCTTCTTGTCACCTTTAGCCATAAGGCATAGGTGTGTAGAGGATGAGCCCGGCGATGAAGGAGGAGGTGGCGGTGGAATCGAAGAACCAATCACCAAAGCGGCCACCTTCTCTTCTTCACTCTCATCATCAGAGGAGTCGCTTGAATCATCAATGTCGGTGAGCCAATCACCCACAATGTAAGCCTTGCCATCCTTCTTCTTCTTGTGGAAGTTGAAGTTCTTCTTCTTCTTGTATGGCTTGTCTTGCTTCTTGTTGTCATCACTTGAGTCATCATTGCCGCCCTTGTTCTTCTTGAAGTTCTTGAACTTGTTGTTCTTGAACTTGTCTTTATTCTCTTTGGGACATGCATGGGCTAGATGACCAAGAGTGCCGCAATTGTAGCACTTCATTTGGGAGATTGGCTTCCTTGAAGAGCTTGTGAAGAATTTCTTCTTCTTTGAGTCAAACTTGACTCCATTCTTGTTTAGCCTCTTCAACATCTTGGCGGTCTTCTTCACCATGAGAGCGATGTTGTCTTCATCATCATCATCACTTGTGCTCTCAACAACATATTGAATCTTGCACTTCTCCTTGGAAGATGCCTTGAGAGCCAAGTCCTTCTTTTCTTCCTTCTCCTTCTTCTTGGTGGATGATGAAGTTCCATCATTGATCTTCATGTACATCTCATGAGCATTGATCTTGCCCAACACTTGCGTTGGTGTAGTTGCGGAGAGATTGCCTTGATGAAGAACCGGGACAATGTGGCTATACTTGTCTATTGGAAGGACACAAAGTATCTTGCGCACCACATCAGCCGGTGTCATTTGAGAGAGTCCAAGGCCATTCAACTCCTCTACAAGCACATTCAAGCGAGAATACATTTCATTAGCATTTTCATGAGATAGCATGGTGAAAGCATTTAACTTAGCAATGATAAGGTGATAGCGCTCTTCTCTTTCACATTTAGTGCCCTCGTGTAGAGCACAAATGTTTGTCCAAATCTCATGCGCGGTTTTGCAATTCCGCACACAGTTAAACACATCCTTGCAAATGCCACGGAAAAGAATATTCTTTGCCTTGGCATTGTTCTTCTCAAAGTATGGATCCTCGGCGAACACCGATCCACCTTGGGTGGCGGCTTTGTGAATGCCGACATCCACGGCCTCAAGGTAGGCCTCCATCCGCACCTTCCAATACGGAAAGTCATCCCCATCGAACATGGGTGGCGGTCCATCCCCATGGGACATCTTGCTCTAGGCGGTGAAGCCTAATTTAGAGCAACAAGGCTCTGATACCAATTGAAAGGATCAAGATGCCTAAGAGGGGGGGTGAATTGGGCTTGTTTTAAATTTCTAGAGCAAATAAAAAAACCTATCAAATGCCAATCACCCCCTAGTGCCTACCGTCCGTGTGTCCTAACTAGAAAGCGGTAGCAATTCATAGGAATTAAAGACAACCTAAGCAATTCTAGTAGGAAATGTAAAAACAAGACAGAAATGTAAAGACCTAGGGAAAAGAGAATCTCATGGACGCAGCGATTTTTTCCCGAGGTATCGAGGTGTCGACACACCCCCTAGTCCTCGTTGGAGCACCTCGCAAGGTATCGCTCCCCCTCTACCCGCGCAAGGGTAGAGTGCTCTCTACGGGCTGATTCTTTGCCACTCCGGCTCGATGAATCGCCCACAACCAATCACAAGAGCTTGGAGAAGAGCCGCCAACAATCTCCCGGCGGTCACTTCCTCCGAACACCACCAAACCGTCTAGGTGCTGTCGAACACCAAGAGTAACAAGCACAAGACCTTCACTTGACCCACTCAAGGCTAGGAAGGTGGATGGATGCACACAAGTCACTCCTAATCACTCTAGGAGGGAAGAACAAGATGAACTCTCTCTAATCTCTCCCTCACTAGACTCTTGGCTCTCCAAAAGATTTCTCAAGGTGTCACCAGCTGAAACAATGGCCAAGAAGTCCTCTAAGGACCAAGGGGGCAACTATAAATAGTCCCCACCTCCAAAACTAGCCGTTTTTCACTTTTTCTTCTCTCTGCGTAGCCACCGGACTAGTCCGGAGCTCACACCACCGGACCATGCACACTGGTCCGGAGCTCACTCTCGTTCCAAACTCAGGCACCATCGGACTACTCTGCTTGGTCCGACGCACTGGTCCAACGCTCTGGTCCGGAGCCTCGGTGCTCTCTGAGTGAAAACCTATCTCTCTTTTATACACCACCGGACCACTCTCCTTGGTCCGGTGCCCTGGTCCGACGCTCTGGTCCGGAGCCAGGGTGCTCTCTGCATAGAACCAAACTTCCTGTCTTGAGGCGTCGGACTAGCCGTCGGACGAACCGTCGGACTAGTCCGGAGCCTTCTGACTCTCTGAACCAAGCCACCGGACCACTCTCCTATGGTCCGGTGCTTTCCAGACAGGTGGTCCGGAGCTCCTCGAGCTGAGAATCTACCTAAGTCAGGGACCACCGGACTACTCTCCTTGGTCCAGTGCCTACTTAGCAGAGTGGTCCGGAGCCTCTTTCTCCCTCTCTTTCAACCGTTTCGCTCAGGTTTCTCAAGGGATTTTTCTCCTACCACTTCTAGGGTTTATCAAGGGTTGAAAGCAAGGTCTCTAGGACTAGTTGTGACAAGTGTGCATATACCCACTTTCCTAAACTCTCCTAGGTCAAGCTACTAACCTCATACCCCCCTTTATAGTACGGTCAAAGGAAAAACAAAAGCCCTAGCTATACTTAGTGCCCTTCTCAACCTTATGGCACTAAGAACTAGCCTAGTCTTCGTCGAGTATCTCCGTCCTTTGCAACCGAAACGATTTCCATCTTGGGGGCATGAATATCCATTAAGCCCATTCAAAATACATCACTCATGACCTAACATATATGACTTTGTCTCTGCAAAACACACGATAGTGAAAGTGATCTAGTATTGTCGTTAATCGCCTAAACAGAAGGGTCCATGATTCTACAGGGCTTTTAGTGCCGGTTGGTGTTATCAACCGGGACTAAAGGTGTGCCACAAACCGGGACTAATCGCGGTTTGTGGCACAAACCGAGACTATTTGTTGACCTTTAGTCACGGCTGGTTATATGGACCGGGACTAAAGGTCCCCCTATTTGAACTCTCTTACTCCACAGCCTAAGCCCGAGAGCTCCATTTCTTCACTCTGTTCTTGTTGTGTTCTTCACTGTTCTTCTTCTTCTCTTTGGCCATTGCTTCATTTGATCACTTCTACGTCTCCATCGACTCGTTGAAAGGTTTCTATCTTCAACCTCTCATGTTTTAGCGACAGCATATGTTGTTTCTTGGTCTATGTATGATTTTTCTTTATGATTTTATCTCTTTGCCAATTTAAACTTCATTCACTTGAAATTGTTTGAATATTTTAAAGAAGGCAACTAAAACTAGTATTCTAAGTATACATTTTTCATTTCTACTATGTCTACCACATTTTATGGTTTAATTAGTTGAAAATAGAGATTTTAGTGTATTATTTAATTTAATTAGTTGAAAAAAGAGAAATAGATTTTTTTCTAATAGAGATTTTAGGGTATTATATGTTCCACATTTCAAGATTTATTGAGCTTAGTTTGAGAAATATAGATTTTTAGGATATTATTAATTCATTTAATTTGTGAATTATATGAGGAATTTATGGTGGATTGTTCTTGATTTATATGCCACTTGAGCTCAAAATAATTATATATTGAGATGAAAAAGGTAGCTACCTAGAATACTTTAGTTATATATATGGCACATTTGATGATTTTAGAGAAATGTAAATTTTAGTTATTTTATTTTCTTTGTTTAGAATATGAAGAATTTATAATTTCTAGTTTAAAAAATGAGTATAGAGAGTAGATGAAAACTTCTTCGTGGTACTCGACCTCTGATCGAATTTCAAAGAAACGAAGGGCAAGTGTATGCAAAAGACCATGAAAGAGTACCGAGTGGGGAAGGCGGGTCCCAACAATGGTCAGATCTTCTATAAGTATCCAGATCGCAATGTGAGTTATATATTTTGTCTCATTTTATAGTTATGGTTAATTTCTAACTATCATACTTGATGATTTTGATTAAAGTGTTGATTTTTTATTTCTATTTTATGTGGGATGGCACCGGATGCCGCGACTGGTACTGTGAGGAAGATTATTGTCGGTGTTATGACCCAGGGGTCAAGACCACCAACGAGTAAATTTATATATCGCGTGCTCCCTCTCTCAAACGTGATGCAAGATGGACACAAGGTTTATCCTGGTTCGGGCAAAGAAGGCCCTACGTCCAGCGGGGGAGGATGACTTGTATTATCTCGCACCCAAAACGTGCGCATACAGGGGGTACAAGCTGTGTTACACAGGGTTGCTCAGAGTGAGCTGCGGTCTAAGGCTAGCGGGTTTGCCCTAGGCTGCGGGTTCGCCACCCGAGGGGTCGATCGAGTGGCGGGGTGGGTATGCATGGAGTGTGAGAGTCTGAACTGAAGTCTCGGAGATTTCAGGATCCAGCCCTTTATTCTACCTCGGCGTCCCCTTTTATAGACCAAGGGGAGGTCTGGGGGTACAGGACTCTAACTGTGACGGTATGGATGGCGTGTTCTCGGCACAGTGTTGGTGAAGGGACGACGTTCACTGTGCTGGCATGGTCTTCCCGTCCTTCTGGCGCTCCCGGTCGTGGTGGCAGTGGAAGTCGCCGCGACACGGCACATCGTCCGCAGACGGGCACGAATCCCACGACTGAAGCGAGACGGGGCGGATGGGACAGGCCCCATACTGGAGTTGTCGGAGAGAGGGGGTCGAGCCCTGCGTGGCTCTGTCGTATCCCCGAAGTCATCGTCGAGGGCCGTACTGTTCACTTTTCGAGGGGTGCTGCTGGAGTCCGTACTCGCGTAGTGGCGACAGTGGCGGCACAGTTGACAGGAATCGGGGACTTGATAGAGAGTTGGCAGAATTGACAGCGGACGCGGGCGCTCATGTTGTTAGGTGATTTCACTTTAACCCATGCCGGGAGCAGTTGGGCTGGTCGAGCCTCCCGTCCGGGGGTCGTTCGCTCGACCCCTCGGTCCGTCGCTCGTCGACGAGGTAGGGTCGGAGCAGAGACGGGGTCGGAGAGGTCGAGGTAGAGGCCGGGGGGTCGTTCGTTCGACCCTCGTCCGTCCTTCGTTCGTCGAGGTAGGGGCCGGGGGGTCGTTCGCTCGCCCCCTCGGTCCGTCATTTATCGTCGAGGTAGGAGCCGGGGGGTCGTTCGCTCGCCCCCTCTGTCCGTCATTTATCGTCGAGGTAGGAGCCGGGGGGTCGTTCGCTCGCCCCCTCGGTCCGTCATTTATCGTCGAGGTAGGAGCTAGGGGGTCGTTCGCTCGCCCCCTCGGTCCGTCATTTATCGTCGAGGTAGGAGCCGGGGGGTCGTTCGCTCGCCCCCTCGGTCCGTCATTTATCGTCGAGGTAGGAGCCGGGGGGTCGTTCGCTCGCCCCCTCGGTCCGTCTCTTGACGTCGAGGTGGGGGCCGAGGGGTCGTTCGAACGACCCCTCGTCCGTCATTCGGCGTCGAGGTGGGCCAGCCCGTGACTTGTCTCCACAGCTGGTGTAGAGGGGGCCCTCGAGTGATGGGTCGTGCCTTACTGAGCAGTGGGCTAGTCCCTGCCTTAAAAATAGTTGCTATGTTTAGCGTTAATTTATCGAAGGGTTTAGGGTACCCCTTACCTTCGTACCCGACAATTATGTTAAACATGTGGCGGAGGCTACGAAGGCTGATGAGACAGTGAGCCAGCTCAAGAAGCTCGTCGATGTTGAACAGACGAATAATGATATGTCTGCTTTAGTTGGGATTGGTCGAGAGATCATTATGCTACTAAAGTGCATTTTAGGTTTTCTATGTATAGTGTTAGTGGTCTTAGCATACGTTATGTCGAGGCTTTCATAGAGCATACATTAGTCTTTGTGTGACTTGGAAATGACACATGATGGTGTTCCATCTCATGTTATTTTAATGCAGACATTTCGGTATTTTTATAATATCATTTTTTCACCAAAATGAGAAATTTAATTATGTTTTGGGTCATATAATGCATACGATGACACGCCATTGGATGTACAATGTAGATCGCCGCTCCAAAGAATTCATTGATGGTGTGCATTATTTTTAAGAGTGGCTGAGGCAAACAAGCGGGATGGTAATTTCATGTGTTGTCCATGCACCTTGTGCAAGAATTTGAAGGAATATTGTAGCTCAAGGACTCTTCACTCACACTTGTTAAAGTCTGGTTTCATGTCAAACTATATTTGGTGGACCAAGCATGGAGAAACCGGAATTATAATGGAAGAAGACGAAGAAGAGCAATTGGACCCTGACGATATTATTGCTCAATATGGTGACTTCAATGATACTGCAATGGTGGAAGCAGAAGAAGAGGCAGGGGCAGAAGACACACTCTCTGAAGATAATGGTCTTGGTGAAGTCATTCGTGATGCACAAAGAGATTGTGAAAGTGAAAAAGAGAAATAAGTTTGACCGCATGCTAGAGGATCACCAGAAACTACTATACCCGAGCGTCGAAGATGGGCAAAATAAATTGGGTACAACACTGGAGTTGCTACAATGGAAGACAAAAATGGCATATCTGACAAGGCATTTGGGCAATTACTCAAGATCCAAAAAAAGATACTTTCAAAGCCTAACAAATTGCCTGCCACTACGTATGAAGCAAAACAGGTCATGTGCCCTCTGGGATTAGAAATCCTAAAGATACATGCATGTCCTAATGACTGCATCCTATACCATCGCAAGGACTACAAGAATTTGGATGAATGCCCCATATGTAAAGCGTCGTGGTATAAGATCAGGCGAGATGACCCTGGCGATGTTGAGGGCGAAGAGCGTCCTAGCTAGGAAGAAAATCTCTACCAAAGTTATGTGGTATGCTCCTATAATACCACGCCTGAAACATCTATTTAGAAACAAGGACCATGCAAAGTTGTTCCGATGGCACAAAGAAGACTGTAAGGCAGACAACATGTTGAGACACCCTGCTGATGGGTCCCAGTGGAGAGCAATTGACAGAGAATTCCCGGAGTTTGCAGAAGACGCAAGAAACTCAAGGTTCGGTTTGAGCACGGATGGTATGAATCCTTTTGGAGAGTAGAGTAGTAGTCATAGCACTTGGCCTGTTACTCTATGTATCTACAACCTTCCTCCATAATTATGCATGAAGCGGAAATTCATTATGATGTTGGTGCTCATCCAAGGCCCGAGGCAACCTGACAATGACATCGATGTCTTCCTAAGGCCCTCAGTTGAGGAACTCCTGCTTTTATGGAGCAAACCAGGTGTACATATGTGGGATGAGTACAAATAGGAACACTTTGACCTGCGAGCACTGTTGTTCGTAACAATCAATGATTGGCCTGCCTAAGTAATCTTTCATGACAGACAAACAAGGGATATAATGCATGCACACACTATTTTGATGACCTTGACTGTGTATATCTGAAAAAATGTCGAAAGGTCGTGTACCTTGGTCATCGTCATTTTCTTCCTAAGAATCACCAACTAAGAAAAAAGGCAAGCATTGTAAAGAAGAAGTGAAACGAACCAAGCCTCGCAACCGAACTGGAGAGGATGTACTTGATATGGTCAAGGATGTGCAAGTAGTCTTTGGAAAGGGACAAGGGGCCCTGCCAGTTCCAAAAGATGCTGATGGACATGCACCCATGTGGAAGAAGAACTCCATATTTTGGGAGCTACCCTATTGGCATGTCCTAGAGGTCCGCCACACGATCGACGTGATGCACTTGACAAGGAATCTTTGTGTGAACCTGCTAGGATTCATGGGTGTGTATGGAAAATCCAAGGATACACTTGAAACACGACAGGAGTTGCAAGACATGAAAGAACGAGACAACCATCCAGAGAAGACAGAAGATGGACACCATTATTTAAAGCCTGCTAGCTACACTCTTAGCAAAGAAGAGAAGGAAAGCTTGTTTGAATGTTTAAGCAGCATCAAGGTCCCATCTGGATTTTCCTCCAATATAAAGAATATAATAAATGTGTCAGAGAAGAAATTCCTAAACTTAAAGTCTCATGACTTCCACGTGCTTATGACTCAATTGCTTCCGGATGCGTTAAGAGGAATTCCACCTCCACATATATGTCTAGCCACTGTGAAGCTATGTGCATTCCTCAATGCAATTTCTCATAAGGCAATTGATCCAATGGAACTAGCTACTGTACAGAATGATGTGATTCAGTGCCTTGTCAGCTTTGAGTTGGTTTTCCCTCCATCCTTCTTTAATATCACACCTCCTAGTTCAGCTGGTCAAGGAGATTAGTATTCTCAGTCCTGTGTTCTTGCACAACATGTTCCCCTTTGAAAGGTTCATGGGAGTCCTAAAAAAATATGTTCACCAACGTGCTCGCCCAGAAGGAAGCATCGCCAAGGGCTATGGGACAGAGGAGGTCATTGAGTTCTGTGTTGACTATATTCCCGACCTTGACCCGATTGGTGTTCCTGAATCAAGACACAAGGGGAGACTTAGTAGGAAAGGAACACTAGGGAAAAAATATATATTGGTATAGGGGATGATTATTTCAACAAAGCACACTACACAGTTCTTCAAAACTCCTACATGGTGGAGCCGTATGTCAAGGTACACAAGAAGTTCCTACAATCCCAGTTTTCAGGGAAGAATGAAGCTTGGATTATGCGTGAACACATGAAAACTTTTGGCGGTTGGTTGCGAAAAGAATGTTAGGGTGATGACAGCATTGATGAGCAACTGTATTTGTTGGCTAGACAACCATCATGGCACATCCTCACGTACAAAGGGTACAAGATAAATGGAAATACATTTTACACTGTTGCCTAAGATAAAAGGAGCACCAACCAAAACAGTGGTGTCTGCATCGATGCTACTGACCCAAATGGGAATAAGCAAACATATTATAGCCGCATAGTTGAGATTTGGGAACTAGACTATGCACCTAATTTTAAAGTCCCTTTGTTTAAGTGCCAATGGGTGAAGATGACTGGAGTTGGGGTAACAATTGACAAGGATTATGGGATGACAATAGTGGACCTCGACACTATTGGGTACAAAGACAGACCATTCGTCCTTGCTGCTGATGTGAATCAGGTGTTCTATGTAAAAGACATGTCTACAAAACCAAAGAAAGGAAAAAATGATGACAAATCAATCATCAATGAGCCCAAGCGTCACATAGTTCTTTCAGGGAAAAGAAACATTTTGGAAATTGAACACAACTCAGACATGTCAGAACTTTATGAAAGGGATGACCGAATTACGCCATTTAGTGTGACCAAAGACACAAGCATCCTTCTAAATGCCGAGGATAGTCCATGGTTACGACATGATCATAACCAAGGGACAATTGTCAAGAAGAAGTTCACTACTGTGCCCGCTTGATGTAGCTAGCAGTGATGTCAAGTGACATGTGTATTAGTCATTTTGGCTAAGTTTGGTCAAATAATGAAGATCTACATTTTTATTTTGTCATTTTTGCTAAGTTTACTAATACTTCTTTTGTATCTCAATGTTTTTTCATAAAGTTTCTCATAAAGTTTCATAAACTCTATAAGATTCATGATTTTGTGAGTTAAACACTTCCTCAAATAGAAATATGAACTACATAAAAAAGATGGATATTGATGAGTTATTAAACCTTTGTATTATGAAATTTGAACTACATAAACTCTAATTTGACAAAGTTTGACCAAGTCAAATTAAGAAATTTTAAATTTTTATAGATTAAAACGAATTTTCAAAACCCTAGATTGTCTCAACTAGAGAAGTCATGAATACCAAGTTTGGTCAAATAATCAAGATCTATATTTTCTATATTGGTCATTTTTCCATTTGACCAAGTGTTGAAAAAGTTTAGTTCTAAAATGACAAGTCTCTCATAAAGATTCATAAACACTATGTGAGATTTATGATTTTGTGACTAATTTCTACTAACACTTCTTCAAATAGAAATTTGAAGTACATAAAAAAGATAGATCTTGACGAGTTCTAAAACCTTTGTATTCAAAAGTTTTTCATATGCGGTCATTTAGTGTCTCATTAATAATTTCCTATTTAATGGTAAACTTATTTGTCGCATAATTGGACAATTAATGGTGAAAAACAAAAAAGATTAACATTAAAATAATGTAGAAACTAATTTCCTGTTGGTAACCAAGCATTTTAGTTTTTTTAATTCAACAATATACTTTTGCATTAATCAAATACTAATGGTTAGTTACATTTATATTTGATATTATAAAAAAGGTAAAAGATTTGTTGTTATACATTTTTCTAGTGTATAATAAAGCAAAAGGAAATGCAATGGTTATTTTTAAAAAAATTTGTGTCATGTACTTAATTTATTATGCAATTAACAAGAGCTAGAGAAATTTATATAGATATTAAACTATATACAATACGAAAACATATAAAACTGCCCACTGAAATTTCGTTTGGCACATAAAGAAGCCTTTAGCCCCAGTTGGTAATACCAACCGGGACTAATCCCGGTTGGTAATACCAACCGCGGTTAAAGGTTAAACCTTTAGCCCAGTTGGTATTACCAACCGGGACTAAAGGCTAGCTTCCTATATAAGCCTTGGCTGCCTCTTCATCTCTCATTACCTACTATTTCATTCAATCGTTCGGTGCCGAGCTTCGATCTCCATCGCCGCGGAGCCAACCTGCGCCAGCGTTGACTGACCTGCGCCTCCTCACCGACGACCGACCTGCGCCTCCTCACCGCCAGCCGACCTACGCCTCCTCACCGCCTCCTCATGCCCGCCTCTCCTCGCCTCGGCTCGCCGGCCGGATCCCGCGCTGCCCGGCCAGTCGTGCGCACCGACCGCCGCCGCGACGACCGCGCTCGCTCTCCGGCCGCCGTCGCGCCCGTGCGTGCTTTCTGACCGCTCCGTCCCCACTCTCCGCGCTCTCCGGTCCCTGTATAGGTGTGGCGCCGCCGTCAGCACAAGATCAGAGAAGAGAAGAGAGCGAAGGAAAGAAAAGAAAAGGAGAGAGAAGAAGGAAGGAGAGGAAAAGGAAGAAGAAAGAAGGAAGGAGAGAAGGAAGAAGGAAAAAAGGAAAAGGGAAATAAGGTTGATTTTGTAAATAATTTTTTAGTAATTTGTAAATGGATTTGTTAGAAAAATAAAAAGGAAAATGATATTAATTAGTTGATTGTTTAGTTTATTAATGGATTTGTAAATGGAAAATGGAAAAGGAAATTTTTAAAAAGAAAATGAAAAAGAAAAAAAATTTGATAAAGTTGTAGTTGCAACCTTAAAAAGAAAAAGGAAATTTGTAAAAAGGATTTGTTAGAAAAAGGAAAAGGAAAATTGATAATACTATGTGTTATTAGTTGCTTGTTTTCACACACTAACATTTTATACATGTTTTTCTAGGCGGAGAGGAGATCGAGGAGAAGAAGGAAGAAGAAGAAGAAGAAGAAGAAGAAGAAGAAGAAGAAGAAGGTGAATTGTGTGTAATAAAATAGAAATAGATTTTAGTTTTAGAAATAGATTTTGTGTAAAAAGTTTTTATAAAATATAGACCTACCATTATTGCTAGTATTATATATCTACATTCCATTATTACACCTTCCATTATATATGGATTTGTTAGAGAAATATAGACCTTCAATTATTGCTATATATGATTTGATATATATGTATCTTCCATTATATTGCTAGTAAAATGTATAGAGCTTTCATTTATTAGAGAAATAGATACCGTTCATTATTTCTAGTAAAATGTATATCGCTTTCATTTGTTAGAGAAATATATACCCTAAGTGTCTACCCTAAACCCTTTTATTACACACACTAAGTGTCTACCCTGGTGTGCCTAACTATAATTAAGTGCCTAAACCCTAAACCCTTTGACTCTAAGTGCCTAAACCCCCTAAACCCTAAACCCTTTGATCCTATGCGTAGACACACACACACACACACATAAACCATTTTACTCTAAGTGCCTAAACCCTAAACCCTTTGACTCTAAGTGTCTACCCTTTTACCGTAAACCCTTTTACTCACACACACACACACACACACACACACACACACACTTGTTTAGGGTTTACACACACACTAAGTATCTACCCTAAACCCTAAACCCTAAACCCTTTTATTACACACACACTAAGTGTCTACCCTAAACCCCTAAGTATCTAAACCCTATATATATATACATCCTAAGTGTCTCCCCTTTTATTATTACACACACACACTTGTCTACTCCTAGTGCCTAACTCTAAGTGCCTAAACAATAAGTGTCTACCCTAAACTCTAAACCCTTATAAGATTGTTGCAGAAATGAATGACCTTAATGAGAACATGGAGGATTTCTTGTTTGCCATGATCAATGACGACACCAATGAAGTAGTAGATGGCGACACCAATCAAGTAGATGACGGAAGTCAGTACTTTGCCGAACATGTTGAGCAAGAAAATATCGTGGAAGACAATGTTGACGAAGTCTATGTCTACAATCTCTTGTGTGTACATGAAAATCAAAATAATTACATTGTATAATTATATTTATAATTTTTGTGTTTCTACATACATAGTCATCTGTATCAACGATAACTACGGGGAAGAGTAGAAATGTACCAGGCCTGAAGAAGCCGTTGGAGGGTCGGTACATTGTCTAACAATTCGATGAGGAAATAGGGAGAGTACTTGGGGAACATGGACATAGATTTGTCAACCATTGTGGTTACCTTGTAAGGGACAGGCTTCCAATAAATGCTCGTGAATGGCGGCAAAGGAAAGATGCTCCTCATATTAGTTTTGTCTCTGATCATGACAAGACACTAATTTGGCAAGATGTACTTCAACATTTCTCGATCGATACAGAAGATGAAGCTTTGAAGGAGAGAGATAGGGACAGGGCTATGAAGAAGATGGCAACACAGTTACAGGTCTGGAAGAAGAAATTGTACAACAAATTTATCAAAAAGAACCTTACTCCGGATTTCAAAAGTAAGGCCTACGTCAAGTTGAGGCCGTTTTGGGATGACTTTGTAGCTTTCAAGACATCCGAAGAGGGTGAAGCACGAACGATAAAGAACCAACGGAATGCCCGAGAAAAACAATACCACCATCGCTTGGGATTAGGTGGCTACATGAGTGTCATTCCTAAGCGGGAAAAACAGAACAAGAGCTTGTAGCTAGGGGAATCGAACCAGAATCAGTTACCTGGTCTGAGCATGGTAAGTGGTGGTTTTTTAGTCACGGAGGAGGCCTTGACCTTGAGACCGGAAAATTAGCGTATGACGACGAACTCCAAGAAGCAGCACGGAGATTGGTTCACGCTCAATCTCTGAGAGAACAAGGAGTATGGTGACCAGATAGAGATAGGGATGAGCTCACATATACCTTAGGGACTGCTAAGTAATTGCAAAAATGGTGATTGGTTTTTATGTTTAATTTCAAATTCAAATATGCTTTTCAAAAACTAAAATGAATTTGATAAAAAGTGTTGAAGCAAAGTTGTAGAGCTCTTCAGTTCAAGCAAAAGTTGTTTTGGGAGTTTTTCATGTTTTATTAAAAAATGTGGAGTAATTTAAAAGGGGGAAAAATTAATTTTAAACCTTATTTCAAATTTGAAAGTGGATTTAAAAAACTAGCAGAATTTGAACTTGGTTCTTTTACAAAAGTTATAGAGTTTAAAAACAAGAGCAACTTTGCTTTTTTGGAGTTTTTTGAGTGCAGTTCAAATTTTCAAACTAATTTAAGAAATCAGTGTCAGGCGCATTTCTGTAATTCTCGAACAGTAGCAGAGGGGATGAACCACCGCCGCCGTCGTATCCCTCCGTCGCGCTGGCCTCCCTGATATTTCTCGCACGCCAGCAAGGCGTCCAGCACGTCGGGCTCTCTCCCACGCGTCGAACAAGCTACTCCCAAGCCCTTGCTATAAATAGGAGGGTCGTCTTCAACCTCCCGCGGTTTCCTCTGCTTGCACCGCCGCGCGGCTCGTCTTCTCCAGCGAGCTCTACGGCTCGATTCGCATGCTCCCATGCCCCACCAGAACCCGGCACAAGCTAGCCATATCCTTGTGCACCTCTCGAGAAACTCCGTTAAATCCCGCAGACCCTGAGTCCTCCGGCGCGGAGCCGTCTTCTTCAGCTCCGGCAGAGCTCCGCCACGATCTGTTTCACATGGCCAGAGCTTCACAGGAGCTCGTGTCTTCAATTAGTTCACGTTCTATACTCCTTGAACGTCTATGGTCACGGTGCTCCTCTTGGTTTCATGTTTCACAGCTTCCCGCGCGTTCCCGCACCAAGAACACCATCCACAGAGCTCTTTCCGCCGCCGCCTTCATCCCCAACGTCGGCAACTTTGCTCCGCCCTCTTCCAACTCCAGATAGCGAGCGCATGGGTACCGCGGTGAGCTCCTCAACCCCCATATGCTATCGGTTGTTCGTGAGATGCCCTGAATCGTCCTGTCCGCGTGCGCAGCCGCGTTCGCCGCCGCCATGGTCGTCGGCGTTCGTCGTCCGCGCGTTTCGGTGGTCGTAGGGTTCGGTTTAGTGGTGTGTTAGATTCAGGGTAAGATTCTGTGTGTGCTGCGCTGTTTGGTTGTGTCGCCGGCGAGCTGGTTTGGCCGGAGCAGGCTCACCCGAGCTCGGGTCTCCACCCTCGTCGCCGGCGAGGAGTTTCCGGTGCTCGGGAGCTTCAACCGAGCTCTTGGGTGGATGCGGGAAGTAGTGAGGGAGGTGTTGGAGGGCTCGGTTGGGTGTGATGAGTCGCCGCCGGCGAGTTCTGCGGCCATCCTTGGCCGCGGCGCGTGCTGTGCGGCTGGCAGGTGGGACCCGGCTGGCAGTGAGCTGCAGTGGTGTTTTTCTTTTTCAGAAATGCAACAGTCCAAACTTTTGTAATTTTTTCTTGAATTATTATAGAGCTCTATAAATTGCAAGATAATTTGTGGATGATCTTTGATACCTGTAGAAAAATAAAAAAATGTAATATGCCTTTGTCCAGTAACTTTTTATTGCTGTAAAAATGCTTAATTTAATTAACAAATGTCTTTCCAATGATTTTTAATAAAATCATATATTTTTTTGAATAAAAACTGTGGAGCTTTGCTCCCCAGCACTCTATTAAAATAAAAGGGAAGACAAAAGAGGAAAATACAAAAAGCTAGCAGGGAGCTAACCAAGAAGAAAGAAAAAGACCGACCAGCAGGATCTACCATAGGAGTACAGGAGAATTACAGACTCAAGCAAAGGGGCACATGGACACAACTAGCAAAAAACACCTTTGCTGCAACGCTAATACATCTGGACTATAGAACCAGCGCTACAAGATGCGAGAGTTACAAATTATTCAACCAATTCATTATCACAGGAGCATAATAGGCATCCCAAACCAAATGCACCCAAGGTACATCAACCTTGTTATAAAACTTGTGTAGATGTTTGAGTAGAAGAGCATCATTTTGCAAGTACAGATCTTTCACTCCAAGACCACCTTTTTGTTTTGGCTTAGTTACCAGCTCCCAAGCAGCCAAATTGTAACCTTTTTTATTAATGTCTGACCCTCTCCAAAGACATGTTTTCCTGTACTTGTCTATTGCATCAATGACTCCTTTTGGCAAATTTAGAGTAAGAGAGAAAGATAGAACTAGCTGACAACTTCCTCTCCACTCTACAAATGAGGGGACAAAAATCTCTGATTAGAGGCTTAGTGGTTCCAAGAGGTATCCCCAAATAAGTAAAAGGAAGTTGTCCCACTGTGCAACCAAGCACACCTGAGAGCAAAGGGACTCTATCTGCTGGAACATTGATAGGAACTAAACATGATTTATGAAAATTAACTTTCAGGCTAGTAGACTGAACAAAACTGTGCAACAGAGCTTTGAGACACAAAAGTTGTCTAGTGTCTGCTTGCATAATCAATAAAGTGTTGTCTACATATTGCACTATAGGGAAGTGATCAACATCTCTATTTGGTATTGGTAGGTGAAACAAACCTTGCTGATATGCTTTATTGATTATACTCTGAAGAAGGTCAGCTACAAGTACAAAGAGAAGAGGTGAGAGTGGATCTTCCTGTCTCATCCCCCTCTTGCAATGAAAGTCCTTGCCAGGTATACCATTTAGTAGAACAGATGAAATTCCAGATTGGAGGATGTCCTGAATCCAGGCACACCACTTGGGTGGGAAACCTTTAGCTTGCAAAATATTCAGGATTGCCGGGTGCTCCAGCTTGAGGATGATTATTGCTTCTTTGAGTGATGGCATTGATAGAGATATTCAAAGGCCCAACCTAGACAGTCCTCAATGGTCCTCCCCTGTATGAATCCATATTGGTTTCTAAGCAAGACTTTCAAAATGACTTTTTGCAATCTATTTGCCAAGATTTTTGTAATAAATTTCATGGATGAATTTATAAGAGAGATGGGTCTAAAATCAGTCACCTTTTTCAGAATTTGGCTTCTAGACACCAGAGTTGTATAAGAGTAATTTATACACTTTAGCTGAACTTTGTGATGGAAGAAATCATCGCAAAGTCTGTACATATCATGTTTGATTAAATTCCAGTATTTCTTGAAAAAGAATCCATTAAAACCATCCGGACCAGGTGTCTTATCTGAAGGTAGCTCCTTGACAATACCATCCAGCTCTTCAGTTGTGAAAGGAAGTATCAATTCATCTAGCTGATGCTGACCCATTAAATCTAGCAGGTTGAATAACATGATGGAGCTGACAGATACCCTAACCTTTCTTTCAACTCTTGCCAAAACAGAGATGCTTTCTCAGAATGCTCAGTGACTATTCTACCATCCTCAGCTATGATCTGGGTAATAGAATTATGCCGAAAGCGTTCAGTAGCTCTTGCATGAAAAAATTTAGTATTCTCATCTCCCCATTTGACTAACTTCTCTGTATACCTCTGCTTCCAATAAGTTTGCTGGTATCTTAGTAGCTTACTGAGGTGTTCCTTCAGTATATTCCTGAAGTTTTGTTCAGGAGTATATAGGGTTCTCCAGTCTTCTAAATCATCTAGAAAGCTGAGGAACATATTGCAATGCTTTATTAGAAGGGTGAGCTTTGACTTTTGACTATCCCACACTTTGAGGGCTGATCGAAGAGCTTGAATTTAGCTGAAATATTTTTTGCCCCATCTTGATGTATTGAAGACAACCATGTTGCTGTTACCACATCTGTAAAACCAGGTAATTTAGGCCAATAGTTCTCAAAACGAAAAAGAGTTGCTTTGGGAATTGAGGTACCAATTTGCACTTTGCATGGAGTATGGTCGGATGTACTTTTAGCTAAAGGCAACACTAAAGAGTTTGGGTAGGATACTATCCAGGCTGGGGTAGTGAAAAACCAGTCCAACTGTTGTAAAAGTGGTTGGTCCTGCATATTGCTCCAAGTGAAAGATCTACCTTTAAGCGGAAACTCTATCAGACCAAGCTGGTTGATGATATCATTAAACAAAACTAGATCTGCGGAATTACCACCAGGTCTATTTCTGTTGTGACTAGAACGATAGAAATTGAAGTCACCCTACACTGAAAATTCTGAAAATGGTTTTGCAATATCTTGATGCTCTGATTAGCTTAAATAAAAAGTTTGAGCTTAATTTGAAGAAGTTTATAAAATCACCTTTTATTGCTTATTTAATTAATAAATGGTAAATGTGTTTTCCATAATTTTTCATGAGTTATTTAATGCTCCAAAAAAATTATAAGATTGATTTTGCAATCTGATGGAGTAAAAATGAATCTATATAAAAGGTTTGAGCTCATTTAAATAAATTTGAATTTTGGCATATTAGTTAGTCATTAAATAAATGCTTATTTAATTAATTAAAAGAGTTATTGGCTTAACTAAGTAATTAGTGTTAACCTTAGGGTTTTGTGTGAACTTTTGGGTTGATTGATAACCTTAGGGAATAATCATGGTGTCCTTTGGGAATTAATTCATTGTTTGAGTTTTATTAATTGTTGCTTAAGTAAATAATAAAGGTTTTAATTAAAGTATTAAATGATAAATGTTTTCCCATGAATAAAATAATGTTACAAAAACCATGGAATTAATTTTTCCACATGCTATCACTTTTTATTTCTATATTCAAATTTTGAGATCATTTGGATAAAGTTTAATTTTGAGATGTTAAATTAATTAATAAATAATTGCTAATTAAGGTACTTAATGATTAATTTGGGTCTTATATATGATCTTTAAGGTTAATCAATGAACTAATGACTTAATCATGGTGCCATTTAGCAACTAATTATTTATTTAAGAAATATTGTTTAATATTTAATAAATAATAAAAGTTCTAAATAAAGTGTTAATTAATTAAAAAACCCTAATTACCTAGATTTGGGTGATCTTTTGGAATTGTTTGTTGATCAAAGTCACTAACTTTGAGGACTTTGGACTTGTTTGATGTAAATAAAACATAATCCTACTCAGTTCTTTTGGATATAATTATTAACTTGATTAGTTTAAGTTAATTAAACTTTAACCCTTAATTAAGCCTTTGGTTTGCAACTGTACCGTGAAGAAAAGTTGTACTCAAGGCTTAACTAACCTTTGTTCCACCTTAATCAACTAAGTCTTTTTCATCTTTGTTGAGCATCATATCTACTTTTCATCGCATTCATACGCTTGCATCTTTGCATCTCATTAAGGTACGCTAGATGCATATGTGGTGGTTATGTCAAACCCAAAGAAAGAGTTGGTGAAGTTGTTTAGAAGACGGTGATTGGTAGCTTTCACCAGAAGACGGGAATTCATGGTTTTAACCTGCAGACAATCTTGATGAATGAAACCAGAAGATGGATAGATCTCGGAATTCAAGTGTTGATAAGAGCTTTTTGTCAAGCGGACGTCATCTAACAACACTGACCCAGTGTTACCCAGGCAAGCCCCAGTGCATTTAAACCCTTCCTTGTTTTACAAAGTTTGTTTAAATGCAATTATGGTTAAGTAATGCATAAATGCATTTCATAAAATGATTACCTAATTGATGCATTGCCTACCTTGATTATTCCGTACTTGTCCTTGATACCGTTGAAGTACAAATTTGAACAAATTCTTAGCTATGCTTGTATTAGAAAAACCAGGTGATTTCCTGTCACCTGAGAATTTTATGATGATACTACTTTTGAGTATAAGCTCATGGTTTATGGAATAAATGAATAATGGAATGTTGGAGTAATAACTCGAGAACGGGCGGACACATGTGTTTGGGAGCCACAATAGATGCTCATCTTGTGAGAGGGTTCTTTCCCCCTGTGTCGATTAGGAACCATCCGTTATTGAAGCGATGAGACGAGACTTTGCAGTACTAGTCACATACTTCTGGAAGCTGGAACTCGGCTATTCCATTATGAGAACGGATACCCATGCACTAGGAGTGGAGAGATGGTGAGAGTAGCGAGTACCCACGTGCCCGAGGGCCGGAGTGTGGTGTAACTATGCTCTCGGGGTGGCGCGGAGCCGGTCTTGGGTGGAGGATCCGAGGGAAGGTTGACATATGCAAGCTTTGGGGCTACATATTTCGTGTGATTAGGAATCCCCAGCTGGGTTTTAACCGATTCGAATCGTCGTTGCTCCTCGGTTATGGAGACTCGACTCACTTTTCCTCAATGTAGTTAATGAAACTTGAACTGGATACTCTGGATGATTTTAATGGATATGGTTGTTACCACGTTATCGATCAGAACTGTGATCGGTACTTGGGTCACTATTTATCAGAAACAAATCAATTGCAAATGTTTTATAAAATGCTCATTTATGCAAAACCTTGATATTGGCAAACCATACCTTGAATCCCAATATCCTCCATACCTTATATATTCACCACCTTTTCTTTAGCTGGGTAAGTCTTGTTGAGTACTCCGTACTCAGGGTTTGTTAACCCCTGTTGCAGGCGAAGGTCTTTCCTACAAGGGCTGATGTAACTAACTACCGGTGGGCACGGTGACTCCATAGTAACTTCTTATCCTTATGCTTTTGTTAGAGGATGTCATTTTAAAGCTAGCAATGTATTTCAACTTATGTTATTTAACCATTTCAAAAGCAAATTTATTTGTAAACACTTTTGAAAAGATATTTTCCGCTGCAAAACTCTATGTATTTGATGTCTATTACTTAATCTCGCGATCTGGGTTGTATCGTGATTTACCGAGGTCTTTCGAGACACTCGGCGAACTTCCTGGTTCATATAGGTGATTGTGTGTGCTTGTCAACGCGTTTAGCGGTGAATGTCGTACTTGTATGGATTAAGGGATTCCGTCACACCTGGTAATACTCTAGGTAAAATGCTACAATGGTATATTAATCTGTCCGCATGCATAATCATTTGTTCTTTATAATTTCATATCCATCCTTATTTATTTCTTCCTAGTCATACATAAAATATAATATTTCATAAGTACCATTAAATATTCCTAGCTCTATAATTAGGGATGACAACCTAATTCCATGCTTAGGAGTATAAGGTAAAAGATAGTGGCTAGTTGCTAAAGACAAATTAATTACATACCATACATTTTTGGCGCCATTGCTAAGAACTTATGTTCTTGGTGGTGACGTTAGTAATGTCAAGCATTTTTGGCACTGTTGTGAGGGAAGGTATCTAAACTTAGGAAGTATTGATAACCATATGCAAATGAATAAAGATCAATTAACCAATCAACCTCTTACTCAAACAGGTTTACCCTTGCTTCTATCTATCTGTGTATCCTATGTAGGGTAAATGAATGCTAGGTTTTCTCTTCCAGATAATTTTACTTCAAATCCAGAGAAACTCCTTTGAAGAAAGCCGAAGTTTGCACAAGTGAGGGATAATATCAAAGCACAATCAGAAACACCCTCAGCTGAAGCTCAGTCTTTGGGAGAGGAAGCTCAAACATTTGAAGTAGAACAACTAGAATCCGATTTAGCAATTGCTTTTGAAGCTATGGCTGAGAAGACACTATGAGAGTTCTCTGCCCCAACTACTGCCAACATCCGTACTGGACCTGCAGTTAATATTGGAGATAATGGATTTGAGCTCAAGCCTGCTCTCATCACCATCATTCAAGCAAATCAATTTTGTGGAAAGGCTCATGAAGATGCAAGTGCACACTTACAACACTTTCTCGAGATCTGCAACACCTTCACGATCAAAGGAGTATCGAGAGATGCTACTCTAATCCGCCTTTTTTCGTTTTCACTTTTGGGGAAAGCAAAACAGTAGTTTTACACGAATAAGGATATCAACACTACATGGGATAAGTGTACCACTATTTTTCTGGCCAAGTTCTTTCCTACAGGCAAGACCAATGCTCTAGATGGGAAAATTTCAAGCTTTCAACAACAACACGATGAATTGTTCACCGAAGCATGGGAACGTTTTCAAGATTATATCACGAGGTGTCCTCATCATGGAATGGAGGATTGGCTATTAATGTAGACTTTCTATCATGGACTAGTTTCTAGTTCCCGTGAATATATGGATGCCGCAGCTAGAGGAGCTTTCCTATCACTTAAGTTCTTGGATGCAACATCACTATGCAAGAAGATGATCTCTAATCAGAGCTGGAACAAAGAACGTAATAAACCTCGCAAGAGAGGAGGAGGTATACATCAACTCAAGGAAGCCGACATGGTCACCACCAAGCTGGACCTTATAATGAAGAAGATTGAAATCCCAAGACATCGAGAAGAGAGATGTCATGCATATCAATGACTCTCGCATGACTTGCGAAGAATGTGGAGATTTTGGGCATTTAGGAAACAAGTGTCTTGAATTGCAAGAGGATGTAAACTTCGTCAACAACAACAATTATCGTCCTCAGCAAGGCCAAGGATGGAATCAGCAACCTTTAAGAGATCTAGTTGCTAGTCAGTCCAAACTACTCAAAAAATGTCTAAGAAGGTAGCGTCCAATGATAAGGTTCTAGAAAATAAAAATACTAGGATGGATACCTTTGCTTCTGCTATCAAAAAACAAAACAACTTCAACAAAATGCTAGAAATTCAATTAGCTCAGCTGGTAGCTGTTGTTCCCCCAATGAAGGAAGGTAAGATTCCGAGCCAACCTGAAGATTTAGAAACTGCAAATGTTGTCGACATTTTCAATGCAGCCAACTACTACACTCAGCCCGCTGATGTGAAGTGGATTGACTATTCACTTCCCGAGAAGAAAGGTGATCCAGGAAGGCCTATCATTAATATCTCCATAGGATGTCACACCTTCCCAGAAGCTATCTACGATTTTAGCGCAAGTGTCAACATTATGCCTAAGGTAATTTATGAAAAAAATTTGGGAGATCCCCTATTGTACACAAACATACGTTTACAGCTTGCAAATCAGTCCATCTTAACCCTAAGGGAGTTCTAGGAGAAGTCGTCATTAGAGTGGGACAATCATATGTTTCCATTGACTTTGTGGTCATGGAGACAGGAGGAGATGAAAGAGCACCAATCATATTAGGCCGACCATTCTTATGCACAACTAAAGCCATCATCTATGAGGAGCATGCCAAGATTTTCTTTTCCATAAAAGACAAGAAAGAAAAGTTCTCATTCAAGAATCGCATGCTCAACACTCTTGCACTTCCACGAAGGCAGTACGAACAAGATCAACCAGCAGTACCCAAGAAGAAGAACAATAGAAGAAGGAGGAAGAACAAGCAAAACCAGATCTCAGAAGGAGCAACCAGAAGATCAACCCAGTCAATACGGAGAATGATCACTTGCTAGCCTCGCCATATGTAGTTAAGAAAGGAGACCCAAGAGTACCAACCATTGAATGCACAATCAGAAAGACAGTCTTCCCTTTGACCTTCTACGACACAGGATCAGGAGTCAACATAATGTCAAAGGTAATCTATGATCATTTATTTGATGATATACCATTGTACCCAACCTACATGCAGTTGCAGATGGCGGACCTAACATACAGATTTCTCGAGGGCATAGCAAAGAACGTGGAGGTAAAAATTCAAGATTCATATATTGCTGTAGACTTTGTAGTTCCTGACATGCAGGATGAAGATATGACTCTTATCCTAGGGAGACCATTCCTCAACACTACCAGAGCCATCATCTTCATCGAATCTGGACAAATCCACTTCAATCTACCCATTGGAAAGGTATGCTGTAAATTCAATAGTTATACTAATCATATGCAGCCCAAGAAGCGACGCAACAGAAGGAGACGCCATACCCGCCGTCAAGCAACCCAACCATTGAAGGATGAATGGGCGGATTATCCCGGCAAATTTTCAAGGTATGAAGACCGATTCAATGATCAGGATAAAATTGAAGATCAGGAACAAGAAGAAATAAAGGAACCCCACTGGAGCGAATGGGTAGAAGAAGCTGAAAGGATGGACCAACGTGCAAAAGAAGAAGCAGAAGAGACACGAGTACGAGCACAACAATGGTGGGAGGAGAACAAAGATGCACCACAAGATAAGGAGGAATCGTCTAAGAAAACCTCAGATGATGAATCAAACAAGTAAGTACTCTCTCCTATCTAGTCTTATCGGTAGACTATAAATCTCGTTCCTTTGCCACAAGGTGAAAATGGTAGTTGTCTAATTAGTTACCTAATTAATTAGCATTAGTAATTTTATCACCTTTATCTCTTTGCATATTAAAGAAAAACAAAATAAATATTTGTTTCTCGTTGCATCATAAAATCCTAAGTGCTAACCCACAAGTTGGACCAAATATCGTTTGGCAAGGGAATAACATGTATATGGTTTTGTGGTGGTTCGTCTGATATGATCATTACATATGCATAGGAGTTTACACGCCTTGCTACAGGCCGCTATCAACTATTGGTCGAGTACGAGTACTCGGGCCATGTCTATGTACACGCGAGCCCATAGGGTCGCACGCTTAAGGGGTTGGAAGCCTAATTCGGGTTGGACCCGAATTAGACTAGGTTTAGGGTTTCGAATGGGCCTCCAACGTGGGAGCTCGTTAGGACGCCTATATAAGAAAGGGGAGGGTACAAGGGGAGTTAGTCGATCCACGCCTTTTGGCAGCCGCCACCGCTCCCCACGCTCGCGCCTATTTCTCCTTGCGGACCTAGCAGTCCGGAGGGGTGATGCTTCCTGCCTGCACATGTGGGATTCCTCGGAGGTGCTGCATCTGGAGCACAAGGACGAACCACGAGAAGGAGACTTTGAGACGGATGACCTCACAACTGCACGACACTGCTGTGACGTGCACGACTATATCAAGTCGCTTCTGCTGCACCTGCGCGTCTAGTGGTAATCCTGTGATCTATAACTAGCACTAGTTACTGGTTTATGGGGTCAAATTTTTTTGTTTTCTGGCTAGGGTAGCAACCTCATGACCCTACGGTGATAACGGAGCTGTTAGATGCCTTTTTATTAATCTGGGTATGTGCATATGGAGATATGCACAGTTGTAGATCAATCTCTGATCATGGTTCGTGATCTTGCCACGTTGGTCATGTAACGATCTACTCGTACCGGTCGGAATTCCGCCATCCGAGTTAAGTGATACATGTAAATCCAATCACAGTGAGTTGGAGATCAATAAGATTGATCGAATCGAACCTAGGTCAAGTTCCAGGCGCATGCGATGCGGCGGTGGCGGCGGATTGGATCCGCCGTTGGAGGGACATTTGCAGGAAAAGTGTTGTTCGGTAAAACGACCATAACTTTTTCATACGACCTCGGATTGAGACAAACTTTTAAAAAAAATCATGCGCGAGAAAATTTTGCATCCGTTCGCCAGCCGCTTTTGGCAAAATCAGATTTGCGAAAAACAGCTTGCAAAATTATATTTTCGGCGCTTTTAGATTAGACGTCGGAATCGGTTAACTCTGTTTTGCAGGTATTCATGATTAGTATAGCCCTTATGTGTATGTGATGCATGTATGTAATTAATTCATGGCTTGCACATCATGAGTATAACAATATGGTTGGAGCCATAGATATTGTCCATTCATATGTAATGACCTGCGTGCCAATCTGTGATGATCCTATCCGTGACCATGTAATTTTATTTCACTGTCCTACGGTAGTGATACAGTCTTGGTAGACTCATCACGGAACGATCGGATACATGAATCATGGAGATGGCGATCACCATGATGAACAGATTGATGGAGATGGAGATCCCCAAAGGAACAATGGGCTATACCAAGTCAAATATGTGTTTATGCCATTCTTATTATGTTCTACTTTCACGTGCGGTAATGTTTTTGACTACATATGAGATAGTGAAGTAGAACGATCCTTCAGTAATGTTTAAGTTGTAATGCTCCTCAAAACCTTGCACTATCACATGTCTTGTACGATCAGTAGTGGGTCTATGAAATTAGGTGCCACTAGTTTTCCTTGACTAGACAGGTTCGTGTTGGACACTTAAATGTAGAAGGTTTGGTTACTTCAACAAGGTCATCCTAACGGTTAGGGACCTTGGAGCATTAGTTGTTGGCAACAAAAGCATAGAGATTCCACCGAACAACAAGAGTCATATGTGACATAATTAGCAAGGAGTTGCTTATTGATCTACCATGTCTTCTAGCGGTGATGCTAAAGCTCACTAGTCGACTTGTTAGTTGTGGGTCTTGGATCACTAAGTTTCAATAGAGGGATATTGATTTTAGTGGGAGTAAATTCTAATTTACTCTGTCTTGGATACTTTGTCTTATTATTTTGCATTACTTTTGTTGTAGATGGCTCCTAGCAATCAACCATTTACTTGACGTTCAATTCTTCAGAAAGATAAGTTGAATGGAACAAACTATGTGGATTGGATCTATAACCTGAGAATTGTTCTTAGGGTTGAGAAAAAGGAAGATATTCTAGACACCCCTTTACTAGATGAGCCCACTGATAATGCAACTGCTGTAGAGAAAACCACTTACAAGAAAGCATGTGATGCAGATCTTGAAGTGAGTTGCCTTATGCTTGCTTGTATGGAACCAGATCTGCAAATGCAGTTTGACGATAACCATGCAGCATACGATATGATCGTTGCGCTTAATGATATGTTCCAGACTCAAGCCAAGACTGAAAGGTTCAATGTTTCCAAGGCTTTTGTCGAAACCAAGCTAGTAGAGGGCGCAACAGTTGGCCCACATGTGATCAAGATGGTTGGTCACATCAAAGATTGGAGAAGCTAGGCTTCCCAATGGGCCCAGAGTTGGCCACTAATTTCATACTTGCGTCTCTTCCGCCTAGCTATGGGAACTTCATTTCGAACTACCATATGCATGAAGCGGAGAGGGGCTTGAATGAATTGTGTAGCATGCTTAAGATAGCAGAGGCTGATATCAAGAAAGGTGCTGGCAGTAGCCATGTGATGGTGGTAAAAAACAAGCCTAACTTTAAGAGGAGGGCTTGGAAGAAAAAGAAGGCAAAGGATAAAGATGAGATCTCTAAGCCAAACTCTCCTACGCCCAAGGCCACTGGACCAGCTGCTGAAGCCAAATGCTTTCATTGTAAGGGGATAGGTAACTGGAAAAGGAACTGCAAGTTGTATTTGGAATCCTTGAAGGATGGCGACAGTAAAGGTACTTCCGCTGCTTGTACACTTGTTGTTCATGTTACAGACATTTTTCTCGCTGTTTCTTATATTAATTCTTGGGTATTTGATATTGGATCGGTTGCTCATATTTGCAATATGATGCAGGGAATGATAAGAAGTAGAAGCATGAAAAGAGGAGAAGTTGATTTCCGCATGGGCAACAATGAAAGAGTTGCTACGTTGAATGTTGGGACGATGCAACTTCACCTCCCGTCAGGATTTATCATGGAGTTAAATAATTGTTATTTTGTTCCTAGCTTAAGTCAAAACATTGTATCACCTTCATGTTTGATGAGGGATGGTTATTCATTTGCGAGTAAAGACAATGGTTGTGTGATCTCAAAGAATGACATGTTTGTGGCTTTTGCATCTATTGTGAATGGGTTGTTTATTTTAAATCTTGATGAAGCACCTACATGTAACATTAATGCTAAAAGGCCTCAGCTTAATGAGTTAAGTCCTACTTATATGTGGTGTTGTTGTTTAGGTCATATAAGTGAGAATCACATGAAGAGGCTCCATTCTGATGGGCTTCTAATTTTGTTTGATTTTGAATCCTAAGAGACATGTGAGGCTTGCTTGTTGGGAAAGCTGACCAAGTCACCTTTCACAGGTTTTCCTGAGAGGGCGACAGACTTGTTGGAACTAGTACATACTAATGTATGTGGACCAATGAGTACGATAGCTAGAGGCGGATTTCAATACTTCATAACCTTCACTGATGATTTTAGTACATATGGATATGTCTACTTAATGAAACATAAGTCTGAGACATTTGAAAAGTTCAAAGAATTTCATAATGAAGTAGAGAATCAACGTGGAAAGAAAATTAAAGCCTTACGATTTGATCGTGGAGGCGAATACTTGAGCCACGAGTTTAGCAATCATCTAAAGAGTTGCGGAATTGTTCCATAGCTTACGCCACCTGGAATGCCTCAGAGAAACGGCGTGTCCGAGTGACGTAATCGGACTTTGTTGGACATGGTTCGGTCAATGATGAGCCAGTTAGACCTACCACTATCGTTTTGGGGATATGCTCTAGAAATAGCTGCTTTCACATTGAATAGGGTACCGTCTAAGTCTATAGTTAAGACACCATATGAGATCTAGACTGGTAAGAGTCCCAGTTTGTCTTTTCTAAAGATTGGGGGTTGCAAAGTTTATGTCAAATGACTTATGTCAGATAAACTAACATGCAAGTCGGACAAATGCTTTTTCGTGGGATACCCAAAGGAACTTTAGGGTATTACTTCTACAACCGATTAGAGGGCAAAGTGTTTGTTGCTCGAAACGGTGTTTTCTTAGAGAAAGAGTTTCTCAATAGAGAGAAAAGTGGACAGAAGGTGTATCTTGAAGAAGTTCAAGATGAGTCAATAGGGAATGACTCTATGAGTGATGCTAATGTAGCAGAACAAGTTGAGATACATGTGGCAATAGAAACACCACCACTACCTTGAAGGTCAGCAAGAATCCGTGAGGCATGTGGGGAAGTGTTATTGTTAGACAATGACAAACCTACGACATACACGGAAGCTATGATGGACCCAGATTCTGAGAAATGGCAAAGTGCCATGAGATCCGAGATAGATTCCATGGGAGAAAATCAAGTTTGGAACTTGGTTGACCAACCTAATGGGGTTAAACCACCTAATGGGGTTAAACCTATTAAGTGCAAATGGATCTATAAAAAGAAAAGGATATGGACGGAAACGTTGACGTCTATAAAGCTCGACTTGTTGCAAAGGGTTTTTGGCAAGTTCAAGGAGTTGACTACGACGAGACATTCTCACCGGTAGCGATGCTTAAATCTATCCAAATCATTCTAGCAATAGCTGCTTATTTCGATTATGAGATTTGGAAGATGGATGTTAAACAACCTTTCTAAATGGAAATTTGGAAGAGGACATGTATATGATACAGCCCGAAGGCTTTGTTGATCCTAATAATGCTAGAAAAAGATGCAAGATAAAGAAATATATTTATGGGTTAAAGCAAGCATCTCAGAGTTGGAACATTCATTTTGATGAAGTGGTCAAAGGGTTTGGCTTCCATCAGAATGAAGAAGAACCTTGTGTTTACAAGAAGGAAAGTGGGAGTGATGTTGTATTTCTAATCTTGTATGTGGATGACATACTATTGATTGAGAATGACATTCCTATGTTGCAATACGTAAAAACTTCACTGAATAATAGTTTTTCTATGAAGTATTTAGGAGAAGCAACATACATTTTGGGCATCTAAATCTATAGAGATAGATCAAAAAGTCTTATAGGATTAAGCCAAGATACGTACATTGACAAGGTGTTGAAACGGTTCAACATTGAACAATCCAAGAAAGGGTTCTTGCCTATGTCACATGGTATATGCTTTAGCGAGAAGCAGTGTCCTTCCACAGCTGATGAGCGGAAGCGCATGAGTAAGGTTCCATATGCTTCGGCCGTTGGTTCCATCATGTGCATCATGATATGTACTCGCCCAGATGTCTCATATGCTCTAAGTGTTGCGAGAAGGTACCAAGCCAATCCAAGTGAGAGTCACTAGACGCTTGTTAAAAACATTCTTAAGTACTTGAGAAGGACTAAATATGTGTTCCTAATCTATGGAGGTGGGGAGGAGCTCATTGTAAATGGTTACACCGATGCCAGCTTCCAAACTAACACAGATGATTCAGAGTCTCAATCAGGTTTTGTGTTCACAATAAATGGTAGTGTTGTAAGTTGGAAAAGTTCCAAGTAGGAGACAGTGACCGATTCTACAACAGAAGCCGAGTACATTGCAGCTTCTGTTGCTACAAAGGAAGGTGTTTGGATGAGGAGGTTCCTCATTGAGCTTGGTGTGTTTCCAAATGCGTCTAGCCCGTTGAATCTTCACTGTGACAACAATGGGGCGATAGCGTAGGCTAAGGAGCCTAGGAATCACCAAAAGAACAAACATGTACTACGGAAGTTTCATCTCATTCGAGAGTTCATCGGTCGAGATGAGATCAAAATGTGCAAGATACATACGGATTTGAATGTTGCAAATCCTTTGACAAAGGTTGTTCCACAGCCTAAGCATGAGGCGCACATGAGAGCTATGGGTATTAGATATCTTCGAGATTAACTCTAGTGTAAGTGGGAGACTGTTGGGAATATGCCTTAAAGGTAATCATAGAGATGATTGTATTTCCTTGTATTCATGACATGTTATGAGTTCAATGAATATCCATTAAAGACAACTTGTATCGATTAGCAATTATGTGAATTGCTTGTGAAACTCTTTTACTTGTATGGTTATTCTAAAGTTGTCCCTAATCGGAGTTCATGCTAGAACGCACATGAATACTAGATCAACACATTATTAGTTGATGACTATGTTTCACAAGTCATAGACATAGAGATGTCAAACTAATAATGTGGGCACATGTATGACATGGGGCTGGACTGAGGTGACCTAAGATTGTCTCTATACACATCATGTACGTTATGCCTTAGACCTGAGATTATCGTATGTACTCAAGATGTGAAACGACCTACTTAGGGACTACCAAACGCTACTCCATGACTGGGTAGTTATAAAGGTAGCTTTCAGGTTTGTCAGGAAACATGCTGTGAGACATAGTCGATCAAGATAGTTGATCTTGATAGTTGATCAAGATAGTCAATCGAGAAGGGATTTGCCAATCTCCATGTGAGAGATATCACTGGACCACTCGAATGATTAGATCATGAAATGCATGGTCGTGCTTGGGTTAAGTGTTAACCCACGAGTTGGACCAAATATTGTTAGGCAAGGGAATAACATGTACATGGTTTTGTGGTGGTTCGTCTGATATGATCATTGTGCATGCATAGGAGTTGACATGCCTTGCTAAAGGCCGCTATCAACTATTGGTTGAGTAGGAGTACTCGGGCCATGTCTATATACACGCGAGCCCATAGGGCCGCACGCTTAAGGGGTTAGAAGCCTAATTCGGGTTGGAACCGAATTAGACTAGGTTTAGGGTTTCTAATTTGCCTCCAACATGGGAGCTCATTAGGATGCCTATATAAGCAAGGGGAGGGCGCAACGCGAGTTAGTCGATCCACGCCTTTTGGCAGCCGTCGTCGCTCCCCACGCTCACACCCTATTGCTCCTCGCAGACCTAGCAGTCCGGAGGCGTGATGCTTCCTCCCTTTACGTGTGGGATTCCTCGGAGGTGCTACATCTGGAGCACAAGGACGAACCACGAGAAGGAGACGTTGAGACGGTCGACCTCGCGACTGCATGGCATTGCTGCGACACACACGACTACATCGAGTCACTTCTGCTGCATCTACGCGTCTAGTGGTAATCCTGTGATTTATAACTAGCACTATTTCCTTGTTTATGGGGTTGAAATTTTTTGTTTTCCGGCTGGTGTAGCAACGTCATAACCCTACAAAATATTCATTCCATTTCCATTCATTCATAAATGCTCCAAAGTTCTTGTTATATTCTCTTAGTAGTTTTTTTGGTAATGGAGGTATGATCTATGCAAAAGCAATTCAAAAAAAGGAGAGGGGAATTAAAAATGGACAAGTGTCCGACACACCTATTAGAAAAAATAAATAAATGAATAAGATAGCTCATACTCTCTAGCCATGTTGTTCAAAAATTTCAAAATTCCAAAAGTGAGATTTATTTCAAGGAGCAAAGTATAATTAAGTTTTCACCATCACCATCATAACTACCATATATCCACCATATCCATACACATGCACATGCACATGCACATCTTGACTTGATTGTATGACTTGACTCTCTGTGGATCTATTGTTTGACTTTACAATATATATGAAGTACGTAAGCTTACCTTGTTAAGCCATTCCTATGAACTCCCCTAAATTTACTAGAATAGGAGGGCATGACATTATTAATGCCTCAGTGAGATCCACAAATACCACATACATAAGAGACTTGAGGGTGTCATACAATTAAGCTCCGAGTTTTATTTCGAAAATATTACAAAACCTAGAATTTTGGTAGAGTGAAGAGTTTGAGACATAGTGCCTGATTTGATTACTCTGTCTTTCGATTGCTCGAGACCCAAGTGATAGTTAAAACCCCATGGTTAAAGGTAATGCAGGTGAGTTCAAAATCCAGAGTAGTTTTCTCTAATTCATAGAAGAATTTTTGTTTGAAAGCATGTACACTTTTGAGGTGTGAAAGCATTGCAGCAACTCCTGATCCAAGTTTATTAGATAGGCTTTGCTAGGGACTAGCAAAGTGTAAGCTTGGGGGAGCTTGTTGACGGTCATTAGCGTCAACTTTTAATACAATTATAAACATGATAATTGGATCAATCACATGTAAAATAGAAAAGTATAGGGCTTTATCTAACAATTTCCACGAGTTTTTGTATTCTATTATTTTCCAGGGACTATTTCAGAAAAGAGTAATAAAGGGAATCAAATTAGAATAAATATTGAAGAAATCCCGCGGAGATATAGTTACCATTCAACTCACGGAGGATCCCGAAGACACCGGAGCGAAGCGGAGCTCGAGCCGCCGCCAGGTGGGGCCAATCGGCCCCATCACATGCCGGCTGCATTGGTGCCGGGCCCACTGGCCGCCGTCTTCTGGAAGGTTCGTCCACCGCCTTTGAGGAGTAATCTCAGCCCTACACTAAGTTAGTTTGTCCAACAGGTATCGTGCACCCCACCGGGGTATAAATAGAGGGCAAATCCCCCCTGGAGGCATCTCAGTTCATTTGGAGATCCATTGAGTCTAAGTCATTTGAGATATAGTCATCCAGAGCCATAAACCCTAGTTCATTTAGAGCCTCTCTAGTTCATAGCATAGCTTAGTTAGATCGAGAGTAGAGGAAGTCAAGATACGTTAATTGATCTTGGACTCCCAACGTTGTCAAGAGATTGGAGTCTAGTACAGTTCTTGTTCTCTGTTTTAGTATTTATCTGCAGTTGTATGTTATTTATAGGCAACACTATTCTTTATTAATATGTTCTTGTTTACTTTGTTCATAGTCTACTTCAATATATCTAGTATACTTTGTTTGCTATTGAGTTCATGCACATGTTCGTATAGCGCTCGTCTATTTGATCATATGGCGGGTGGTAGGCAGTATGTAGGCGTGGTGCTTAGATACAATTCTTATCTGCGATGCCCCCATCTGTGTTGGGTCGTGGGGTAGGTCATGGACGTGACAGGTCCATTGAGTCCTTTGTAGGCCTCCCCCCATGCAATGGTTTGATAGGGAGGAATTGTCAGGTTGAGGATATCTTGTTATATCTGAGGTTTCTGAACTCAACGCATCCTGTTCATGGCCCCATTATGGTAGGGAACATTGGTAGTATTACTTAACAATGATTACTAGATCTACTTGCACTAAATGACGTAGCTTTGACGGTAGCTAGAATACTTAGGAGTTATTTGTTTATTACTTCTATTGGACGACGCTTGTGTAGTGACTAGAATGCTCTAGATACTTTATCCTTATTATTATTATTATTATGATGACTGATCTATTTACCCTTATCGTATATATCATATGACTTACCCCTGTTTAAGAGTAGAGTTCATTGATGGTTAAATCCCTTCATTCATTTAATATGCATGTTATCAATACTATAGATTATCAATTTAACTAGACCTTCCTAGTGGTAGAATATAAATGACAACCTGGTAATATTCTAGGTAAATTGCTACAATGGTATATTAATCTGTCTGCTTGCAGAATCATTTGTTCTTTATAATTTCATATCCATCCTTATTTATTTCTGCCTAGTCATACATAAAATATAATATTTCGTAAGTACCATTAAGTATTCCTAGCTCTATAATAAGGGATGACAACACAAGTATAATCATGGAAGGATGACATACATGGATCATGGAGATGGAGATCATCATGACGAATAGTTTGATGGAGATGGAGATCCCTAAAAGAACAATGGGCTATACCAAGTCATATTTGTGTTAATGCCATTCTTACTATGTTCTACTTTCACGTACGATAATGTTTTTGTCTACATATGCGATAGTGAAGTAGAACGATCCCTCAATAATGTTTAAGTTGTAATGCTTCCCCAAACCTTGCACTGTCATGTGTCTTGTACGATCGGTACTGGGTCTATGAAATTAGGGTGCCACTAGTTTTCCTTGACCAGACAGGTTTGTATTGGATACTTACAGTAGAAGGGTTGGTTACTTGAACAAGATCATCGTAACAGTTGTTGATAGTTGTTAACGCAGACAGAAGAATCCCTGGGAAATAATCCGCAAGCGCATGGATATCGGTGAGCACTTCACCCGGGAGTTTATCCAGAGTATCGTTATTTGTTTTTCCGCAGGGAGAAAGCGTGCATCTGACTAACCAAATCTTTTGCTATTATCCTTTAGGCTACAAAAAAGATGATTTGATGTGAGAGATATAGAGAAGACCACGACAGCACTCTCGTTCTAACCTATGCCAGCTACGCACTACTGTTCTATTGGGGAGAACTGTTGAGATAAGAGACACCACAGTGAATGCTTAACCACAACCTATAAACCCTACCGATCCTTCTAACGGGATTGTGGGATCCAAAGGTAACAACGGAATTGTCACGTTCCATGCTACTACCACAAGTTTGGCTAGATAGGGGATACCTATCGGTATCCTAGCCCAAACACCACGTTTACGCGCTAGAGATGATTACCCTACTCTCTACATGAAGAGAATAAAGTAAACTCACAAACCAAAGAACAATAAAACAGAGAACTTACTAGAATTAGAAGTCAAAATACTGAAGAATCCTAGGAGCAAGCCTCGAGTTAGGAGACTTGATCCCATAGGTACAAACCGGAGAGGAGACACCGATAGGTCGGGCTTCCTCAAATCTACACCTCCACTCTATCTCTCTCAATCTAGAAGAGTAAACTCTAATCTCACATAGAAACTAAAGATAGTTTCTCTTGAATGCTAAGCCCTAGAGAGTAGATCCATAGGGGACCTTCTCAGGCGAATCCTCTCCGGAAAATATGATAATGAATAATGGATTGGCTCTCTCCTCAGGGTCAGGGGTCTTGCTTATATAGCCTCCTCAAATGAACGTCGGCTGTCGGATCAAACCGACCTTAGGCGAAGGGTTTAGATTGATCCTCAAAGGCGGTGGAGCACGATCCGCGAGGGGAATCTGATTGGCCCCCTAGCCAGGGCGGCCACGCAAGGGTGTAGGGCGGGCGCCCTGCCCCTGGGCCCGCTCGCCCTCTCGTTTCTTCCCGTGTCTTCTTGACCCTTCTAGAGTATTCTTTTTCCCACGGATGATTTATTATCTCTATGTAAACCTTACATGTGGTCCTTTCATCCATACTTCCTGATAACCCCCTGTAGAAATAGACATTCACCAAAACTCGTGGAATTCTATCAGTATAAACCCTAATTCTAGCTATTGGTTTCATATAGATCCTTTTCCTTGTTTAGTTGACGGTCGAATTTGGTACTTAAGGACCGTCAACAACTCCCCCAAGCTTACCTTTTGCTCATCCCTAAGCAAAGATAGACTCAGTGATGGATCAGGAGTTGCTGCAATGATTTCATGCCTCAAAGGTACACATGCTTTCAAATAAGATCTTATCTCTGGGTTAGATCAACTATTAAGACTTAAAACTTACTCATTTTACTTTCCACCATGGGGCTTGCAACCGTCACCTGTGCCTTGAGTAGTTGAAAGATAGAACGGTCAAGTCAAGCGCCATGTTTCTTGCTCTTTGATCAACTATAACTCTGGAGTTTTTGTAGATTTTCAAATAAAACTCAGAGATTCCTTGTATGACTCTCAAATCTCTCTTTTGTGGTGTTTCTGGATCCTTACCAAGGCATTTATGGTGTATTCCTCTTTCAAGATATGTGGTATTTGGCATAGTGACATATCTTTTCCTCTCACCCTACTTCTAATAAGGTTGTTGATATCTGGAGCTTATAGGTGGGAGATAGAGTATACATACATACAATACATTTATTGCATAGTCAAATTGTCGATCCAGAGGAACGAGTCATAAAGTCAAATCAAGATGTTGATGTGTGGCGAAAGAATGATATCTTTGTACTTTTGCTCCTTTGAAGGAATACATACCTTTCTCGCACTTGAAGCCTTTGAAGGAATGAGATGCTCGATATTTTTTTCACTCAGGTGGGTATCTTTGTGCCCCTAATTCTACTATTGCACACTTGTCCATTTTTACCTCTCTTCTCACACTTTTTCTTTTTCGAGGTTGGCGGGCACTTACCCCTTTTTATTCGATCACTCTTTTTTTTCTTTCGAGCACTCATCCTTCTTGAGCAACAAAGCGGTAGTAACAAGTTAACTAGAACATTTATTTCACAGGGAAAAATAGGAATAGGAGAATACTTTTTTTTCTTTCTCTCCCGGATTAGGAGTAGAATAATTTTGGGTGGATCTAGAGATAGAAATGAGTGGATGTATGTAGATGCGTACTTCCGGGATAGAAACAGCGTGTATGAGTGGAGTGTAAGTGAATCTTGATTCAAACAGCATGACTAGCTAGGTCTACACAGCTTGACCACACTTAATGCTCATAAGTAGTAAATGGTAAATGTGTGGTTCCTTAATCTAGCAACTATGTATATATAGCTGTGGTAGGAATTTAACTCTAGTTATACAGGAACTCATCATGCAGCATTTTTAAAGATTTTCAAAAGATAAAATTCTCCAGAATTCTAATATCTCTAGGAACAGATAAACAGCAGCTCAAACCTTTCCATATCATATCCGTCAACGACTTAGACTTTAGATCAGGTACTCTTCCCACAAGTTCAGGTTTAGACTAAATTTTAAATCATAATAGTTATGCCTAAACTTGAGAGAGAGTTCAAATGTGAAAACTAGGTACTTGTAAGGAATTTTGGCAGAGCAACTATTCATCATCTCTATGTTAAGAGTTTATCATTGGGGTTCATTTTAGCATAGCTACTTTATTTTATTCTCTCCTATTATTTATTAGCAAAAACATATATATATATATATATATATATATAAGCGGGAAATGATTATTGGGTTTTCTATGATTATGCATCTTTTTATTTTTAGCAGAGTATAGGTATAAAGACTGATGGGTAGAAATACTTAGCTGAGTACATGGGGGTGCTTACCCCCAAGCTAGATTTTTGACGTAATTTCTTCTGATATAACTGGCAGGTGGCAGAGGTGTCCTTGTCTTGTCAGAGCACTCTGACAGCGGGTAGGATGTCCTCTAGTTGCTGTTCTCCTTTGATCCTTGATTTATGTGAAGCTCAAATAGACAACAAAGCTTGTGGAACTAATTAAGTGTTATTCATAAATCTCTAGCCTCGATCATGTCGAGCTTCCTCTAATAAATGTTATTATTTAGCAGGATCATAAACTCACTATATTTTTATTTTATAAGACAAAAACATATTTATTTTATTTTTATGCCACCACAGCGAATATACTTATGGGGTTTATGCCATGAGTTTATTCACATGGGCCTTAATAGTTTTAAACATTTTTATTTTATTTTTAAGATAGTGTAAACATGATTATACTATTTAGGGAAAGTAAATGATTGAGGGAAAAGGGATAACTACCAAGTTTTACCTCTTGGCATGGCGTTCGGTGGTTTAAGTCCTCCGAACAGGACTCCTTACGTCCTTAGTTATCTCGAGGCTCGTCAAACGGCGTAGCTGGCGCCTCCGGCTATGCTTCTTCTTTTGCTATGATTTTTTTCTTTCCACACTCGTGTCGGTGTTGTGGCCTCCTTTGGACAAGCCCTATCTTCTGGATATTTATTAAAATTGAGGGGACGTACCTTTATTTCTTCCCATGATTCTCTGCTCTCGTGCTTGTGGTAGTCATAGAGTGATCTTTCATTTCCTAACCTTTGTGTTGGTGGTGTGTTTGGCCTAGAGAGTGGAGTTGAGTATATTGGCTTTTCTTCTTTAGGGTATCTCTCTTCATATCTTCACACTTCTCTTTCATAGTTTTCCCATCCGTCCTTGGTGTTCTGCTTCTTCTGGTTGCGGTAGCGACGTCTTATTCTCGTTCTATTCTGCTTAGATTCTTCAACAATATAGTTAGCATTAAAGTGACGACGTACCTTCTCATAGGGGAAGTGTAGGTGCACTTCTCCTATCCCAATGTAGATGATAACTTTGGTGGTGCTTAGGAACGGTCTTCCAAGGATGATAGGTGGATCATAATCATCTTCTCCCATATCAAGAACTATGAAGTTAGCGGGAATATAGTGATCTCTAATCATGATGTTTTTTGCCATTCCCTTAGACACTATGTTACCACTTGATCCAATATTGCAGAATGTCTTGTAGAATGTACTTTCCTTGATCTTGCAATCCATGGTAGGTACTCTTGGATCACCCAGCTTAGCGAGGTATTTGATAGAAGGAGTTGGCCATACCCTAAATCAATAGTGTTGATCATTTGGATCTTCTGTTTGTTGTTGAGCTTTACTCTTCCTCCTTCTATTGTTGATGTTCTTATTTCTTATAGCAACAGTTGTATCCTCGTAGATGTATGACCTCTAAGGATGAGTAAGAGCCTTGAGTGTATGCTTCATGAAAGTGAACCTCTCCTTCTCATCCTTGATCGTGAAAAAGATCTTGACGCTATCCGTGTAGATGATGGCGTCAGCTGTTCTTAAGAATGGACATCCCAAGATAGTGACTGATTTTTCATCTCTGCCTGTTTCTCCAATCACAAGGTTTACCAGTACGAACGAGTGTCCAACTCGTATGTTGATATATTAAGGAATTTCTTTGGGGCAGCATAGTTTCTAATCTGCAAGCTTGGCATGATGTTGACACTTGCTCCAAGGTCACAGACAGCTTCTTCAAAAGTGTAAGCTCCACTAAAGATTGGGATGACAGATCTCCCTGAATCTCCTACCTTCATTGATAGGGTATCATCCACCCATGCTCTTGATGATATGGTGAAGAAGTGTCCTGCTCATATAAACAAGGCAGATCAAGTGCATGGGTTCTGTTGGTGGGAAAACACCAACAGAACCAAAATTTTATTCATTCTTCTCTAGCCTAAACATATCGAGCAAAATTGAGTATTTTTCTTAACCATAACATGGGTGATAAGATAAAAAAGATAAGTATAAATGTAGCACTTCAACAATACTTAGCAAATTAAATTGCTTAAGCACATGGAAGGATTTGTCTATGAATAATGTATAAATTTTATATGATTGAGGTTATCATCTTCCAAAGTTGGATGTGCAACATTTCAGTCCATATGGTCAAATTTGTGCGAATAAGAATGTGGTACTAGGAACAAGTTTTAAAGAACTTTAACATGTTGAGTTAATGAGGTTGGATCAAATAAAATTATAGCTCAAACATGTTTAGATCTTTACGAATGTAAATATCAGAATCAAAGTAATGCTTTTAGAGTGATGATTACTTACCTTAAATTTTGTTCAAGAATGATGGTGTTGTAACACTTCATGGAAGCTTCCTTTGATCAACTGGATGTGCCTTAATGGTTTGTCTTCTTTGTTCCTCTGATCTTGATATTTTTACTATCTTGTCTTGAAGTTTGTTCACCTTCTCTTTCATGGATTGAGTGGTTTAAGGTTATCCTTGTCTTCTCCTTGCTCCATGGAATTAATCTATCTTGATGAATTAGTTGTCTCTCTTGTGAAAGTTGTTGAAATTCATGTGTCTCTCTTCATCTCCAATGTGAGTTCCTCTCAAGACTTTCCCAATTTGATATTGAAAGTTTTCCTGCAGGGGTCAATCCAACAAAATATCCAATATCTACTACATCATACTATCAGTTCAAAAATCAACCTAGACACCACGTCTAATTTGATTTAGGAAGACATTTTAACCTAAGCACCACGCTTAATTTAAAAGCCTTTAGAAGTAATATCCAAATACCTTTTGATTTAAACTAAGCACCATGCATAATTTAAAAGATATATGAAAATTCTTCAAAACCTAAATATACACTATAGCAAACAAAGGTAGCATGAAAGTATTATGGAGATTTACTCATGTGATGATGAAAAAGCATGATTAATAGTTTAGTAATTTGAGAATGCCTTTAAAGTACGAACAACCTAGATAATGTAGCAACATGGCAAAAGATATTTTTATAGTGGTTTATCCCCCAAACTTGAATTTTGCAAAAAATCAAGATTGGATGAATGTAATTCAAAGTTGCATAATAATTGGTTGGACATACCTTATGCTTATTGTTCCTTCAATCTTTCTGCTCCAAACCTGGAAAGATTAGTATCAAGAGTACCCGAAGGAATATAATATATTTTTATGCTCATTTCACAAGATAACGAAAAGGCAAACATTTATGTTAGGATCTAAGTGGTGATGGTTTTAGGATATTAAGTTGTCCTAGGGAAGCCTTTTAAGATGTGATTTGGTGAAGTGGTTTCCCCTCCATCACCTATCTCAAGTTTTAACACAACTAGATCTACAATATTTATTATAAACATATGCATCGACAACTACCCTTTTGAAGTTTTTATAAACAGAAAAGTAAATGTTGTTGAAGATGTCATAAATGGTTATGATAGAGAGACCAAAAGGTATAGAATGGGTCTCATCTAGAGCCTACCCTATAAAAGGATAAGTCATGTTTTTAGTACAAAAGGATTGTCTCCAGATTATATCTATCAAGTATGGACATAGCTCATAGTCATTAAAAAGGATATGCTTAGCTGATTGTGCTAGACTAGAGTTTTCATCCATAAGGATATAAAAGGTAGGAAATAAAGAATATGAAAAGGATAAGAAAAGATAAAAGTATAGGTACAAGATAATAGCAAGACTCAAGGTTGTCTCAGCAGACCGTCTTTCTCCCCGGCAATGGCACCAGAAATGCTTGTTGATAGTTGTTAACGCAGACAGAAGAATCATTGGGAAATAATCCGCAAGCGCATGGATATCGGTGAGCACTTCACCCGGGGTTTATCTAGAGTATCGTTATTTATTTTTCCGCAGGGAGAAAGCATGCATCTGACTAACCAAATCTATTGCTATTATCCTTTAGGCTACAAACAAGACGATTTGATGTGAGCGATATAGAGAAGACCACGACAGCACTCTCATTCTAACCTATGCAAGCTATGCACTACTGTTCTATTGGGGAGAACTGGTGAGATAAGAGACACCACAGAGGATGCTTAACCCACAGCCTATAAACCCTACCGATCCTTCTAACGGGATTGTGGGATCCAAAGGTAACAACGGAATTGTCACGTTCCGTGCTACTACCAAAGGTCCGCCTAGACAGGGAATATCTATGAGTATCCTAGCCCAAACACCACGTTTACGCTAGAGATGATTACCCTACTCTCTACGCGAAGAGAATAAAGTAAACTCACAAACCAAAGAACAATAAAACAAAGAACTTACTAGAATTAGAAGTCGAAATACTGAAGAATCCTAGGAGCAAGCCTTGGGTTAGGAGACTTGATCCCGCAAGTACAAACCGGAGAGGAGACACCGACAGGTCGGGCTTTCTGCAATCTACACCTCCACTCTATCTCTCTCAATCCAGAAGAGTAAACTCTAATCTCACATAGAAACTAAAGATAGTTTCTCTTGAATGCTAAGCCCTAGAGAGTAGATCCATAGGGGATCTTCCCAGGCGAATCGTCTCTGGAAAATATGATAATGAATAATGGATTGATTCTCTCCTCAGGGTCAGGGGCCTTGCTTATATAGCCTCCTCAAATGAACGTCGGTCGTCGGATCAAACCGACCTTAGGCGAAGGGTTTAGATTGATCCTCAAAGGCAGTGGAGCACGATCCGCAAGGGGGAACCTGATTGGCCCCTTGGCCAGGGCGGCCGCCCAAGGGGGTAGGGCGGGCGCCCTACCCCTGGGCCCGCTCGCCCTCTCGTTTCTTCCGTTGTCTTCTTGACCCTTCTAGAGTATTATTTTTTCCATGGATGATAATTATCTCTATGTAAACCTTACATGTAGGCCTTACATCCACATTTCCTGATAACCCCCTATAGAAACAGACATTCACCAAAACTCATGGAATTCTATCAGTATAAACCCTAATTCTAGCTATTTGTTTCATATAGATCCTTTTCCTTGTTTAGTGGACGATCGAATTTGGTACTTAAGGACCGTGAACAACGGTTAGGTACCTTGGAGCATTAGTTGTTGGGCAACACAAGCATAGAGATTCCACCCAACAACAAGAGTCATATGTGATATGATTAGCAAGTAGTTGCTTACCGATCTACCATGTCTTCTAGCGGTGATGCTAATGCTCACTAGTAGACTTGTTATTTGTGGGTCTTGAATCTCTAAGTTTCAATAGAGGGATATTGATTTTAGTGAGAGTAGATTTTATTAAAAGTTTTATACAATTTAGTCTATCTTGGATACATTGTCTCAGTATTTGCATTACTTTTGTTGTAGATGGCTCCTAGCAATCAACCATTTACTTTGCGTTCAATTCTTTTGGAAAGATAAGTTGAATGGAACAAACTATGCGGATTGGATTTGCAACCTGAAAATTGTTCTTAGGGATGAAAGGTCTAGGAATGTCTAGAGGAGGGGTGAATAGCCTAATTAAAATTTTCTATAACAACACTAAGCAAGAGGTTAGAATAATAAATGGTGTTTAAGCGAGTTTGCACTAGCACTAAAGGTTAGGCAAGCCACCTACCACAAATCTAGTTTCTAGCAAGAAAGAATCTATGTCACACACTAAAGCTAGCTAACTAGAGCTACAAGACTAAGCTAAACAAGCTAGAAAGAAACTCTTCTTTACAAGAATGTAAAGAATGTAATACAAGAGCTAGAGTTAGGAGGGTTATACTGCTGTGGAGAGTAGCAACAACGGATAGCCAATCAATCAATAAGCACAAGATGAATCCTCGATAGAGAAACAATTGACACAATGATTTTTTACCGAGGTTCACTTGTTTGCCAACAAGCCACTCCTCATTGTAGCGAATCACCCACTTGGAGGTTCGCGCGCTAATTTGCATCACACGCCAAACCCGTCACCGGGTGCCGCAAAACCAACACAAGATGGGGTTCTACAAGCTACAAGCAATCCACTAAAGATGTCTTTCGCGAACTCCCGTGGGGAAGACTCAAGAACCCCTCACAATCCACAGATCGGAGTCGGAGACAATCACCTCCTCCGCTCAATCATCCTCGTTGCACCAAGCCATCTAGGAGTTGGCAAACTCTAAGAATTATAAGAGCTCCCGCGATGATGACGATCACCAAGTGCCACTAGTATGCAATCAATGGAGCAATGCACTTGGTTTACTCAATCTCATAAAATTTGCAATTCTATCAAGAGGAGAGTGAGTGGAAGCAATCTTAAGCAAGCACAAGTGTAGGAGTGAAGTGAGTGTGCAAGAGAATGCGCCTAGGGCCGGTCAAACACATATATATAGCTCCCTCAAAGAAACTAGCCGTTTTCACCCCAAAACCTACTTCCTACGCCATCTTCGGACGCACAACACATAGGGGGTCCGGACTATTGTCCATGCGTCTGGACCCTTCACCACCGTGAGAACACTTCTCTATTGCATGTCCGAACACAGGCTCCGGACGCAACTCTTCTCTCGGTCCGGACCGAAGCACACGCGCCTGAAACCTCTGCCATTTGAATTTAGCCATTGGTGCGCTCACCACTAGCCGTCACATGTCTCCAGATGCGCGCAATAGTCCCACTCCGCACCAAAGCACGCAACATCCGAAACTTCTGCAGAAACCACCCGAGAGCATCTGATCTCCGGATGCAGCGTCTGGAGTTGCATGTCTAGACAACACTGAGCGTCTGGACTCCTCACCAGAAGCAACAGAGAGCTCCACTTCTCCGGACGTGTGTCCGGACGTCCACTCCGAACCATACTTAGCGTCCGGACTCCTGTCCACAGCACTGACACGCTAGGGTTTGCCTCCGGACACAAGCTCAATAGTCCGGACCCGACCAAAACCCTAGCGTCCGGACCCTCTTTTTTTGTCCAAACACCTCCAAACTTCTTTCCATGCTTCCAAGGGCTAACACTAAGTGATCTCAACACTTGTGCACGTGTGTTAGCTTTTAGTTCACAATTTCTTTGAATTAAGTTGGTTTAGCTCACTAGTTCACAAGTTTTAATGCAATGTAATGAACCTAGTGGCACATGATAACTGCAATCAAACATGAGTTCTACCTCCTTGATAATACAACTATCTATCCTAAATGTGATCACACTCTCTATAGTGTCTTGATCATCAAACCGAAAATGGTTCTTAGTTTCACCTTTGCCTTGAACTCATTTTCCTTTTCTTTTCATCCTTCCATGTTAGAGCCTTGCAATCACCACCTTGATCCATCTAGCTCCATCACATGGCATGTACCAACCTATCTCATAGATCCACACTTAGAGAGCCAAAGGTTAAAACTTAGGTAGGTTTCATCAATTACTCAAAACCAAATACATTGGCTTTCAATCTCCCCCTTTTTGGTAATTGATGACAACCTTTCTCAAAGATATAAAATATAGTTAACACTACAAGAAATCTTGGGTTTTTTGACATTGTAATTATGTCAAAATATATGGAATTCATGTCACAACTTATTGTTTATGACATGGGGTTGACAAAAATTTTAATGTCAAAAAACCCACGTCATATTATGACTTTGTGACATTTGTTTATTTATTATCATAATGTTATGACAATGGATTTTAGTGTCATACTGGTTTATGACTTTAGTTTATTGTCATAAAATCTTAAACCTTGCCACGTGAACAAATGCCACATAGGATCAACGGCTGACATGGCAAAGACAAAAAATGTCCAAAAATGAATTTTGGCCTGCTCAAGCATACAATTCAGCCCATATATTTCAATGAGCCCTCATATTTGAATATTTGAAAAGCCCAATGGCTGAATTAAGAAAAGGCCCATATTGAGATTAAATCAATGGTTGTACATAATAAATATTATTCAAATACAATATCTCCCATCACAATATTGACTAAAACTCAAAAAAACAAAAGATCATATTCTCTCGGCATGATTCCAATATATACTAAAAATGCCTCTGTTGGCTTTTGCTCTTCTGAACAACAATCTGAAATGAAGAAAGACATTAAATGAGAAATCATCAAATCATTGCAATCAGGATAAAAAAAGTTAATAGCATACAACATTTGGGCAAGCTAACCAAGCTCACCAAACATGTTCTGAGATCTGCACTTTCAGAACTTAAACAAATACACAACTAATAGTGTTGATATACTAAAAGCTAGCTAACTTAAACAAGCACTCTAGAAACAGTGCTGATATAATGAAACATCATTCAAATTTTAGCAATCAGCAGTTTTACTTCTATCTAATAGCAATGAGCAGTTCAACTTCTATCTAAAAAGTTATCACAGATGGGTTAGGCTCACCAAGCGTTGCTGCTGCTGCTACTGCAACTAAGGTAGAAGGTCGGATGGGTGTTTTACGTCAGCTTGCTGGCCCTCCATCTTATTGCAGGCTAGCATTACTCCAACACTATAGAAGTTGCACAAGAGCTATTTGCAGGAACATAGCTACCATTTGCTCCCATAATTTACCGTTTGCACAGCTGCTGCTACAGGAAGCTATAACAAACACTGCCTTTAACATTTGGTAGCAATGAACCAATTTATTTTGTGATCACAAGTTTGCTAGAAAGCTTAACTTCCTATTTAGAGTTACATTTAAAAATAAAACATTAAGAGCAGAAAATCAGAATTGCGTTAATGGGATAAATTCAGAGTTACATTCAGAAAAGCTTAACTTCTTACAATTTATTAATATATGAGGTATATTTAATGTGGTATTGTTATCCTATTTTTCATATTTAATCAGTATAATCAGTCATCAAAATACAGTTCAACCATATATTACTAGTCACAAAATTGGGAAGTCACAATTCCTACCTTGCTGCTCCATGAAGCACTCTTCTTGGACATAAAACATCTTATGATTCCTATCAAAACAATGGAACACACGTATCAAGTCATTGCACGTAGAGAGATGCTAAAACATAAAAAAAATCAAATTGGCAATCATGGCATCCAACGATGCAATGCAGCAGCTTGCAAATGAATATATGAGGCATCAGATCATAATTAAGTTCCAATTTAAGGCCTACAATTACTATGTCATCACATTATTATGACATTTGAATGCATCAAGATGAAAGGTGCTTAACTGCCGTGCTGCAGAACTGCACTACTGCTACTGTATTGAACTAGCTAAAGTTAAAGGTTTTAACCAATATTTAAGGTTTTAAACTATATTGATAGCTAATAGAAAAACAGTAAACCTGTTACTATTTATAGCATGCATCTGAGTGTGCCTACGAGTACAATTATTACCTTCACTGTCAACACACATAAAACTGAGTGTGCCTGCAAGTGTGTCTGCTAACTATTGATCTAATGCTATTGTCAACACACATGCAAGCATTCTATAAAGCTCAGTCCAAGAGAGTCTATTATACAAAATTCCTATGTGTCATGCCAATCGAGCATGCAAAAACAACTGATAAGCACTAAACAATAGGAATGAATTAAGTAATGCTTAAGTGCTAGCATATGCATTAGCTGAGATGTTATGAGTTCGCACACATAAATTACACTAATCCATATTTAGAATATCTATATTGAACTACATTTTCACATGCCATGGATGTGGCTCTGCCGGATGAGGAGCTCCCTGACCGCCGCAAGACTTCATTGCAGCATATGCATTCAATGCGCTAGCCTTCTCTGCAACGAAAGAAATTAAGACATGAATTAGAACAAACTAAACTCACACACAAGAAACACACACGAGCACAAGTGCCTCTGTACGCCTAGACATAGGATGCACCAATAAATCGGATCTGTTATATAGAGGATCAACACGATGCAGTATGCAAAACCGATGGATTCCCCTTTGCTCCGTGCGCTGTTCTACCATACATTAATTTAGCAAATGCTGCCTGAGGTAACTGTGCACGAGATCAGGTAGATTGGCTCCTTTTCCCCTGAATTCACCCACGAACCAAAGTACCGAACCTACCAATTTTGCCAGATTTCGGAACTGCTCAAAATCCTAACAAGAACCTAGCACGAGATCTCAGTGATTACCTCCGTGATGACGCTGACGGATACCTGGCTGCTGTGGTCGCCAATGGCGGCGGAACTAGCCTCGCCGCCACCGGAAGGGCCACGACCCGCGTCGATCTGGGCATACAGGCTCATCGCTGACGCCGAAGGGGCCCTGGGCTATGCTTCGTGTAACACCCTCGGTGTTATTCATAGGCTAAGAACTGATTAACCCTAATTATATCGAATCAACCGATAATGAGAGACTATAATTCATACTTTGAAAATATATGATAAGGTAATTATCTTATGTGTCTTATCTCTATTTCTATCTATATGGATTATTGGAGAAATTTCGTGAACTTTGGAATTAAAACGTCACATGAAATAACGATTTTTATAATTAACTGGTTTACTTTATAAAGCGGATATAATTATACGAGCTCAACCAAGTCTCACGACCTTGCCCGAAATATTCCAGTTGAACTCTACAACAGAACTCGTGAAAGGTTCGTGTTGCCCGGAAACAGAGAAAATGCCCGGAAAATATTCCGAGCCCTGATTCGAGCGCAACCGTTGACGATTTTGACCGTCGTTGACTAACATTTTCGGGATCTCGTATGTCGACGCGACTTGAAGAAAAGTTGTACATCCGGTCGAGACGAACAAACTTCGTTCAAGAATCAAGACTCGAATCAGCTCCGAAAATAGAGAAAACAAGGTCCGAAGATTAGTTGAACTTCGGAAATTCGGATCCGGGTTTCCGTGGGGTTTTCTTTCGGAATTAATATCGCAAAAAGTTATCTGAATCTGCCCGCGATGGTAAAAGGGAAGTTGTTCTATTCGACGAGACCTTCGCAACGGTGCCTTCGGATTCGCGACCAGACGAGCGGTTTGAAAAGCGAGAAGTCGCGATGTCAGTGACAGTTTCGTAAATATTTCCAGTTGGATAGTGTCAATTAATGAAATTTGTGGGGAAGACAGGAAATAAAATGCCGGTCTCCTCTCTTCCCTCGGCATTTTTCCGCCGAGAGCCGGTCTCCCCAGCGCCTCCCTCTCCACCCGCTCTCTCCCATGGCCGGCAGCAGGCCATTGCTGCCTTGCCTCCTCCCTCGCCCTTGCTCCTCCTCCGTGCCGAGCCAGGTCAGAGGGCAGAGCCCCCTGCGGCCGCCCGACGCCGCGCACGAGCAGGCCCCCGTGGCGCGTCGCCCCTGCAAGCCGAGCCCGCGGCTCCAGCTCGCCGTGCAGCGGCGCTGCAGTTGCTGCTCGCCTCCGGCGGCTGCTAGCAGCAGCTGCCGGGACGACGCCCTCCCTCCTCCTGCCTTGTGCCGCCCGGCCCTGCCGCCGGTTGCCCCTGGCCAGGCCCTGCGCTGCTGCGTAGCGTGCCCCCGCTGCCGCTGCCGCCGCCCTGCTGCCCTCGCTGCTGTGCGGTGGTGTGGCTGCGCCCTCCCCGCCGGCCACTATAGCAGCCACGACGACCGCCGCCGATCCCCCGCCGTCGTCCCTCGGTTCCGCCGTCGTCGCCATCGTTCTCTATCCAGAGGAAGAAGAAGACCCGATCTGCAAATCGAAGCTCTTTGTTGAGTTTATTTGCAAATATTTCTATGACTCAGTGGTTAACGTATATGGATTCATTTATTTACTTGCTAATTGCAGGGTTCTAAATGCAAAAGTTAATTCCCGAAATTAATTCATTATCTGTGCAACAAGTTTGAAAATCCATATAAAATTGTAGAAACATCGCATGGATGCGATTTAGGACTTTTTGGAATCGTTATGAAATTCTCTACGCACTATATCGATTGCCTGTTAGGTTTCAGTCTGTTTTATTTGCAAGAAAAATGAATTAGTACTGCTGTTTCTAGATGCTTAAGTGTGTAGATTAAATATTTGTTGCTATTAAGGAGTGATCCAAAAATCATGAAATAATTATGGTGTATTCCTTATATGATGAATGATGTTTGGTTAAATTTTCATGGCTGTTTGTTAAGTGGTTTGTGAGTTATGAAAATAACAAATGTGAACTATTGCTGTTTTGGCTGCATGCATAGTGTTTAGGAAATAAATTTTATCATGTATTAAATTATGTTTTCTGTTGATATGGTGAATACCAAAGTTGTATATAATATTATTATCTAGCTTGTGTTAAACTTTGGTTGCCATATCTCTAATAGTTTGAGAGATATGCATTTTCTAAGTTGGAAGTTGAATCTGCCCATCTCCCTAGACAGATCTGTTTATAAGTGCTTTTAGGCTAAATTAAATTGTGAATCATGAATTGATGTTGTGGAATTAATTGTAGAACTTTTCTTAATATTTCCGGATTGTCTTGATTCATATTTTTAAGATGTTTAGATATTGAGTTATGACTGTTTTAAGAAGGGGTACCAAATCTGTCCCCATTTTGGACAGAGATGTCTTCTTCAATTAGTTTAAGTTGCTTAACTATTAAATCATCCTTGCATGTTTAAAAGGAAGTTGTAGACAACTTAATTAGTGTTCCAAATATGTAAGAATCATGTTTATTGGATTAGAATAACTCCAGTTATGATTAAAACCGTGACTGTATGTTGCTGCTCCGAACTTGCATGTGTAAGTTAAATGCTTTAACTTGTTCTTGCTAATTTAATCTATTAAGTAAACTTGCTGGATAAATACTTGTCATAGTTTGACTTGAATTTAATAGTATATTATGCTTGATGTGCTTTTGTCTTCTATGTTAAGCTTGGATGATAATTAGCTTAATAGTTCTAAGTGGCTCGATGTTATGCTAATGTGCTTCTACCTCCTATGTTATGCTCATGTGATAACTAGTTGAATAACCTTAAGTGTGTATGTATGTATTGCATGAACTTGTGCTTGTGTTGAATGCGCGTAATTCTATCTTGTGTTACCATTTCCTCGCATTCATGCACATGCATCGGCATTTCATTTAGGCACGATAAGTACATACGTGAAGGATGTGACGCTTGGAGCTAACCCGAAGACGGTGTTGATGGACGAAGTTCGAAGAAGGAAGTGTCTTCGAAGGTGCTTGCCAAGCGATTGACCTCTAACAAACACTGACCTAGTGTTGATCCCAGGTAAGCCCCGGAGCATTCTAACTCACTACTTTATGATATCAATTTACTATGTTATACTATGTTGTTGCATTAAGTATAGGAGTTGTGTGAACCTATTTGATGCATATCACCCTCCTTGTTATTGATATCCCTATATCCTTGTTAACCTGATAGTATATTAAAAGATAGATGCTTAGCACTGCTAAATTATTATGGAACATCGGTGACCCAATGTTACGTAATGCCCTACGTGGCACACCGATGGGTTGAATGATATCATGAAATGGAAAGGCAACCAAGAAGGTTGATAAATTGTCCGTACGTCTGATACTGGCAACATCTAGGTGGACTGTGCGCCCTAGGCTGGTATTTTGCATATGTGTCTGCCTTTTGGCGGGACGATCGGGTGGTGTCCCTCTTGTCATGTTTAACGCATGCCTCAACTCTTAGCTGGCAAGATAACTCGTTCGAGCCGCGAAACCTACCTACTGGCCGAACCAAGAACGAAGCAAATCGCAAGCCGGTGCGGGTTGGCGAGGACGCAGAGTGTAAGGCCATGGCCGGTTAGCTGATCCCTAGTTGGAGGATGTACCGGGTGCCGGGCGGTCCTCGGGCTTGTTCGTGGGGGTTATGAATTGATCTTGGTTTGAAAGGTAGACTAGGCGACTGTCGCGCCTTGACATACAGGGGTTGCGAAGTTTGGGTGAGGAATAAACCCTCCAACTGGATAGGAATTCGATTTGAATCACGGTCTCTCTCCATTAGTGAGAACTTGATAATTGCTACACTGGCGTGGGAACAAGTAATCTACTTGAACTGTTATGATGAAAATGATATGATGGACCAGAAGGGTAAACTGGTTATTCTTGCTTGTTAATGAAGTGTATTACTTAGTACAGGTGCTAATCTAGTTGTCAGGTAACGATTACTAAAACATGGCAGAACTCCAATGAAGTACTTACAAGTTAAATTAATGCTTTTATGCAAAAGAGAGTACAAGCTAGTCCACTATAAAGCCTTGCATAATCCTTGGTGTCATTTATTTCTGGTTTATGACGGGTAAGTCTAGCTGAGTACATTCGAGTACTCAGGGCACCATTCAAGTACATTTCAGGGTTTTATTTCTGGTTGTAGGTGAAGGGCTCATGCTGCTGAAGGTGTGGCTAACCACCGGTGGGCACGGTGATTCTATATTATCTCTTCTCTCTATGCTGTTGTTGGAGGATGATACTAAAGTTAGCAATGTATTTCAACTTATCTTATTACAATTGTTTCAAAGCTATGTTGTTGTACTAAAAGGATTTGAACCCAGACTTGTATTATTATTTGTAAACTCAAATGTAATTTTATTCCGCTACAAACTCTGAGCTTAATGATTTTGTATTTACTTAATCTAGCAATCTGGGTGTGACATTGATTAACCGAGGTCATTCGTGACACTCGGCGGACTATCGTGATTATGAAAACCTAAGGACGAAGGTTGTCGCGTTGGCGATGATTTTTGGACTTGAGTTTTTGTAATTTGGGCGGTTCTGTTACAGCTGGCATCAGAGCATGGATTAAGTATAGTACTGTCATTAACTTGGCTTTTAAAACAATGTTTTGTTTTTAAAATGCTATTTTAACTAAAACTTTAGCTACAGGCAAGTTTGCCAAAACTAATTTGCAAAACTATGCTGGCGACATCCTCCAGTAAAGCCCAACTTAGGACTCTAGGTGGCTTATTTAAGTACTAACTTGGGGGAATTGCATCATATTTCTATTTACCTATCCATACAGGTTGGAATAGTATGAGGGCCATTCACTTGAATGGTGTTGTATGATCAAGTTTGCCGCTACACCTAAGGTAAGGTGAGTTGTGAGAGCATGATCGGATACACTGCCGATCTAGGGGAATGCTTATATGATGCTAGACGATAATCATATTTTACATATGATTATAAGAAGGCATCCTTGTGTGGGTGTTGCCGTCTGTTGAGACGATACCGTCATTAGGATGAGGAAAGGGTGCATATACTGCTTACGTGTATACGGGGTGTACACCTAAGGGAGTATTAGATTTTAATTTCAGCAATGCATGATATTTATACTGTTGGGATGGGTTAAAATGAAATCTTCTGCAGGTACACTAACCACGAATACGTATGAACTAGTTAACGACTAGCTATATATCGAGAGTGCGTGTTATGCCACCGACATAGAACGTGATTGACGCCTAAGGCTGACAATCTTGTAAGGACGAATAGGACGAGCATGCATAACCATAATTTTTGTATCATGCGTGGATATGTTCCTCTCATCCTTGCTTCTATTGATAAGTAATGTGTGATCAAGGTGATGTGCTAATTTCTTGATAGGCAATAGAGAAATGTGCCTTGGACCATGTTGCTTGAATAGCCTTGTTAGGTTATGCCTTGTAACATCTCCTTGCTTGTATGAATAAATAATGCTTACACATGAGCTAGGGATATCCAACTTGGGTTAAACCATTTTGGTTAGCATGTCTTGAAACACTCTACTTAATGCAACTATAAAACTTGCTATTAATTATCATATTGTATGTTGCATGATTAATTGATATATGCCTTACTGAGTTAAATAATAAAAGCTGTTGTATGCAAATGTTTTGCATATATCGACTTTTAACCTGGGTAGGTGCTTTCGAAACATTAAATTAAACTTGAAGCTAGAATGTACCATAATACATGCTTTAACATTGATTAAGCTTTGCCACATAATGTAACAACCAATCCTTTAAACCTATTGTGTAAGTGCCTTACTAAGACAGTTATGCTTTAACCTATGTCAACATTAATCTCAGGCCAAGTTAAAAATGAGAATTATATGTATCACATAGATGTAAAAAAAATTGCCATAACTTCCTAGTAACATGTTGTTGACACAAAATGTGACGGACTGTGCCTAACACACAACAAGCCAGAAAGCGTGGCTTCAATCGGGTGCCCGTGTGTTTCGAAATCCGGAAACGTGCCAGTCAGTTTGACCTGAAACTAACAAGGGATGAAAATCATTAGATATAAAACTGGAACATGCTGGGTGAGACCAGACAGTTCCATATATACGGCCCTGAAGCCACTTACGACGACATACAACTATAGAAGCTATCTGCCAACAGGTTTTATAGATCATTCAGCTAAAGCAAACGTAAAGCACGTGAAAAATTGATTGCCGAATATGCATGCATGGAAAAAGTACATATGAACGAATCATAATTAATTGTGAGTTAAAGCATAACCAAGCTCGGTAATCCAACCGAGTTGGGATCCATGATGAAGAAACATGTAAGCAAAATATGATCAAACTAATCTAAAGCTTGTATCTGCCGCACGATACCCAACCTTATCAAAGCTTAAACATGGTTAACATGCATGAACCCGCACCACGTAGAAATCTAGATTTACACTAATTCGGCTATTGTGAACATGAGATCTATTTGTAGAAACAACATGCAACTAAAAATTATTAAAAAACAGGGATAGATCTATAGGAAAGAATAGAGCCGAACCGTATCAATCTAGATTGGGCAAAAGAGTGTTACAAATATATAAAATATCTAAAACATGCAACACATAATAACTTAATGAATCTACTAGATCTTGCCAAATCTAATAGAGCCGATAACTATCTTGCGTTTGCTAAGCATATCAAATAAACACCCGCCGCACGGTATTTACTCGTAAATGAAACATAAGCGACGACTTCTTGATTGTCAAGCAAAGATCCGCCGCACGATCATTGAAAACAAACAAGACTACTTGCATCAACATCTAAATCCACCGCATGATACTAGACATGATAGCAAGGTTGTCGGGACTTACAGAGGTCAACGGATCGATGATTCCTCTCGAAGAACTCGACGACACGACAAAGGACTCGAAGTTGGCACGGGGCCGGTTGTATTGAATTGGTTGTGAACAGTTTTTACAATGGCCAAGGGTTTATATTTATACCCTGGTCATGACATGGTTACAAAATACCAAAGGAAAAACATGACATCCCTGACTTTAATTCCCTTCGGAGTCTTTATTGCCTTAATTGTCGCGGTTTTCGTTGCCCGATCGGTTCTTGCTTGCCGTTTTTGTCGCTTCTTCAACGGAAAACCTCCCTTCCTCAGAATAGCCAACCGCACAATCATTTGCCGAATCTTTGGAAATTAGCCGACTGCATGGACACTTGCCGAATGCTTCGAACACCTGTCTCTGCAAATTTACTGCGCACTGGCCCACCTGTCATCCTCCTGAGCGCACTAAAATTCAGTGTTAACACATGCCCCCTCAATTTTAGGATAAAAGTCATTTTATTCTGAAATTGACCACAAGCTTCCCTTTTTTTCTAGGTCAACACTGTTCAACACCACAACCGCCGCTCAGAAAATTCGAGCCCCAGCACACCTTTGAATTTATTTCAACCCTTCAATGGCGACTCAGGATGAAATTCCAGAGGTAAATTTCATTCACCTTCACGTATTTGGCAATTCTTGATTGATTTCTTTGTTTCTTTCCCGATTCATTTTGTTTTCGATTCCGTTATCTGAAGGAATAGAAGAACGACATTTTGATCCCCTATGCTGCGAATCCCGATTCCTACCTCCTTGGCCCAATGGGAAATCCTGACCCAATCGAGATCATTGAGAAAGAAACTTTAAGAATACCCTTCAAGTCTGGAGTCACCCCGCCCAACCGATGGCAAAACACTTTCAAGACCTGGCCGTCTCCTCCAATCGCCAGGTGGCGAAACTGGTACCGGAGAATGTTGGAAAAAAGCAGCAGCCATTGAGATGATCAAGACATCAACCATTGCCTAGAATTGTCTCTGTCAGAAATGCCTAGAAATGAATCCCTCCTGATGGCAGCTTCCCATTTTTGGTCTAATGCTATCAATGCTTTTGTTTTCGGCCATGACATGATGACCCCTACTTTGGCCGACATGTTCATGATGACTGGCCTAAATGTGTCACAACCAGTATACCCCTCCAAGTACAAGAGCAAAAGCAACCAGAAAGCTGTCAAATCTGGTGGTGGATGGGTTGTGATGAGGACATCAACACAACAATACAATCTCCAACACCACTTGGTCATATTACTCGTGCTCGTGCCCGTGAACTCAACCATCAAGTAAGTTCATTCTTAAACTCTAGTCCATTATATTTAGACAATGGAGACACGTGCGCTCTTGTTTTGCTTAGGAACGATGGGGAGGATCAGCATGGCAAGGGATGGGCACCTACTGGATTTGGACTGCAGGACAGCGTCAACTGGTGATGGATGTCACGACTTCATACGGACTCCGATTCCGACGTTCTAGCACTTTTTGGAAAGCTTATCAAGTCTAGATTCCAACGGATCCATAAGCATGGCTATACCTTATCAGATGCGTCCAGAGTCATCATTTTTGTAATGAGACCTTTTCTGTGCACCGGTGCTGCGTCACCTTACTTTGGGCCGATGGCCCATGTATCAAGTTGGGTTCATTAGGGACCCGTCCTAGGGTTGGAGAACGACCCCAACACCCTTGTGGTCGTTCTCTCAACAGCTTATAAGTACTTAGAGCCACCGTAAATAGATTAGGTTTTGTTTCATCGAGTTAGCTATTGCTACCGCCTTTCAGCGCGCGTGTTGGATCAACCGTCCGTCTGATTGTCATCAGAACCTCACCATATTATGTTCTCAGATTGAAACCTTCATATTCATCTTGCAATTGAGTGCTTGTTCATCTTGTTCTTGTTGGTTCTTCGATTGCTTGCAGGACGGGAGCCCTAGTGGCTGGTTGTCGCGCCTCAAGATCACAGCAGCCATCGGAGGTGGTGTATCGGTTGCTAAGGCGCAGCGTCCTTGGACGGTTGTAGTAGAGCCGTGAACGTCATCTCCATCCATCAATCGAGTTATCCACCAACTCTCATCGAAAGATCGGACTGCGAACCCTACGGGTCGCTATCAGGTTGGATACATTCAGACCTATATGGAAGCATCTGGTGCCTCTGACAAGGAATACAGGGCCTTCATGAACATGTGGTTGTGCAGGTTCATCTTCTGTGGAAAATCTAATGAGCCAACCTTGAATCACATGGTGATGGCTGAAGATTTAGTTGCAGGTTCCCTCATACCTCTGGCAAATATCTGCTGGGATCTGTCTATCATATGATGCACCAAATCACTGCCTAGGTGCATCGAAGTGTGGAAATTTCTTGCATAAGTGGCCCTTGGTGATTTGTTCAGATGTGGCTGCAACTATACATGCAGCAGATAGTCTTTGTGCCCCTTCATAATTTGAATTTCCCTTCAGTTAATTATGCTGAAGGTAGTACAACAAAAGTTAAGGGTTGTCAAACATTTGGAGAAGCAACATCCTCTATCAGCATTGATATGGACATTGGTCATCTCTTCAAGCTTTTCTTCAAGGGTTTTGACAATGTGCTTTGGCTTCCCTACAGAGAGAATGATAATCTGACTCTCCCCTGTAAATTCAGCTATGAAACTGGCTGCTCTGACAAGGTGTCCACATAGATCTTCAACTCCTTTATGAAGCCCTACATCTTGCCAGCCGAATTCCATCATGGGAGGTTGGTGCACCCTACCTATGAATTCTATAATCCCAATATGGTATCCAGACAATTAGTATGTGGACATCTGCCCCGAAGTCCTTTCTTCTCAACAATCATAAGATAGGGAGCTGATCATAAATGAAACAGAAGCCAAAAAAGTCTTTGAGCTTGGATGAGATTTGCCAACATATGAACCCTCCCCATTTGGGTTAGTAGATGTTGCCCACCACCTTTTTGTTTCCTGGTGGCAAGAGTGGCACAATCACATCTTCAATATACCAGTGCACTCTTTATGCCAAGATTTGTATCCCCAATTTGCCTCTCATAGTGAGGTAATTTCATTACATTTGCTACTTCCTGCTTTTGAATTCACCTCCTGTTATTTTAAAATCTGGCTATGCACAGGACTTCGAGCCTACCCCTCCTAACAAAGTAGTTCAGTACTACTCAGCTGGACCTAATCGTGCCTTGGGTTTTAATGCTCCAACTCTGGCAACTTTTACGAAGATCCCTGCAGCTGCAGCTACTGCACTTATAGGAGGAGAAGGCAAAAGGAAGGTACTTGAGAATGTCAATGTATTCAGAAGGGTAAGATCCAAGACAGTAGCTGCAGAGTCATCGTTTTTGTAATGAGACCTTTTCTGTGCACCGGTGCTGCGTCACCTTACTTTGGGCCGATGGCCCATGTATCAAGTTGGGTCCATTAGGGACGCGTCCTAGGGTTGGAGAACGACCCCAACACCCTTGTGGTCGTTCTCTCAACTGGTTATAAGTACTTAGAGCTGCCGTAAACAGATTAGGTTTTGTTTCGTCGAGTTAGCTATTGCTACCGCCTTTCAGTGCACGTGTTGGATCAACCGTCCGTCTGATTGTCATCAGAACCTCACCATATTGTGTTCTCAGATTGAAACCTTCATATTCATCTTGCAATTGAGTGCTTGTTCATCTTGTTCTTGCTGGTTCTTCGATTGCTTGCAGGACGGGAGCCCTAGTGGCTGGTTGTCGTGCCGCAAGATCACGACAGCCATCGGAGGTGGTGTATCAGTTGCTAAGGCGCAGCGTCCTTGGACGGTTGTAGTCGAGCCGTGAACGTCATCTCCATCCACCAATCGAGTTATCCACCAACTCTCATCGAAAGATCGGACTGCGAACCCTACGGGTCGCTATCAGTTGGTAATCAGAGCAAGGTTTATCGGTGAGAGACTTCCAATCCTTCGCAATTTTTTTTCCTATAGTCCAGAAAAGCCCAAAAAAACAGTAGATTAGTTTTCCGTAATCCCATAAACCCGTTGAGCCTTTTTGCTAGTACTGCTTAGCTAGGGCTTGTTGAATCGTCGGTTGCATCGGTTGTGTCAAGTTGCTGGTCTTAGTTATAGTCCTTTAGAGTTTCGAGTTCTTGTCACGTTCTAGTCCGAGTTGCTTTCTGTAATTGAGTCCGAGTACTACCCTAGTATTCGCTGCTATCAAATCCGAGTCTGAGTAGTTTTCCGTAATCGAGTTGGAGTTCTACCCGTATTCGCTGCTATAAATTCTGAGTCTGAGTTGTTTTCCATTATTGAGCTCGAGTGCTATTCTGATATTTATTTCTGTGAGTCTGAGTTCCTTTCGAGAAGCAAATTCGAACTACTTGATTCATACGATATTAAAGCAAAGCTTACTTTAGAGAGAGAGAGAGAGAAAGTGTGTGTGGTGAATTGCCTATATACCCCTACACTTTCGGAAAAAGTGTGTGTGGTGAATTGCTCTTTTGACATCTCTCTGTTCATATAATCAGTTTTGAGGATCCCCTGAAAAAAAGAAAAAAAAAGACAAAAAAAGACAAAAAAAAGACAAAAAAAGAAAAAAAAAGAAGGGGGCTGATCTTTGTGTTGTCTCCTTTGATTAGGTGGTGTTTGTGAGTTCCTTTGTATCCAGGCTCGCGTCTCTAGCACGGTCTAGGCTAGGACCAGCAGAGTACCACCTTTGAACGATTATTCAACTTGCTTTTGTGACTAACGTGGTGCTAGTATCTATCCTTGTCCATAACATTGGTCACCTATAGCTCCACATATTCGACTACAACTTGACAGGTGTTGTGCTACAGTACCGATATATTCACTTCCAAGGTTGCAGGCTTGTTGGTTGTTGACCCCTCTTGTTTGAGCAAGGTAAGAACTGGTAAGAGCTTGAGAAACAGGTTGAGAGCGAGTGTGTTGCTGTAGCTACATCCTAATAGTTGTAGGGGTTTTATTTTTTCACTTGTATTCTTGTTGTTCTTATCTTTTAAACCATGTCAGGAACAGAGGACAATAACCAGATGCCACAAACTCCACGCACCAAGGGCATCATTCAACATTTTACAAGACAAGTGCAACTGCACGCAGATGGAATTGATCGAGATTTACAGGTGACCAATGAAAAGATTGGGCAATTGGAGTCCGCCCAACTCACCACCACCACCAAGCTTACAAGAGTTGAAGCATCGATGGCTCGTATGGACAAAAGCCTTGTTGCTCTTCTACAACATTTTGATGACTTCCACACAAAAGACAAAGAGAAGAATGATGAAGGCAACAAGGACGAGGAGCGGGTCGAAGATAATGATGAGGATGCTTACTCTGGAGATATAGATCTTGATGACAATGACCTTCATGATCGACGTCGCCTACACTTAAATCGAAGAGGTATGGGTCACCGTCGATGTGAGGTACCCAATAACAATGATGCTTTTAGTAAGATTAAATTTAAAATACCTCCTTTTGATGGCAAGTATGATCCTGATGCATACATTTCATGGGAAATTGTTGTTGACCAAAAGTTTGCATGTCATGAATTTCCTGAGAATACACGTGTTAGGGCTGCTACTAGTGAGTTTACTGACTTTGCTACTGTATGGTGGATAGAGTATAGTAAGAAAAATCCTAAGAACATACCACAGACTTGGGATGCTTTGAAAAAATCATGAGGGCTAGATTTGTTCCTTCTTACTATGCACGTGATTTGCTACATAAACTACAACAACTAAGACAGGGTGCTAAAAGTGTAGAAGAGTATTATCAAGAATTACAAATGGGTATGTTGCGTTGTAATTTAGAGGAGGATGAGGAACCTGCTATGGCAAGATTTTTGGGTGGGTTAAATCATGAAATTCAGGACATCCTTGCATATAAAGAGTACACTAACATAACCCGTTTGTTTCATCTTGCTTGTAAAGCTGAAAGGGAAGTGCAGGGGCGACGTGCGAGTGCTAGGACTAACTTTTCTGCAGGGAAGACTAATTCATGGCAGCCCCGTACGACTACTACTACGACTACACCACCTCCTACTAGCGACAAGCTTCGTGCTACTCCAGCGAATTCAGTGGCGAAGACGGTACAGAAGCCTAGTGCCAGTGCTTCGTCTGTGGCATCTACAGGTAGAACAAGAGACATTCAGTGTTATCGATGCAAGGGATATGGACATATGATGCACGAGTGTTCAAGCAAGCGCGTTATGATAGTCAAAGATGATGGTGAGTATTCATCTGCTAGTGATTTTGATGATGATACACTTGCATTGCTTGCGGCTGACCATGCAGGTAGTGAAGAATATGTGGAAGAACATATTAATGCAGGTACAGCCGACCACTATGAGAGCCTCATTGTACAGCGTGTGCTTAGTGCACAAATGGAGAAGGCGGAGCAAAATCAGCGACACCCGTTGTTCCAAACAAAGTGTGTCATCAAGGAGCGTTCATGTCGCATGATTATTGATGGAGGTAGCTGCAACAACTTGGCCAGTAGCGACATGGTGGAGAAGCTTACGCTTATGACCAAACCACACCCACATCCATATTACATTCAATGGTTAAACAACAGTGGTAAGGCAAAGATAACTAGACTTGTGCGCATCAATTTTTCCATTGGATCCTATAATGATGTGATTGAATGTGATGTTGTGCCTATGCAAGCTTGTAATATTCTGCTAGGTAGACCATGACAATTTGATAGGGATTCTATGCATCATGGTAGAGCAAATCAATATTCTTTTCTATACCATGATAGAAAAATTGTGTTGCATCCTATGTCTCCTGAAGCCATTATGCATGATGATGTTGCTAAAGCTGCAAAGACTACAAGTGAGAACAATAAAAATGTCAAATCTGTTGTTGATAAGCAAACTGAGATTAAATTGAATGGGAATTGTTTGCTTGCTACTAAATCTGATGTTAATGAGTTGAATGCATCCACTTCTGTTGCTTATGCTTTAATATGCAAAGATGCATTGATTTCCATTGACGATATGCAACATTCCTTGCCTCCTGTTGTGGCTAATGTTTTGCAGGAGTTTTCTGATGTGTTCCCAAGTGAAATACCACCAGGGCTGCCACAACTTCGAGGCATTGAGCACCAAATCGACCTAATTCCTGGTGCCTTGTTGCCCAACTGTGCACCATATAGGACCAATCCTGAAGAAACAAAGGAGATTCAGCGTCAAGTACAAGATCTACTCGACAAAGGTTACATACGCGAGTCTCTTAGTCCATGTGTTGTTCCGGTTATTTTAGTACCTAAGAAAGATGGATCATGGCGTATGTGTGTGGATTGTCGAGCTATTAATAATATTACTATTCGATATCATCATCCCATTCCACGCTTAGATGACATGCTAGATGAATTGAGCGGTGCTATTGTGTTTTCCAAAGTCAATTTGCGTAGTGGTTACCACCAGATTCGCATGAAATTTGGAGATGAATGGAAAACTGCTTTCAAAACTAAGTTTGGTTTGTATGAGTGGTTAGTCATGCCTTTTGGGTTAACTAATGCACCTAGTACCTTCATGAGATTGATGAACGAGGTTTTGCGTGCTTTCATTGGAAGATTTGTTGTTGTTTATTTTGATGATATACTGATTTATAGCAAATCTATTGAAGAACATCTTGAGCATTTATGTGCTGTTTTTAAAGCTCTACGAGAGGCACATTTATTTGGTAACCTTGACAAGTGCACCTTTTGCACAGATCGTGTTTCTTTTCTTGGCTATGTTGTTACTCCACAGGGAATTGAGGTTGACAAAGCCAAGGTGGAAGCTATACAGGGGTGGCCGGTACCAACGACTATCACCCAAGTGCGGAGTTTTCTAGGACTTGTTGGGTTCTATCGTCGCTTTGTGCGGGATTTCAGCACCATTGCTGCACCATTAAATGAGCTTACGAAGAAGGGAGTCGCATTTTCTTGGGACACCAAACAAGAGAATGCCTTCAACATGTTGAAAGATAAGTTGACACATGCACCTCTTCTCCAACTTCCTGATTTTAATAAGACTTTTGAACTTGAATGTGATGCTAGTGGAATTGGATTGGGTGGTGTTTTGTTACAAGAAGGTAAACCCATTGCATATTTTAGTGAGAAACTAAGTGGACCTATTCTGAATTATTCTACTTATCATAAGGAATTGTATGCTCTTGTGCGGACATTAGAAACATGTCAGCATTATTTGTGGCCCAAAGAATTTGTTATTCATTCTGATCATGAATCATTGAAGCATATTCGTAGTCAAGGAAAACTAAACTGTAGACATGCTAAGTGGGTTGAATTTATTGAATCTTTTTCTTATATCATTAAGCATAAGAAAGGGAAAGAGAATATCATTGTTGATGCTTTGTCTAGGAGATATACTTTATTGACACAACTTGACTATAAGATCTTTGGTCTGGAAACAATTAAACAACAATATGTACATGATAATGATTTTAAAGATGTATTGCTGCAATGTAAAGATGGAAAGGCATGGAATAAATTTGTTCTTAATGATGGCTTTGTGTTTAGAGCTAACAAGCTATGGATTCCAGCTAGCTCCGTTCATTTGTTGTTGCTTCAGGAAGCACATGGAGGTGGCTTGATGTGACATTTTGGAGCAAAGAAGACAGAGGACATACTTGCTGGTCATTTCTTTTGGCCAAAGATGAGGAGAGATGTGGAGAGATTTGTTTCTCGCTGCATGACTTGTCAAAAGGCAAAGTCGTGATTAAATCCACACGGTTTGTATATGCCTCTACCTGTTCCTAATGCTCCTTGGGAAGATATTTCTATGGATTTTGTTTTGGGATTGCCAAGGACTAGGAAGGGTCGTGATAGTGTTTTTGTGGTTGTGGATAGATTTTCTAAGATGGCACACTTTAGACCTTGTCATAAAACTGATGATGCTACACATATTGCTGATTTGTTCTTTCGAGAAGTTGTTTGTTTGCATGGTGTGCCAAATATAATTATTTCTGATCGAGATGCTAAATTTCTTAGCCATTTTTGGAGAACTTTATGGGCTAAATTAGGGACTAAGCATTTATTTTCTACCACATGTCATCCCGAAACTGATGGTCAAACTGAAGTTGTGAATAGAACTTTGTCTACTATGTTAAGGGCTGTTTTAAAGAAGAATATTAAGATGTGGGAAGATTGTTTGCCTCATATTGAGTTTGCTTATAATCATTCATTGCATTCTACTACCAAGATGTGCCCATTTGAGGTTGTTTATGGCTTGTTACCACGTGCTCCTATTGATTTAATGCCTCTACCAACTTCTGAACAATTGAATTTTGACGCTAAGCAACGTGCTGAGTTGATGTTAAAATTGCATGAAACAACTAAAGAAAACATAGAGCGCATGAATGCTAAGTATAAGCTTGCTGGTGATAAAGGTAGAAAGCAATTGATTTTTGAACCTGGTGATTTGGTTTGGTTGCATTTGAGAAAGGATAGGTTTCCTGAATTGAGAAAATCTAAATTGCTGCCTAGAGCTGATGGACCATTTAAAGTGCTAAAACGTATTAATGAGAATGCATATAAGCTTGATCTTCCTGTAGCTTTTGGGATTAGTCCCACATTTAACATTGCAGATTTGAAGCCATATTTGGGAGAGGAAGATGAGCTTGAGTCGAGGACGACTCAAATGCAAGAAGGAGAGGATGATGAGGACATCAACACCACACCAACACCATCTCCAGCACCACTTGGTCCTATTACTCGTGCTCGTGCCCGTGAACTCAATCATCAAGTAAGTTTATTATCAAACTCTTGTCCATTATATTTAGACAATGGAGACACGTGCACTCTTGTTTTGCTCAGGAACAATGGAGAGGATCAGCGGGACACGGGATGGGCGCTAGCTGGATTTGGACTCCAGGACAGCACCAACTTGTGATGGATGCCACGACTTCATACACACTCCGATTGGGACATTCTCGCACTTTTTGGAAAGCTTATCAAGTCTACTTTCCAACGGATCCAGAAGCATGGCTATAACTTATCAGATGCGTCCAGAGTCATCGTTTTTGTACCGAGACCTTTTCTGTCCACCGGTGCTGTGTCACCTTATTTTGGGCCTGTGGCCCATGTATCAAATTGGGTCCATTAGGGACGCGTCCTAGGGTTGGAGAACGACCCCAACACCCTTGTGGTCGTCCTCCCAACTCCTTATAAGTCTTTAGAGCCACCACAAACAGTTTAGGTTTTGTTTCGTCGAGTTAGCTATTGCTACCGCATTTCAGCGCGCGTGTTGGATCAACCGTCCGTCTGATTGTCATCAGAACCTCACCATATTGTGTTCTCAGATTGAAACCTTCATATTCATCTTGCAATTGAGTGCTTGTTCATCTTGTTCTTGCTGCTTCTTCGATTGCTTGCTGGACGGGAGCCCTAGTGGCTGGTTGTCGCGCCGCAAGATCACGACTGCCATCGGAGGTAGTGTATCGGTTGCTAAGGCGCAGCGTCCTTGGACGGTTGTAGTCGAGCCGTGAACGTCATCTCCATCCACCAATCGAGTTATCCACCAACTCTCATCGAAAGATTGGACTGCGAACCCTACGGGTCGCTATCAGGTTGGATACATTCAGACCTATATGGAAGCATCTGGTGCCTCTGACAAGGAATACAGGGCCTTCATGAACATGTGGTTGTGCAGGTTCATCTAGTGGCTGGTTGTCGCGCCGCAAGATCACGACTGCCATCGGAGGTAGTGTATCGGTTGCTAAGGCGCAGCGTCCTTGGACGGTTGTAGTCGAGCCGTGAACGTCATCTCCATCCACCAATCGAGTTATCCACCAACTCTCATCGAAAGATTGGACTGCGAACCCTACGGGTCGCTATCAGGTTGGATACATTTAGACCTATATGGAAGCATCTGGTGCCTCTGACAAGGAATACAGGGCCTTCATGAACATGTGGTTGTGCAGGTTCATCTTCTCTGGAAAATCTAATGAGCCAACCTTGAATCACATGGTGATGGCTGAAGATTTGGTTGTAGGTTCCCTCATACCTCTGGCAAATATCTGCTGGGATCTGTCTATCATATGATGCACCAAATCACTGCCCAGGTGCATCGAAGTGTGGAAATTTCTTGCATAAGTGGCCCTTAGTGGTTTGTTCAGATGTGGTTGCAACTATACATGCACCAGATAGTCTCTGTGCCCCTTCATAATTTGAATTTCCCTTCAGTTAATTATGCTGAAGGTAGTACAACAAAAGTTAAGGATTGTCAAACATATGGAGAAGCAGCATCCTCTATCAGCATTGATATGGACATTGGTCATCTCTTCAAGCTTTTCTTCAAGGGTTTTGACAATGTGCTTTGGCTTCCCTACAAAGAGAATGATAATCTAACTCTTCCCTATAAATTCAGCTATGAAACTGGCTGCTCTGACAAGGTGTCCACAGAGATGTTCAACTCCTTTATCAAGCCCTACATCTTGCCAGCCGAATTCCATCATGGGAGGTTAGTGCACCCTACCTATGAATTCTATAATCCCAATATAGTATCCAGGCAATTAGGATGTGGATAGCTGCCCCAAGGCCTTTCTTCTCAATAATCATAAGATACAGGGACCTGATCATAAATGAAACAGAAGCCAAAAAAGTCTTTGAGCTTGGATGGGATTTGCCAACATATGAACCCTCCCCATTTGGGTTAGTAGATGTTGCCCAGCACCTTTTTGCTTCCTGGTGGCAAGAGTGGCACAATCACATCTTCAATATACCAGTGCACCCTTTATGCCAAGATTTGTATCCCCAATTTGCCTCTGATAGTGAGGTAATTTCATTACATTTGCTACTTCCTGCTTTTGAATTCACCTCCTCTTATTTTAAAATCTGGCTATGCACAGGACTTCGAGCCTACCCCTCCTAACAAAGTAGTTCAGTACTACTCAGCTGGACCTAATCTGCCTTGGGTTTAATGCTCCATGTCTGGCAACTTTTATGAAGATCCCTGCAGCTGCAGCTACTGCACTTATAGGAGGAGAAGGCAAAAGGAAGGTACTTGAGAATGTCAATGTATTCAGAAGGGTAAGATCCAAGAAAGTTAAGCGATCTCTCAAGGTATGAATCTTCTATTCGGTAATAAATTTCACTTGGCAGTAACTCTGATTGTTTTATATCAATTATCTCTACTGCAGCCACACGTTGACATCCCTGGATCAAGCAATGCCTCGACAACAGTGGATATCCCTCTTCAAACCTCCACCGAGGATGTAGAGATTCATGAAACTGAAAATATAGAAGTTCATGAAGCCGAAAGCACAGATGTCCATGAAGCCTTCAAACATATTGGTATTATTCGGCTAATCACTTCCCTCTCTTTATATAGCATTTATTTTCTGTTCTTATGCTCTATCATCTGCATCATTGAAATAGATGAAATGCTAGATAATCTAGCAGAAGAGCACTCCTCTGGTCTAGCTCCAGGCTCACCATCCATGAATACCGAGTCAAGCCCTCAACCAGAGCAGGACACGACCTATCCTGATGATCGCCCAACACAACAGGTAATATTTTGCCTATTCTTTTAGTACACTTATCCAGTCGGCTAACACTTTTCCTTTTTCAAGAACACTACCAAACCGACTACCAGTTACTCTTTTGCTGTTGAGGATTACATCAGTGAGAAGGGTGAAGAAGCCACCTCCCAGCAAACTTTGTCAGTGGAAAATCAAGCCCGGCTGAAGGATATAGCTAATTTGCTGAACAAGGACATCAACATTTTGGTCCAAGATTCAGATCAAATAAAAGATCTCCTTGAGCTCATCAACCAAGACCTTCCACCTGTCCTTAAGGCCTATCTGGAATCTGCAGCCAACGTTGATGATTATTTTGCTGTGGTGAAGAGGGCAAATAAAAATATAGCCTCTAGGACTGTCTTGCAGAACAATAGGTCTCTGAAGAAGCAAGAAGTCAAAGCCTTGCATTCTCAAATTCAAACTGTCAAGAATTCACTGGCAACTTTGGAGCCTGAGCTGAAAGTCATGGAGGATGAGAAAATCAGGCTGGAGGCTCAGTTAGCCGAACTGAATGCTAGAATTCAGTCTCACAAAGCCAAGATAGCATATTTGCCAAACTCCATAGAGGCAATTTCATCAAGGATGTCAACTGTACTCAAAGAAGACCAACAACTCAAAGCAAAGTTGTCCAACATTCAGAGCTCTGAAAATGAAGACCAGAAAGTGCTGGACAATGTTAGCTGAATCAGGACCGAGGCCTTAGATGCCATTAATCAGCTTCTAAATGAATAGAAACATGACTTGTAATAGTTTAACCATGACTCATTTTGTCTCTGAACAATTGGATGTCTCTACTGTTCATTTCTATATACTCCTGTTTGTATGACAACATAATCGGCTTCTGTTATTTTCCGATTAGATCATAGCCGATTGCCTCTAGCTCTTTGATAGCCGATTGCACTTCGTTCTTCCAATTCGGGGACACAGCTGGGCGACTCTTGATTTATCCGAGCCTGGCCCAGCCCAGTAATGGCCTATCCGAAAGGGAAAAACCCTAATTCGTCGTTTGGTATTCTCATCGGCTTATAAATAAACCTTCCTTCTTCCGCCTCTACCAATAGTTCCAGTCAAGCATTTTCATCTCCACCTCTCCACTTTCTTCGCCTAGGTCAACCCAGAGGAAAACCTAACCTCTACAGCGACAATGGCGGGTGGCGATGACCGTGGCAAGCGTCCAGCCGAGGGAGAAGCCGAAGGAAGCCGAGTGCAGCGCTGCCGACGACGCGGGTTAGAACCGATCTCCTGCCCCCTTGCGGTTGTTCTTTTTTGTTCATCCTTCAATCTCTGATTTCCTTCTTCATTCATCAGAATCAGGGTGATCTCCACCAGCCAGAGCATTCCCTTCCCTCTGGCGACAACATCTCAGCCGGAGACTCCTTCATCCGGCTCCTCCGGCTCTTCAGGCTCCTACCACTCCAACCCTTGGGATTTGGATTCGGGTGCCACGAACGTCCCCTACACCCACGTGGAGGCGGTCACCTTCAAAGGCGAAAGGGACGAAGCCCGAGGAGAGCTGGAGAAGATCTCCAAACAATACGGTATCGACCAACTCGAGTGGGAGAACCAGCGGAAGCAGTTCTGCGACGCCATCACCGGTTAGTACAAATAAATCCGCTCTATTCCCTTTTCTGATTTCATCTTGTTCACCCAATTTGTATTCTCTATTCAGCGCTCTCTGCAGAGGTTGAGCGCCTGAAGACTGCGGCTAACAAGATTGCCGACAAGGTGAACGCCCAGGGAGAAACCGCCGAAGCACGCCTTGATGATGCGGACGGTCATATAGATCAGGCCGTCATCCAAGGCGTACACCACGGCGTAGCTCTGGGGTTGGCGGCAATGTTTACCCAGCAGCGTGAAGATCTCTCCTTCATGCTAGTTGGTTTCCGTGGTGGCGTGCCTCCAGAAGACGTCGAAGACATTGATGATCTTCTGGATAGTTATGAGGACCATGCAACCGTCCTTGCTCAAGCCATAGACGCTCAGTCTGTCCTCAACAAGTTGTTTGAGGAGTAGTTTGTATCTAGGAAGTCTTTGTAAAAACTACTTATCCTGTGAAATATAATCTGTGATTTCCACTTGTCTTTTCCTCTTTGAATCTTTCTGAAAATAACAAATTTGAGGAATGCTCCCTGAATTGCATGATTGTGTTTATATTTTTTAGTCTAAAGGCGACACATACCGCGTCGGCTATTCTTTGAACTCTCAAAGTATTTTTAGGCTAAAGGCGATGTGTCCATATCGGCTGTTTTGTGTACAAAGCTCCTTAAGTCTGTTTATGCACCAACCTCAACACTGGGATGGAATTGCTTGAGAAACCTTCCATTAATAGCTCTAGTAAACTCTTCTCCCAGTAGAGTTTTTAATATATACACATTGCCAGACACACGCCTCACTATCCGAAAAGGTCCTTCCAGTTCGGAGACCATTTGCCGAATGCCTTATCTTTTGTCCCAATCGGCAGTATAGTTTTCCAAACTAAATCTCCTTCTGCGAATTGCTTCTCTTTGACCTTTTTGTTGTAATATCTGGCAACACGTAATTTGTTTTTCTCAATACTTTCCAATGCTTTCAGACGAACCAAATGCAAATCCTCTAATTCGTCCATCATCAGATCCTTATAATCTTGTTTCCTCAAATCATTTTGCAAGATCACTCGCCTCAAATCTGACTGCAATTCCCACGGTAATACAACATGATGCCCATAAACCAACTCGTAGGGAGATGCTTGCGTAGACCCATGACAAGCCATTCGGTAAGCCCACAAAGCTTCAATAAGAACCGAATGCCACTTTTTCGGCTTTTCATCATTCTTCTTCTGAATAATTTTGATCATGATTTTATTTGATGCTTCACCCTGGCCATTAGCTTGTGCATAATAAGGAGAAGAATTGTATAACTTGATCCCCATCTCTTTAGCAAAATCACAAAATTCAGACGAAGTAAACTGAGTTCCCTGATCCGTCGTTATAGTCTGAGGAATCCCGAATCTGTGAATTATGAGCTCCTTAACAAAATTGATCATGTTCTCTGATGTAACCTTCTTCAAAGGAATAGCTTACACCCACTTTGTAAAATAATCCGTGGCCAACAATACAAACTTATGTCCTTTGCTAGGAGGATGAATTTGACCAATCAAATCTATGCCCCATCCTCTAAACGGCCAAGGTTTGATAATTGGGTTCATAGCCGATGCTGGAGCTCTTTGAATATTACCAAATTTCTAACAATCCTGACACCCTTTGTAATATTCAAAACAATCTTCAAGCATAGTTGGCCAAAAATAACCAGTTCTTCTAATCATCCACTTCATCCGGTAAGCCGATTGATGTGCACCACACACTCCTTCATGCACTTCATACATTAGTTTTCTGGCTTCTTCTTGATTCAAACATTTGAGGAGTATCCCATCTATGGATTTGTAGTACAACTGGTCATCAAGGAGCACGAACTTGAGAGCTTTGTACCTAAGTTTTCGGGAAACCTTCTATGATGGATTCTTTAAGTAATCGACAATCTCGTTTCTCCAGTCATCAATTGCCCGATTCTCATCCACAACATTAATCTCTTGATCCTCTCGGTATCCCGAAGCAGTTTGAGCCAGTTTATTTGCTTCTTCATTATGCCTCCTAGGGATATGATGCAAGGTTGCCACCTAGAAATTCTTCAAAAGCTCTCGGCATTCTTTATAATATTCTCTTAATATATCACTCTTGCATTCATATTGGCCGATCAATTGATTAATTACTAACTCAGAATCTCTAAAGATCTCAACAGCAATAGCCTTTATTTCAACAAGAAAACCGAAGTCCTCTAAGCAGTGCTTCATACTCAGCTTGATTGTTAGTAACATGGAATTCAATAGGGATGTCATACTTAAAAGTTACCCCTCGTGGAGAGATCAAGAGAATGCCAACACCACCACCTTTGCTACAAGATGAACCATCAAAAAACAAAGTCCAAGGTGCAATACTTATCATATTAGCAGAAGGATCACGATGTTGGATAATAAAGTCGACAATAATTTGACCCTTTACCGCCTTTGCCGATTCGTACTTTAATTCAAATTATGATAAAGCCAAAATCCATTTGCCAATTCTTCCGTTTAAAATTGGCATTGATAACATATGTTTTATTACATCAAATTCAGAAACTACCACGCATTCAGCATTCAACAAGTAGTGCCGAAATTTGGTACATGAGTAATACACGCACAGGCTAAGTTTCTCCATAGCCGAATACCTTGTCTCTGGATCTAGAAGCTTTCGGCTAAGGTAATCTATCACTCTTTCCTTTCCTTCAAACTCTTGCATGAGGGCTGACCCTATTGTCAGGTTGTCGGCCGCCACGTACAACTTAAAAGGCTTGTCAAGATGGTGAGGAACGAACACAGGTGGCGCCTTCATGTATTCTTTGATCTCATCAAAAGCCTTTTGTTGTACGTCACCCCACACAAATTCTTGATTCTTTTTGTTGACACCGTTTTGTGGTACGTGTTAATATGAATCAAGTGCGGTGATCAGCAAGAAGACGGTCACTATTCCCTATCGACAGCAAGATACTACCGGTTAGGTTACCGATGGAAGCAGAGGAGGTTTGCCGATTGCAAAGTTTGATTGAGGAGACATTAAGGAAGAAAGAAGGCTACTTGCCGATATGAAGAGGTTGCTGATGAAGGCAAGAGAGTGTTGCCGATGAAGGCAAGAGAGTGTTGCCGATAAAAGCATTGCCAATAGAAGAAGGGTAACATTGCCAATGGAAATGGGGAGCTGCCAAAAGGTGATAAGGTGCTGCCGATGGGAGCAGGGTGACTAGGCTGACATCGGCAGAAAGTTGCCAATGGCGATGGAAGGAGATTGCAGATTAGAAATCTGCCGATGGAAGGTTTCATCGTAATAGAGACAGATACGGAAATTGGTGATTTTATACTAGTATTATTGTTGTAGTTTGAGTCTGACTCTTGCGCGAGTCATTTATTTCCTTTAAAATAGGAGTTTTGTTTAGGAAGGTATGAGTCGTGTCTGTTTACAACTCCTTTTCTGGAGTATAAATATGTACCTAGGGGTGACTTGAAAAAGATACACAATCAATCAAAGAGCTTATTATTTTCATCTACTTTTCTAGCAAATCTACTTTTTCGCATTAGTTTTAGTTCATCTATGAGTTCTTACAAAGTTTCGACGGATTATCTCTGTCGGCCTTGCAAGATCCGCGGTTAGGAGCAAATCAGAGCCTTGACGTCCGGGCGCATCGCTGTCGTCTCGTTCATATTTGTTCTAGTTATCATCCTTGTCGATTAATTGGTCAAATCGACTGGCACACTTCAGGTTTTGGGTTTAAAGCCCGACGTGTTCGCAGTTTCGATGAATTTTGTGTCAACACGTCTTTTGGCACACCCAGTGGGACAAATAATATATCTTCAGGCCACGGTTTAACCCATATCAGGCTTATGGGGGACACTCAATCCGCGCAATGTCATTGAAGTCTCCAAAGCAGATCTGAAAGATGATCAGAAGCAGGCTATGGAGGAGTACAAGCAGTTGTATCTGAAGTCCTTCAGCTTAAACAAGAGCGGCGAAGCTATCCAGAAGCAAGATCCACCATTGCCACGGCAGGTCACCTTCGACGCCAATCCTGGTAAATTACAAGAGATGGTTAATTCCGCATTAAATCATGCGTTAATTAGCCACTCCATTGTGCTGTGCAATACTATATACAATGCTGTTATGCAATCTTTCAAAGAAGGACAGGCACCCTAGTATGTTGGCCCAGCGTATCATCAACCTGGATCGGCGTCTGCTACAAACCCATCGGTGGTTCCAGTGGCATCTTCCCAACCTGTGGAACCAACTGCCGATGAGGTTACGCCTCTAAGATCGAGCCCTGTAAGTGTTACTCGATTGAGCACAGATCAGATGGCATCGGCAATGTCAAGGCCCGCAACTAAGAGTCAGCCAACTCCCGCCAACTGGTGGGGATACGGTATGCCTCCAAATCTATCTGCCGACTCTAGTCTGATCCAAGGTAATAATACAACGTGGAAGAGCCCCATGGTATCGACAATGCCTACACAGCCGATGATCCCTATGACGCATTATGCTACGCCCTCTCCAACTGTGCAGTTGCCATCAGATGATCTTCAGATGGTGATACCCAAAGTGCCTTATATGCCACCATCGGCAAGTCCTTTGCCGATACAACAAGGCATGACAACTGCAAGTCAACCCATGGCAGTGGTGAATCCTCAAACTGGAGTACCAACACACCAAGGTGGCCAATTTGTTCACTACTCTAAGGTATAGGAACGATAGGCGCCAGCTAGCCATCAGCCATCGGCGAATTACATGCCTATGACTTATAATCCTGGATGGGCTGGCCAGGCGTTAAGCCAACAACAGGTGGTGCAACTCGGATATCAGTATCTGGAGAATGCTCAGAGTGGAACATCGGCACATCGACCGATGAATATAATGCAACAATACACCCTAGTGGGCGCACAAAGTTATCCATCGGCAAATCAGTCGATGCTTAATACTCAGCGGGTTGGTGTCGTGCCTACGTCAAACTTCCCAGGTTATTTGCCACCAAGATACGAGGAGACATATCCGCCCGCTCAACCGATCAACACCCAGCCAATGGATCGACAAGATCAAGATGCATATTGGACCGATAAGATCGCCGAAGTGATGAAAGAACAATTCGGCATCAAACCTAAGGTTAACACGTATTCTTATCGGACACCATACCCTCCAACATATGATTTGATTCCTCTCCCAAATCGGTACAAGGTGCCGGATTTCACAAAGTTTTTTGGCCAAGATGATACATCAACGATGGAGCACATCAACCGCTTCATTATACAGTGTGGAGAAGCAGCCAGCAGAGATGAACTGAGGGTGAGATTGTTCTCGTCATCATTATCTGGATTGACATTTACATGGTTCATTTCACTGCCTCCAAATTCTGTGACTACTTGGGCCGATCTAGAGAAGCAGTTTCACAAGTACTTCTTCGCTGGTATACATGAAAAGAAGATTACCGATTTGGTCAAGCTAAGGCAGAGTAATGATGAATCGGTAGAAAGTTTTGTCCAGAGGCTGCGAGATGTAAAAAATAAGTGCTATAGCTTGATGCTTGATGATCGTCAATTGGCAGATTTGGCTTTCCAGGGGTTGTTGCCAGACATCAAGGACAAGTACGCATCTCAAGAGTTTGAAAGTCTGAGCCATCTCGTGCAAAGAGTTGCCGATCAAGACGTTAGAACTTTCGAACCAAGGAAAACTTGGAATAAAAAGGTATCCTATCTTGGGCAAGAAGATTCTGATTCAGATGAGGAGCCAAGTATCGGTGCTGCTTAATGGGTCAAGAATTAGAAGCCTGTGTCTTGTCCATTCGGCCAGAAAGAGACTGAAAAATTCACCTTCGATGTTACCAAGGCCGATAGGATATTTGATCTGTTGCTGCAGGAAGGGCGGATTAAATTGGCGCCTATTCAAGTGATTCCATCGACAGAAGAGCTCAAGAAGACCAGGTATTGTAAGTGGCATGATGCAACTTCACACAATACTAATGATTGCAAGGTTTTTAGGCAGCAACTGCAATCAGAAATTGAATCTGGGCGGATTAAGTTTGAAAATCCTAAAACCCAGAAGCCTATGAAGATTGATCAACACTCGTTTCCAAATAACATGGTGGAAACTAGTGGAAAGGTTAAAGTGCTAACATTGGAAGCTGCCAAGAGAAATGCATCGGTGGATCCTGAACACTAGATAGCCGCGCATGACGTGAAACGGAAGGGGTTTGCGATGACATAAAGGGCAAAAGGGTTGCCGATGAAAGCAGCAGTGCCAGGAGATCTCAAGGCGTCATAATCACGCATAGGCGGCCATGACGAGATTATCGGCGAGCACAGGAAGAGCAATATTGGCAACAGGAGGAAGAAAGGCGCCAGGAGTGGTATCGGCATAAAGATCACTGGAGGTGCCCCTTCTTTGTTCATTGCTGGGAAGAAGGCATTAAGCTACCAACTGCCGATAATTTCCCTAAATGCAACGGGTATTATCTTGCCGATCAATAAGAAAAGAAGCCCTATTTTGACGATCGGACATCAAACTATCGTAAGCCGATCAAAGAAAAGGGATCAGTGTATGATCGGCTAGGGGCAAACTCAGCGCGCATGACAGGCTTGGCAAACGTGTTTGTCAAGAAGAGCTTGAAGAGATGGCTAATGCAAGAGTGCCTGATGAAGAGATATTCTCTAGAGATCCAAACATAAGGGGTGGTGCAGATGCAAGCAATGAGAAACAACATCAACCTGTTTGGAAAACTAAGCTTCCTCAATGGTGCCCCAAGGGTTTGACAAAGACTCAGAAAAGAAGGATTCAGCGTTAACGCCAGGGGGATATGTATCACAGTGAAGATCCTTTAAGAGAGGAATCTCCAGTTAAGTAGTGGAGGCCGAAATGCAGGGATAGGGATCCATTGGCAGAAATCAATATGGTTGTAACATTGCCGATGGAATTTATGGCGCCTATTGATGAGGAAGAGGTTGCTAAGATGGCGTAGTTAGTACTGGATCCGATGGCCGCTGTCTTTGAAAAGCCTACCGATGATGAAAGGCAGCATTTGAAGGCCTTGTTTGTCAAAGGCAAAGTTGATGGGTAGCCAGTCTCCAAGATGCTAGTAGATGGTGGAGCGGCAGTCAATATAATGTTGTACGTAATGTTCAGAAAGCTTGGGAAAGGTGATCAAGACTTAGCCAAAACAGACATGATGCTCAAATATTTTGAAGGCAATGTGTCACCAGCCAAGGGAGCAATATGCGTTGAGTTAACCATCGACAATAAAACTTTGTCGACGACGTTTTTTGTGATTAACGGCAAAGGTGCCTACAACTTGCTCCTGGGAAGGGATTGAATCCATGCTAATTGCTGTATCCCTTCTAGAATGCACTGAAGCCTCGTACAATGGGTTGGGGACAGAGTTGAAGTCGTCCAAAGCGAGGCTGCATCGATTGTTGCATCGGCAGAGTTAGAAACCTATGAATAGACCAAATGCATATCAGGTGAAGCTTGGGATACAGAGTTCCTCAAAGTTGCTGATTACCGAGTCACACAGATCCATGTAGTCGGTTCTGAAGAAGGGTTTTAATGGATCAGTTCGCTGATGATGGAAAACTTGGGCAAGGGTTCACATCGGCCGATGACTTACTAGAAATAGATATCGACAATGGTAGTAAGCCTAGGCCAACCTTTATAAGTGCTAAGTTAGATTCTCAATGTAAAGAACAGTTGAGTGATTTATTAAAGGAATATAAAGATTGTTTTGCTTGGGATTATACAGAGATGCCTGGTCTAGACCGATCGATAGTTGAGCATCGGTTGCCTATTAAATCTGGTTTCCAACCACATCGGCAACCAGCACGCCAATGCAATCCTCTTATATTACCCGATATTAAAGCCGAAATTACAAAATTAATTGAAGCTGGATTTATTCGGCAATATCGATATGACGAATGGATTTCTAATGTGGTTCCTGTGTATAAGAAAAATGGAAAACTCCATGTTTGTATTGATTTCAGGAATCTCAACAAGGCTACGCCAATGGATGGCTATCCGATGCCAGTTGCTGATCTGTTGATTGACGCTGCTGCTAGACATCAAATCATTAGTTTTATGGATGGTAATGCTGGATATAATCAAATATTCATGGCTGAAGAGGATATATCCAAGACTGCGTTTAGATGTCCAGGTCATGTCGGTTTATTTGAGTGGGTCGTGATGACTTTTGGTTTGAAAAATGCCGGTGCTACTTATCAGAGGGCAATGAATTTCATTTTTCATAAGTACATCGGCACGATGGTTGAACTCTATATTGATGATGTGGTGGTCAAGTCCAAAAACTTTGAGAAGCATCTTGCCGATTTGCGGAAAATTCTAGAGTGCACAAGGGAACATGGGTTAAAGATGAATCCCAACAAGTGTGCGTTTGGCGTATCGGTAGGTCAGTTCTTGGGTTTCATGGTGCATCAAAGGGGCATCGAAATCGGCAGAAAGTCTATTAAAGCAATCAATAAGGTGGTTGCTCCCACAAACAAGACTGAGTTGCAATCATTGATCGGCAAGATTAATTTTATTAGAAGATTTATATCTAATATGTCCGGAAAGATTAAATCTTTTAGTCCGCTATTGAAGCTGAAGGCTGGTCAAGAGTTTGCATGGAAGGAAGAGCAGCAATTAGCCTTAGAAGAAATTAAAAGAAATTTGGTAAACCCTCCGGTCCTGGTTCCGCCTCAACATGGGAAGTCTTTCAGATTATATTTGTCAACCGATGACAGTGTTATCGGGTCAGCCTTAATCCAAGAATTTGATGGGAAGGAACGTGTAATTTATTATTTGAGTAGAAGGCTAGTGGATGCTGAAACCAGATATTCGGCCCCGTTGAGAAATTATGCTTATGTCTATACTTCTCTTGCATTAAATTGAGGCATTATTTATTATCGGCCGAGTGCACTGTCATATGCAGGGATGATGTGGTTAAATACATGCTGTCAATGCCGATATTGAGTGGCAGGATCGGAAAATGGATTTTAGCACTGTCGGAATTTGACTTGAGGTATGAATCGGCTAAGGCAATTAAGGGACAGGTGATGGCTGATTTTGTTACTCAGCACTGTGGTACAGTGGGTTCCGTACAGATTGCTCCTTGAACTTTGTTCTTTGATGGGTCTACGTGCAAGGAAGGAGCAGGTGTCGACATTGTTTTAATTTCACCCCGAGGACAAAAGTATGAGGTCTCTACCGAGCTTTGCTAAAGGGGTTGGAATTACTCAGGGAGGTATGTGCTGATGTTGTGGAAATCTTTGGCGACTCCATGTTAGTGATCAATCAGTTGATCGGAATTTATGAGTGCCGAAGTGAAATTTTGATTGCACACCATGAAAAGTGTGCACCATTATTAAAGGAATTCAAAAAAACCATCTTGAGCATATTCCCAGACTACGTAATGAAGAGGCTAATCGGTTAGCGCAGTACGCTTCAGGGTATCAGCCGATTCAGGAAATAATGACATCGGTGCTAGTTGTCGATGACTGGAGAAAAGAGATTGCCGATTATTTAAGGGACCCGTCTAGGAAGGTTGAAAGGCGTCTAAGGTTTCAAGCTACCAAGTACGTGCTCCTTGATGATGAATTATATTATCGGACGATTGATGGAGTTTTGTTTAGATGCCTTAGTAAAGAAGAATCAAAAGAGTTGATGAGCGAAATTCATGAAGGAGTATGTGGAGCGCATCAATCGACATTCAAAATGAAGTGGATTATTAGACGGAATGGGTATTATTGGCCGACAATTCTTGAGGATTATTTCAGGTACTTCAAAGGGTGTCAAGATTGTCAGAAGTTTGGTAATATTCAGAGAGCACCTGCATCGGCAATGAATCCTATAATCAAGCCTTGGCCGTTTCGAGGATGGGCAATTGATCTCATCGGCCAAATTTATCCGCCGTCGAATAAAGGGCATAAATTTATACTTGTTGCTACCGATTATTTCACGAAGTGGGTTGAAGCTATTCCTTTGAAAAAGGTGACATCAACAAACATGATAGACTTTGTGAAGGAGCACATTGTTTACCGATTTGGTATTCCTCAGACCATTACAACTGATCAAGGGACAATGTTTACATCGGGGGAGTTTAATGAATTTGCTATCGGTATGGGGTTTAAAGTTTGAAACTCTTCTCCTTATTATGCTCAAGCTAATGGTCAGGATGAAGCAACTAATAAAGGAGTTATTAAGCTTATCAAGCGCAAGATTGAAGAAAACCCTAGGAGGTGGCACATAGTGTTGAATGAAGCTTTATGGTCATATCGGATGGCATGTCATGGTGCAACTAAAGTTTCGTCGTACCAGTTAGTCTATGGGCATGATGCTGTCTTGCCTTGGGAAATTAAAACTGGTTCTAGAAGATTGTTTTCCCAGGATCAATTAACAACCGATGAATATGATATCCTTATGAAGGATGAGTTGGAAGATCTAGCAAGTCATCGGCTGAGAGCTCTAATTAGTATCGAGGAGAACAAGAAAAGGCTTGCTAGGTGGTCTGATAAGAAAGTAAAAATGAAAGAGTTTGTCGATGGTGATCTGGTGTGGAAACTGATTTTACCAATTGGGACTAAGAGTTCAAAATTTGGAAAGTGGTCTCCTAATTGGGAAGGTCCTTTTCGGATAAGTCAGTCTGTTCCTAGTAACGCTTATATTTTGGAAACACTTGAAGGAGTTGCGTTCTCCAGGGCAATTAACGGTAAATATTTAAAGAAATATTATCCCAGTATTTGGGTAGATGCGTAAAGAAATATGAGTATAAATGCCGATGGAAGGAGTGTCATGCAGAACATCGGCAGAAAGCGTATTGACGTTATATTACAAGCAAAATCAGTTGTCAGGTTCACAGTTGCCGACACAACAGATTACAATAGATTACAAGAGGGATTGAATAGATGAAATTGCACGAAGGCGAATTTGGTCCGCTTCCTCTATCTCCCTGGCATCATCATCGGCAGTGCCCTCAATTGGCTTGATCTTCTTTCTTAGCAGAAGAGCCTGGAGGGCATCGACATCCCTTTCTTGTTGTAGGGCTTTGGTAGCGTCGGGAAGTTGGGTCTTCTTCTGATTAGCTGAGTTTAGAGCTTCATCTACTTTCTTCAACTCGGCTAGCAACTCTTCTTTTTGTGCCGATAGACGGGAGATCTCTTGTTCAAGCTCGATGGTGGAACCTTCCAAACGGCCGATGTCTTTGTGCTTTCCGTCCGTAGTTTGCTTGAACTTGAGTATTTCTTCTTCGAGTTTTGCTTGAGCAGTTCTATCGGCGATGCGGTGTGAAGCATTTCGATATTGTAGCTGCCGGCTCTTGAGGAATGCCGCTTGAAAGAGTAGTTCTTCAATATCGGAAGGCAGTTGGTCTTGAATTTCCCTGAAATTTACCCTTATTGCACTAGAATCTTGGACTAGTTGGGATGTATCTTGTTACAGTAGAAGTAGCAGTGCTTCAAGTTTGGATTTCACTTTCGCCGATATGACAGTTGAAGCTTGGGCAGAGCTTTCTTCTTCTTCATCATCATCTGGAATGTTGACAGCGAAAGAAAATAGGCTGTTTGGGGAGTCTTGGGCCTGAAAAGAAAAGGATTAGAGTTTGCCGATCACAAGTTTGTGTTTTGCGAGTTTTATGACAGTCAATTTACCATCTTTAGACGGGTCTCTTGCCTTGGGCTCGGCAAAGCAGTTGGCGCAGTGGTATCTTGAGCATCGACGATGGTTGCCAATGAGCTTGCTTCTGTGACTGGAATTGTTAGTGCCAGTGCTGATGCCGACGCCGGTGATGTCTCAGTTACAACTAATCCTTGATGCACTGATGCTGTCTCTTGGGTCGAGGCTTCGACTAGCGTCTGGTCAATGGTAGGCACCGGTGCTGGCTCTTGTGTTGGTGCATCGGTAGGAGATTGAGAAGATGCTGCCTATGATGGCCTTAGGCATTTTTGTCGAGGAGCGGTACTTGGTGAGCCTTGGCGCTTCGACTGCTGCACTTGGGGGGCATTGGCAGTTTGGACTTGGGGAGCTTGAGAGCTGGGAGTAACTGCCGATGAGCTTGTCTGCTACAGGAGAACAGTTAATGCAAGCCAAATGAGAAGTTGCCGATGAACGTACGAAATCGACATAAATTTGTTACCACAAAAGCCCGCGCTAGAGCAGCAGCAACAGTCGATGGAGTGGCAGCAGTCGATGGAATGGCAGCCGCTATAGTCGGTGTTGACTTTGGCTTGATGGTGACCTTGGGAGCCACCCTTTGTTGCAAGAAGGACGATAATGATGGAGCCCTACTACCAATTACCGATGTGGGATTGGTCGGTCGCAGGTTGAAGTTTTTGCCACTTCTGCTCTTCTTTGGGACTAAGTCATTAACCTATTAACAGAGTCAGCTACCGATACATTTGGAAGAATAAAAAAGGGGTAATATCGAGGAAGAGCTTACCGCAGTATCGGGAATGACGTGATCAGTGTCAATCAGGTGCCGATAGTAGTCCGATGATACATAGAATAGTTGGTCCTTCTAGTCTTGCCACCAAAGCTTGTATGACTCAGTGATAAAGGAGATTGGCGCCCAGGTAGAGAAGTCGATATTGGTTGTATCGGCATGAGGGGAAAGGTGGACAATTCTGTTCTAGTCCATGGCACTGGTGATGGCTTCTCTGGGCTTCACCACATTTGCGTAGCATAGCTTGATCGGCAGTTGCCCGAATGCTACTTGCCTTGCTGTTGCCGATGGGTAGTAGAACTTGTAGGAAGCCTGTTATTCTTCCCGCTCCCGAAGATGTTCACTGGGATTGCATGGGGAATGAGGATGGCTCTCATGATTTCTTCATCTTTGTCTGAATCTGTATTGGCGATGTTGAAGGAGAGAGGAAATCTGTTATCGGCATCAACATAAGGCCACCAAGCCCGGTTTGCGGAAGGGATTCCACAGTAAAATCTCTGGAAAAACCTGCCGATCAGGTCCTCATTGGCATCAGTCCCCGGTAGGACTACGATGGCTTCGCCGAAGTTGAGAGGAGAGCGAGTTGCTGGTTCGTCGTCGGCAAGTGTGTGGTCTTTAGCTAGGTCCCGTGGAAATTCTTGACTGAACAGATCAAATTGGAGGACTTTGTGCATCTGAGCGTTCAGCCACATATTCACAAACCACCAGGGCCCTCCAATGTTGCCGATGGGTTCACCCCGTAACAATTTCTCTGAAACTTGATGCAGAAGACGGTAAACTGCACCGAGATATCGGCCAAGAGGAAGTCGAGCTCCATTGGCTAAAAGCTCTGCTGCCGGAGGTACATGTTGGTTGACCCGACTGCCCTGCCGCAAAATATGAATTTCTCTAGCCACATGTTTAGGAAGGTGGCGTGCTCCCTCTGGCCTACCGATCCAGTCTTTTGGTATTCCTGGATATATCCAGTCCAACCACCGATGTTGCGGGTAGTTACCCGATGCTCAGGCTTTCTGTTGAAGAGACTGGCATCATCGGCAGAAGAAATATCAAGACCAGTGAGCATGTATACATCGGCAAGTGTAGGAGTAGCTGGTCCATGTCTAAATAAGAATGCATTCATGGTGTCGGACTAGAAGTAAGATGCGGCGATCATCATGGATTCATTTATTGCCATATTGGAAATGGATAACTTGATACATTGATCCAGTTGGCGCTCTGCCCAGTAAACTCGTTGCGATCTGGCCATCCTTAGGTACCATTTTTTCCACCCTTTGGTAGGTTTGGGCGAAGAACGGAAGATATCTGCCCATAACCCTAGATCAAAGTGTTCGACTCTGAAAGGAACCCGGTTGACCTCTGCATTTATGGTTTCGGTTGGATCGGTATTCCCCATCGGACCCAAACAGCAGACGTGTGGTTGATCGGTAGGGATTACTATTCTATTGCGCATTTCCTAAATTCAGAAAACAAAAAGGGGGAGGAAAAGGAGATCACGAAACAATGTAGAAGAAGATTGCAAAGTATGGAGTGAGAGGAAGAGAAATTAACCGTGGGGACGGTGAAACTGATCGGCATTGGGTCGTCGGAGTTCTTGTAGGTCGCGCCTTGCTGGTGGGAGGAGCCACCGGTTGAATGTCGCCGGAGTGTTTTTCGAAGGCGCCGGTGAAGTAGGGAATGAAAGCGAATGAGGATATGCGCTCGGGGTGAGGAACAGGTTGAATGACGGTGATTTTTATAGGCCTGGAGATGCCAAGGGCATTTTGGAGTTTTCTTTTCACTGAGCAGAGATATGGAAGGGTATGGTAGTGGATTCGCGCGATGATCGAGGAATGGTGAGAGTGGATTGTGACTGTTCGCGCTACAGTTACGGGGTTCTGTTGGTAACTGGCAGTTTTTTGTGCACGGGAATCAAGGAGGTCGTGCAGGTATTTTGAAAGGAAAGATTGCAATAAAGGAAATTTTGGCGCATAAAATATTTTATACTCTGAAATTGGGGGCATGTGTTGAGACCGTTTTGTGGTACGTGTCAATATGAATCAAGTGCGCTGATCAGCAAGAAGACGGTCACTATTCCCTATCGGCAGCAAGATACTACCGGTTAGGTTACCGATGGAAGCAGAGGAGGTTTGCCGATTGCAAACTTTGATTGAGGAGACATTAAGGAAGAAAGAAGGCTACTTTCCGATATGAAGAGGTTGCCGATGAAGGCAAGAGAGTGTTGCCGATAAAAGCATTGCCGATAGAAGAAGGGTAACATTGCCAATGGAAATGGGGAGCTGCCAAAAGGTGATAAGGTGCTGCCGATGGGAGCAGGGTGACGAGGCTGACATCGGCAGAAAGTTGCCAATGGCGATGGAAGGAGATTGCAGATTAGAAATTTGCCGATGGAAGGTTTCATCGTAATAGAGACAGATACGGAAATTGGTGATTTTACGATAGAAGAAGGGTAACATTGCCAATGGAAATGGGGAGCTGCCAAAAGGTGATAAGGTGCTGCCGATGGGAGCAGGGTGACGAGGCTGACATCGGCAGAAACTGGCCAATGGCGATGGAAGGAGATTGCAGATTAGAAATCTGCCGATGGAAGGTTTCATCGTAATAGAGACAGATACGGAAATTGGTGATTTTATACCAGTATTATTGTTGTAGTTTGAGTCCGACTCTTGCGTGAGTCATTTATTTCCTTTAAAATAGGAGTTTTGTTTAGGAAGGTATGAGTCATGTCTGTTTACAACTCCTTTTCTGGAGTATAAATATGTACCTAGGGGTGGCGTGAAAAAGATACACAATCAATCAAAGAGCTTATTATTTTCATCTACTTTTCCAGCAAATCTACTTTTTCGCATTAGTTTTAGTTCATCTACGAGTTCTTACAAAGTTTCGACGGATTATCTCTATCGGCCTTGCAAGATCCGCGTTTAGGAGCAAATCAGAGCCTTGACGTCCGGGCGCATCATTGTCGTCTCGTTCATATTTGTTCTAGTTATCATCCTTGTCGATTAATTGGTCAAATCGACTGGCACACTTCAGGTTTTGGGTTTAAAGCCCGACGTGTTCGTAGTTTCGACAAATTTTGTGTCAACACTTTTTAAGCTTTAACAGAAGAGAGAAAGGCAAAACTCTTTCCGACAAATTAGATATGAATCTTCTTACAAAGTTGAGCTTGCCGAGCAGTGATTGCAATTCTGTGAGATTAGTTGGAGGGATAACCTTGTCTATTGCTTCAATGCTCTTCTTAGTGACCTCAATCCCTCCCTTATGGACCAGAAATCCTAAAAACTCACCAGCCGAGACTCCAAAGGCACACTTGTTCGGGTTCATCCTCAAACCATGCTTCCTAGTGCACTCCAAGGTCTTCCTTAAATCAGCTAAATGTCCCTCGTGATTTCTAGCCTTGACCACCACGTCATCGATATAGATCTCCACAATCTTACTGATCAACTCATGGAAAATATAGTTCATGGCTCTCTGATAAGTTGCACCGACATTCTTTAAACCAAAATTCATGACGACCCACTCAAATAATCCAATATGACCAGGGAATCTGAAGGTTGTTTTTGAAACATCCTCTATTGCCATAAAGATTTGGTTATAGCCGGCATTACCATCCATAAAACTAATGACTTCATAACCAGCTGCTGGATCGACAAGTAAATCGGCAACCGGCATTGGGTAACCATCCATTGGAGTGGCTTTATTGAGATCTCTAAAGTCAATGCAGACCCTCATCTTTCCATTTTTCTTGTACACCGGAACTATGCTTGAAATCCACTCTGCATACCTGCATGGCCGAATGAAATTTGCTTCTAATAATCTTTCAACTTCCTTTTTCACATTGGCCAGTACTCCCTCTTTGAAAATTTTCCGAGGAGGTTGTTTGTAAGGACGATACCCAGGCTTAATCGGCAATCGATGCTCAACAATAGAATGATCCAGTCTGGGCATCTCTGTGTAATCCCAAGCAAAACAATCTTTGAACTCTTTTAGAAGGTCTATCAACTTTAATCTATACTCTGGGTTTAAATTTGCACTGATATGCATTGACCTTTGTTTGACATCATCACCAACATTTATTTCCTCTAGCTTATCGGCCGACATAAAGCCACGTCCCAACTTTCCTTTATTGCCATCGATTGGGTTCCCCATTAAAAATTGCTATGAGAGTCGACTACTTGGATCGGCTGGTGGTCCTTGTTAGAGACATTCACGGGACCTTCTCCCCAGATCTTTCCAGAGAAACAATCAATGCCATCATACTCCCAGTAGGCAGGCTCTGCAGCAGCAACACTTACCGAATCATCAGCATGAACAATTTCAACATCATCCCCAATCCATTGAATTAAAACCTGATGCATGGTTAAGGGTATGCAGCAGTTAGCATGGATCCAATCTCTTCCCAAGAGCAAACTTTATGCCCCTTGCCATCGATGACAAAGAAGGTAGTGATCAAAGTTTTTGATCCAATCATCAACTCGATGTGTCAAGCTCCCCGGGTGTCAGAAGGATTACCAGCAAAGTCCCTGAGCACTAAGTCAGTTTTCAACAATTCTTCATTAGTCATCCCGAGCTTCCTAAAAGTGGTATAAGGCATAATATTGATGGCAGCTCCTGCATCAACAAGCATCTTGGTCAGAGGCTTGCCATTGATATATCCCTTCACGTAAAGCGCCTTCAAATGTCGATGCTTAGACGGTTTATTGAAGACTGCCTGCTGAGTCAGGACAAGCTGGGCCATTAGATCCTGACACTCGCTTTCATCAGAATCTGAGTACACTTCCTCTTGGATGTTTTGGTTTTCGGGAGCTATGAAATCTAATGGGATGAAGAAAGCCATGCATACATCAGCCGAACGATCTTGCTCATCAAGCTTTTTCTTAGGACGCCACATTTGTTTCTTGTCAGCAACTGTTTGTGCCAACTTTCTGTTCCTCAAGCGATGCACTCTCCTCTTCTGGCTCTTCCTCAGCCCTGGTGGGCACCATTGTCCCTTTTGCCATACATATTCATGGTGCTCTTTCTCCTCAGCGCCTTCCTCATAATGGGCCCACTCTTGATCGGCAAATCTCTTGCCTCGCCGATTCTCAGAGTTGCCTATTTTTAATCGTCGATCGTCCTCAAAAAAATGTGTTCCAAGTCTCTCATGGATCGGACGGCGGTTGACCCAGGACTACCTGTACCCTGAATATTGATCAATGAATTCAGGGCAATTGTTCTTAGCGGGCAGCTTTAGGCCTTCATTCCAGCAATGCTTGAAAAATGGGCATCCCCAATGAGACTGCTCCTGCTCTCTCATGTGTTCTTTCTCTCTCCAGTACATCTCTTCCTCGTACCTGCGATGATCCTCCATGAACTTCTGTTCCTCATAATATCTCTGCCTCTGATACTGCTCTCGCTCCCAACGCCATTTGTTCAACAGAATCTGTGTTGTAACCCTGGGCTTGGAAGCTTCCCCTTTCTCGGTTCGGCTATTCTGGAACTAAGCCTATTGCCAAAACTCCTCATTTGTAATTTGCCGATTAGGGTCAACAGCACCAGCTTTTCTTGCTCTGTCTGAGGTCAACACCTTTATCTTGCCCTTGTCTTTGGGGTCTTCTATGGCACCCATGTTCATAGAGAAAGACACCGTGTTCTGTGCAAAAGGATTAACATCAATTTTCATCTTACCATCAAACTTCAGATGCCCCTCCTGAATAGCTTTCTGGATTCACACTCTGAACACTCGGCAATCATTGATGGAATGGGAATTAGTATTGTGGTAGTCGCAAAACTTCTTGTATTTTACTCCTTCAGGGCGCAGCATGGGATGCCCTTCCGGCAATTTGATGCGTCCCTCCTTCAGCAACAACTCGAACAGCTTGTCTGATTTGGAGACATCAAAGTCATAAGTACCCTTCTTCTACCTCAACCATCGTTGACTAACCTGAGTTGGCTCTTTCGCCTAGATCAATTCGGCTGTGGCTATTTCATCCTCATCATCGTACTCTGCCGCTTCTTCCACGAAACTTTGATACATCTCATTAGCTACATTGCCTTTCTGGAAGCGGTTGTCTCTCCTGAATCCTTGAGCCTGATTACTCATCATTGCCAAACGCTGTGACAACTGACCAAGGTCATCAAAATCCATGCCGAACAGCTTTTCTCTGACATTTGGCTGCATGCCCGCTATTGCCGTCCCTAGCAATTGGTCATCTGGCAGGTTCAAGGAATAGCAGAGATTTTTGGTCTCTCTGAACCTGCGGGGTTACTCCTGGGGTGTCTCATTAGCCCTCTTCCTCAAGCTCATGAGGTCAACTAGATTCTTATTAGTACCCATAAAGAAATACGCATGGAACTTCTCTTCTAATTCTGCCCATGTACCAATGGAATTTGCCGCAGAGATGTGAACCATGTGAAAGCTGGCCCTGTTAGAGACAATGGAAAATACCGAATCCTCCGAGCTTCATCTGCAGACGCCTCTCCAAGCTGCATCAAGTATCGGCTGATGTGTTCTATGATGCTCGTATCATCCTGACCAGAAAACTTGATCAAATTTGTGGGAGATTTTACCCTCGGAGGTAGTGCCACTCGGTTATACCACTCTGGATAAGGAGACTTGTATGCATAGGACTGATTCTTTGGCTTTAAGCCAAACTGATTCTGCATCATGTCTGCCATCCTGTGCATGATAACATCAATATTTGAATTTGGAGCTCCATGCGCTTGCCCTTCAAAATGCAGCCCTGCTGAGTTCTTATACCCTGGGTTTGGGAGAGCATCAATGGCATTGTAATCGGCAAACTCTTGGTATCCATCTCCATACATATTCTTCTGCAACCTGTTCGCTGCTGGAGACACCTTGAAAGCCGATTGTGGGACGTTTCCTGATGCACCGAACGTGAGTTGGCCATATGTCATGGGCGGTTGCTATTTCTGGTGAGGAGCCATCCCACCTTGGTCTATGCCAGGCGCTCCGCTACTCTCAGCAGCTTTCTCCTGGTGCTTAGGCACATGGAACAATGTTGGTCCTTGCATTGGACCAACAACTTCTTCAAAGTATTTATCAGCAGATGGACCGAAAGTACTGACCATGATTGTGCATAAGGTATTCAAGAAAGTTGTATGATGATTTCTCATGGTTTTACTCATGGCCTTGTAAACCATTTCAGTCATCTTCTGAGCATCTTCCTCTTCGATGTAATCAGTCTGATGTGGAAGAAGAGTTCTAGGAAGCGACTGCTTCTGAAAAACTTTGTTTCTTTTGTTCTTTGAAAATGACATCAAGCATTTACGTTGAAACTCATCACATGCCTGCTGGACTAGAATTCTCAGATCTTCTGGTAACTCATCCATAGTCACGTCCAGAACCTGGCTATTGTCGATCTCGACCATCTTGAAATGTGGAGTCCCACCGAGCGTGCCAAAAAGTGTGTTGACACAAAATGTGACACACTGTGCCTCAATCGGGTGCCCGGGTGTTTTGAAATCCAGAAACGTGCCAGTCAGTTTGACATGAAACTAACAAGGGATGAAAATCATTAGATATAAAACTAGAACATACTAGGTGAGACCAGACAGTTCCACATATACGGCCCTGAAGCCACTTACGACGACATACAACTATAGAAGCTATTTGCCAACAGGTTTTATAGATCATTCGGCTAAAGCAAACGTAAAGCACGTGAAAAGTTGATTGCCGAATATGCATGCATGGAAAAGTATGTATGAACGAATCATAATTAATTGTGAGTTAAAGCATAACCAAGCTCGATAATCCAACCGAGTTGGGATCCATGATGAAGAAACATGTAAGCAAAACACAATCAAACTAATCTAAAGCTTGTATCTGCCGCACGATACCCAACCTTATCAAAGCTTAAATATGGTTAACATGCATGAACCGGCACCACGTAGCAATCTAGATTTACACTAATTCGGCTATTGTGAACATGAGATATATTTGTAGAAACAACATGCAAGTAAAAATTATTAAAAAAACAGGGATAGATCTATAGGAAAGAATAGAGCCGAACCGTATCATTCTAGATTGGGCAAAAGAGTGTTATAAATATATAAAATATATAAAACATGCAACATATGATAACTTAATGAATCTACTAGATCTTGCCAAATCTAATAGAGCTGATAACTATTTTGCTTTTGCTAAGCATATCGAATAAACACCCGCCGCACGGTATTTACTCATAAACGAAACATAAGCAAAGACTTCTTGATTGTCAAGCAAAGATCCGCCGCACGATCATTGAAAACAATCAAGACTACTTGCATCAACATCTAAATCCACCGCATGATACTAGACATGATAGCAAGGTTGCCGGGACTTACGGAGGTCGACGGATCGATGATTCCTCTCGAAGCTCTCGACGACACGACAAAGGACTCAAAGTTGGCACGGGGCCAGTTGTATTAAATTGGTTGTGAACAGTTTTTACAATGACCAAGGGTTTATATTTATACCCTGGTCGTGACATGAGTCCTAAAAGGACATGGTTACAAAATATTAAAGGAAAAACATGATATCTTTGAATTTAATTTCCTCCGGAGTCTTCATTGCCTTAATTTTCGCGGTCTTTGTTGCCCGATCAGTCCTTTGCTTGCCATTTTTGTCGCTTCCCTAACGGAAAACCGCCCTTTATCAGAATAGCCGTCCGCACGATCATTTGCCGAACCTTTGGAAATTAGCCGACCGCACGGACACTTGCCGAATGCTCCGAACACCCATCTCTGTAAATCTGGTGCGCGTTGGCCCACTTGTCATCCTCGTGAGCGCACTAAAACACTAAAATTCAGTGTTAACACATGCTTACTAAGGTTTAGTAAATTGGTGCACATGTTTAAAATCATGAGTGTTTGTAGTAAACTTTTAATGAAATGCTTGTGTTGTTTTAAATCATCTAGAAACTTGTTATGTGCTCAGGAATAACAATTATCAATTCTATCTTGCTAAATTTGTAAATTGATAAATGTCTGTAAACACTTGAAGTAAGGCTAGTCAATAACTTTGCTAGCATGATTAGGGTGTATCTCAACTTTGGTCCTTTTAATAGGAATGTTGATTTCTATTAAATATAGTCCGTTCATCTTTCATGTTAAAGCAACGTAGTAACTAAAGTAAGTTTAATATGTTCATATAATTTGCTTGTATGGAACATGTCATCTTAACTATGTTACTATGTAATGCATGACTAAAAACAAGTTTGCTAAATGTAAGTCAAAACTTGTCTTCTCCACCTGAGAAGAGTTATACACCTGCTTGGTAAAATAATCTAAATGATAGAACATAGAACATGTAATCACCCTTCTTGCATAATTATGTGTGTTCGTAGGTATAGCCGAATGCTTGTATGTGTGAAGAATTGTGCTTGCTAATGGTTGCTTAGACTAAATTGAGTGATTCTCCCCATGCTTGCTTAAGGTCACGATGTATGTGTGGTTGTGTTGTTACCTAGTTGGTACAATAGTTGTCACCTCTCGTGTCCTCAGTGAGCATATGAGTGTCGAATAGGCCTTATCTTGGATCAGCTCTGAAGTGGTGCTAATCTCATTATTACCGTCTCCAATCAAGTTCTCTCTCTTAGAAGCTGAAACCGGTAGACGCGCTTGTTAGCCTTTGATTGTTGTGTGACTATGCTTTGTTGTGTCTTAGACTAAAGCTTAGTTTCCCTTAGGTGCTGCTTGTGTAAATGTTGTGCTCCCGTGTGTGAAGGCCTAATCTCTATCAGATGGCTCTGCGCCAGATCATCTTCAGTGCAACGTTGATCCTTATCGACCTGGTTTTGGAATCTTTTCCTAGCAGATCATATCATGGCCCTATCAACTGAGTCCTTGATCCTTGTATCAACTCCATCCTGGAATCTCACTGGTTGATCTCCAACTTTCCCAATCTTTGGACGTTGATCTATCTGGATCTTTTGTTGCTGTTCAACAAGATCAAATCTCATGTTAATCTTTTGTCTCGTGTTCTCCTTGGTAAATACACGTTGTATGTAGATTCGAAGTAAGAACCTGATGCTCTTTTGTCTGCATGTGACAATCCTTGTTCTCACATGCCTTATCTTTACCTTGGAACAACCATTGTTGACTCCTAACCTTGTGACTACCTTCGCTTGCTAATCCTTGTTTGCGTGGTGCTTGTTTTTGCAAACCATGTTGAGTCACTGGAAATTTCTCATTTTGTGTACGTTTGGTAATGGTGTTATGATGAGCATTCTATGGTGCCGTGACGAAACCGAGAGCTTCCTGTGGGCGCGCACACAAGGTTGTTGCTCGGCACGCACTGGTATCGTGAGTGGTTAGTCCTAATCCATTGCGAAAGTTACACTGGTGTGATATTTTTCGTGCGCTTCTCCTTGCTTATCTTCCAAATCTTATCCGAAAATCTATATCTTGGACATATAAGTTAGACTCCTTTTTGAAGATGCAAAGAGGATAACCTTTGAAGAATAGGTCACGGACATAAACATTAAGAGGCTGCAAGAAGTGGTAGACAAGTGACTACTTGATTGTTCCTAGGATGACCTCGGTCATCTAATGAGCAATTCATGTATCCTCTCTATTGGAGAAAAAGGACACATACCACATAAAGTTGGAAATAGTGTGAGTTGGACAAGATTTTCCTAGAATTGTTATGTTCTAGAGTAAGTCATCTTATGCTTATGATCTTTGGATTCAAGTTCTTGATCTTCTTATGTAAGGCGATCATACAGCTTGAATCAACCTTCTCCAATATGACCCCTTGTTTGCTAAGTTTGATGGCATATGCTAGCATACAACAGTATCTATGGAAGTGTTGACTCCTACAATAGTCAAAACCTTGGAGCTTTTTATTTTTCAGAGACAACTAAATAGATACCCTTGGGAATGTTAATTTCTTGTTAATTAACAACTCCTTGGTAGCTATGAAGGCTATGTCTTATAAAATAAGGTGGAACAAAGACAACAATGCTTGTCAGCAATACAAGCGTTGCTCCCTTCTCCAAGCCATATGTTATCAAGTCAGTTTCCACCTTGGACGATCACACAGATACTACCAGGTGTTGTGTCAGCTAAGCCAAGAGCAAGTGACAACATGTTCCTAGTGTTAGTTAGCATCAATGGATATCAAATGCTACCACAAGGAATTGCTCAAAATCCTATAATATGAAGCACAAAAGGACATTCAAAAGAGGTACTTTGCTTTTGTGGGATTGTTCTTTCATGTAGGGTAAGCATTATTCCCTGCAGAGATAACCCACAAAACAAGTAATTGTGCATTACTATGGTACCTCAATAAACAGTCAGCTGGTACATCAAAAAAGGTTAAGGCTGTTCCCCTATGAAGTATGTAAGGAAAAACACATAACCTCTCCCCTTCGCAAGAGAAAGCTACTACAACCGGAAGAGTCCGAAGGTGCTGAACACACCACAATGTGTGAAGCAAAGAAATCTATTAGGATTTCATGACACTAATTATGTTGCCTCTGAGCAATTGGTTAGAGGTGTGAACATGATTGGTTTGCCGAACTCAATGAGCTCCTTTCTCGCTTAGGGTACTTCAATGTCTTAAGTTGGATTGAGCTGAGTTGAGTGAAGCATGAAAATGACACATGTCGTTGCTATAGTTTTCAACACAGAAAAGCTTTAATAGATGTTATTTGGATAACCAGACAGTGTCCGTTGGAGATGAATTTTGGTTAAGTAATCAGAGTACTTTTGTACTTGTGTACCTACCAAATTCATGAACCATCAGGAAATAATTTTGGATGTTGGAAACTAAGAATGAAGATATGCTGGGTCTATGAGTTTTCCCCGAGGATTGCAATCCTTCCTCCTTTTTGAGGAATGTGTTGCCTTTGGATAAGTCTTTGGATACCCTCTAAAAGGCTAGTTATACCCTTTTGTGACATGCTATTACCTTCGCATATCAATAGTAGTTGATCAGTGAAGATGTTGTACAATTCAATCTGTGCAATGGCAAGTCACAAACAATTTGAAAAGTAGCAAAAAACATACTTTGGAGTTGTTCATTGACATTGAGTCTTCCTTTCAATGTCAAAAGGAGTCCAACAATACTACTTTGCTATAGTGCAATTCAAACCAAGGTACTTTACAACTGCATCATGTAGGGAAGTGATCTACCTACTTGATGGTGTACGGTATCCTGAGTTTGTTGAAGGTTTGCATCTTGGTTATTTTCGTGATCCTGTTAGCACCTTCTCAGTAATCAAAGTGCGCAACGAAAGCATGGTGGATTTCCACTATAACTTGTTTTGGTGCCTTCCGGTTGTTTTACCCAAGTGGTTGCATCAAATTCAACCTTGTTAAGTGTGGTGGCTTGGAGGTGACCATCTCTTTCGAGGATGTTCAGCAGAGACACTAAGCCGATAGAGTCAGCTATCACATTCGCTACTCTCTCAACAGACTCAGATAATTTAGTATGGTCATCAGAGATAGAGAACTGCACACATGGAACATTATGTAGCTTTCTATCAGTTGACTTCTGAGGAAAAAAAATCGGACAAGATACGCCTAACATGAACATTCTTTGTTAGTTAGTCGATTCCTCGTGGTCCCACAAAGGATGATCACCTGTTCAGGAAATCATCTCTTATGGAAAGTACACTCCAGATGCTCCATCTGTGGATTGCTTTTTGGAGTTATGGATAGGCAAGAAGCCATCAAAATGAAAGAGAAGCTGCAAGTTAATGCAAGTTTCACATGGCTATGCTACAGTGGCTAGAAGAAAGGATACTTCTGAGTGATCATTATGCTCTAAAGCACATACGATAACTAGAGAGTGAAGTATTTTTCTATGTTTGGGTTCCTCCCAAAGTAACAATGCTTCATGGGAATCAAGGACGGAAATTCTTCAAACAAAAACTTCCTATAAATAGCAAGTATCAAGAAGTGGTCGACTAGATTCGCCGCTTGGATGCTCGAAGCTATATAGCCAAGTGCTATCGCTAGTATTGGAAGATAGTTGACGTGTTTCTCTTCCCTGGAAAGTCTTTCGTTCTAAATCTCGGGACAAGATTCTTTTAAGGGGGGAAGGGCTCTAACACCCTCGGTGTTAATCATAGGCTAAGAAGTGATTAAGCCTAATTATATCGGATCAACCGATAATCAGAGACTATAGTTCATACTTCGGGAATATATGATAAGGTAATTATCTTATATGCCTTATCTCTATTTCTATCTACATGGATTATTGGAGAAGTTTCGTGAACTTTGAAATTAAAATGTCACATGAAATGACGACTTTTATAATTAATCGGTTTACTTTATAAAGCGGATATAATTATACGAGCTCAACCAAGTCTTACGACCTTGTCCGAAATACTCTAGTTGAACTCTACAACAAACGTTGTGAAAGGTTCGTGTTGCCCGGAAACAGAGAAAATGCCCGGAAAATATTCCGAGCCCTGATTCGAGCGCAACCGTTGACGATTTTGACTGCTGTTGACCGACATTTTCGGGATCTCGCATGTCGGCACGACTTGAAGAAAAGTTGTAGATCCGGTCGAGACGAACAAACTTCGTTCAAAAATCGAGACCGGAATCAGCTCCAAAAATAGAGAAAACAAGGTCCGAAGATCAGTTGGACTTCGGAAATTCGGATCCTGGTTTCCGTGGGGTTTTCTTTCGGAATTAATATCGCAAAAAGTAATCTGAATCTGCATGCGATGGTAAAAGGGAAGTTGTTCTATTCGACGAGACCTTCGCAACGGTGCCTTCGGATTCGTGACCAGACGAGCGGTTTGAAAAGCGAGAAGTCGCGACGTCAGTGGCAGTTTCATAAATATTTCTAGTTGGATAGTGTCAATTAATGAAATTGGTGGGGAAGGCAGGGAATAAAATGCCGGTCTCCTCTCTTCCCTCGGCATTTTTCCGCCGAGAGTCGGTCTCCCCAGCGCCTCCCTCTCCACCCGCTCTCCCTCCCGCTCTCTCCCATGGCCGGTAGCAGGCCATTGCTGCCTTGCCTCCTCCCTCGCCCTTGCTCCTCCTCCCTGCCGAGCCAGGTCAGAGGGCAGAGCCCCCTGCGGCCGCCCGACGCCGCACTCGAGCAGGCCCCCTCGGCGTGTCGTCCCTGCAAGCCGAGCCCGCGGCTCCAGCTCGCCGTGCAGCGGCGCTGCAGCTGCTGCTCGCCTCCGGCGGCTGCTGGCAGCAGCACGGCACGACGCCCTCCCTCCTCCTGCCTTGTGCCGCCCGGCCCTGCTGCCGGTCGCCCCTGGCCAGGCCCTGCACTGCTGCGCAGCGTGCCCCCGCTGCCGCTGCCACAGCCCTCGCTGCTGTGCGGTGGTGCGGCTGCGCCCTCCCCGCCGGCCACCACAGCAGCCACGACGACGGCCGCCGATCCCCCGCTGTCGTCCCTCGGTTCCGCCGTCGTCGCCATAGTTCTCTGTCCAGAGGAAGAAGACCCGATCTGCAAATCGAAGCACTTTGTTGGGTTACGTATATGAGTTTATTTATTTACTTGCTAATTGCAGGGTTCTGATGCAAAAGTTAATTCCCGAAATTAATTCATTATCTGTGCAACAACTTTGAAAATCCATATAAAATTGTAGAAAAATCATATGGATGCGATTTAGGACTTTTTGGAAACGTTATAAAATTCTATACGCACTAGATCGATTGCCTGTTAGGTTTCAGTTTGTTTTAATTGCGAGAAAAATGAATTATTACTGCTGTTTCTAGAAGCTTAAGTTTGTAGATTAAATATTTGTTGCTATTAAGGATTGATCCAAAAATCATGAAATAATTATGGTGTATTTATTATATTATGAATGATGTTTGGTTAAATTTTCATAGCTGTTTGTTAAGTGGTTTGTGAGTTACGAAAATAACAAACGTGAACTATTGCTGTTTTGGCTGCATGCATAGTGTTTAGGAAATAAATTTGATCATGTATTAAATTGTGTTTTCTGTTGATATGGTAAATACTAAAGTTGTAGATAATATTATTATTAGCTTGTGTTAAAGTTTGGTGGCCATATCTCTATTAGTTTGAGAGATATGTATTTTCTAAGTTGGAAGTTGAATATGCCCATCTCCGTGGACAGATCTGTTTATAAGTGCTTTTAGACTAAATTAAAATGTAAATCATGAATTGCCGTTGTGGAATGAATTGTAGAACTTTTCTTAAGATTTCCAGATTGTTTTTATTCATATTTTTAGAATGTTTAGATCTTGAGTTATGACTATTTTAAAAATGGGTACCAAATCTGTCCCCGTTTTGGACAGAGATGTCTTCTTCAATTAATTCAAGTTGCTTAACTATTAAATCATTCTTGCATGTTTAAAAGGAAGTTGTAGACAACTTAATTAGTGTTTCAAATATGTAAGAATCATGTTTATTAGATTATCATAACTCCAGTTATGATTAAAACCGTGACTGTATGTTGCTGTCCCAAACTTGCATGTGTAAGTTAAATGCTTTAACTTGTTCTTGCTAATTTAATCTATTAAGTAAACTTGCTGGATAAATACTTATCATGGTTTGACTTGAATTTAATAGTATATTATGCTTGATGTGCTTTTGTCTTCTATGTTAAGCTTGGATGATAATTAGCTTAATAGTTCTAAGTGGCTCGATGTTATGTTAATGTGCTTCTACCTCCTATGTTATGCTCAAGTGATAACTAGTTGAATAGCCTTAAGTGTGTATGTATGTATTGCATGAACTTGTGCTTGTGTTGAATACGCGTAATTCTATCTTGTGTTACCATTTCCTCGCATTCATGCACATGCATCGACATTTCATTTAGGTACGATAAGTACATACGTGAAGGACGTGACGCTTGGAGCTAACTCAAAGCCGGTGTGATGAGGACATCAACACCACACCAACACCATCTCCAGCACCACTTGGTCCTATTACTCGTGCTCGTGCCCGTGAACTCAATCATCAAGTAAGTTTATTATCAAACTCTTGTCTATTATATTTAGACAATGGAGACACGTGCACTCTTGTTTTACTCAGGAACAATGGAGAGGATCAGCGGGACACGGGATGGGCGCTAGCTGGATTTGGACTGCAGGACAGCACCAACTTGTGATGGATGCCACAACTTCATACACACTCCGATTGGGACATTCTCGCACTTTTTGGAAAGCTTATCAAGTCTACTTTCCAACGGATCCAGAAGCATGGCTATAACTTACCAGATGCGTCCAGAGTCATCGTTTTTGTACCGAGACCTTTTCTGTCCACCGGTGCTGTGTCACCTTATTTTGGGTCTGTGGCCCATGTATCAAGTTGGGTCCATTAGGGACGCGTCCTAGGGTTGGAGAATGACCCCAACACCCTTGTGGTCGTCCTCCCAACTCCTTATAAGTCTTTAGAGCCACCACAAACAGTTTAGGTTTTGTTTCGTCGAGTTAGCTATTGCTACCGCATTTCAGCGCGCGTGTTGGATCAACCGTCCGTCTGATTGTCATCAGAACCTCACCATATTGTGTTCTCAGATTGAAACCTTCATATTCATCTTGCAATTGAGTGCTTGTTCATCTTGTTCTTGCTGGTTCTTCGATTGCTTGCAGGACGGGAGCCCTAGTGGCTGGTTGTCGCGCCGCAAGATCACGACTGCCATCGGAGGTAGTGTATCGGTTGCTAAGGCGCAGCGTCCTTGGACGGTTGTAGTCGAGCCGTGAACGTCATCTCCATCCACCAATCGAGTTATCCACCAACTCTCATCGAAAGATCGGACTGCGAACCCTACGGGTCGTCATCACGGTGTTGATGGACGAAGTTTGAAGAAGGAAGTGTCTTCGAAGGTGCTCACCAAGCGATTGACCTCTAACGAACACTGATCTAGTGTTGGTCCCAGGCAAGCCCCGGAGCATTCTAACTCCCTACTTTATGATATCAATTTACTACGTTATACTATGTTTTTGCATTAAGTATAGGAGTTGTGTGAACCTATTTGATGCATATCACCCTCCTTGTTATTGATATCCCTATATCCTTGTTAACCTGATAGTATATTAAAAGATAGATGCTTAGCACTGCTAAATTAATATGAAACATCGGTGACCCAATGTTACGTAATGCCCTACGTGGCACACCGATGGGTTGAATGATATCATGAAATGGAAAGGCAACCGGGAAGGTTGATAAATTTTTCGTACGTCTGATATTGGCAACATCTAGGTGGGCTGTGCGCCCTAGGCTGGTATTTTGCGTATGTGTCTGCCTTTTGGCAGGACGATCTGGTGGTGTCCCTCTTGTCATGTTGAACGCATGCCTCAACCCTTAGCTAGCAAGATAACTCGTTTGAGCCGCGAAACCTACCTACTGGCCGAACCAAGAACGAAGCAAATCGCAAGCCGGTGCGGGTTGGCGAGGACGCGGAGTGTAAGACCGTGGCCGGCTAGCTGATCCCTAGTCGGAGGATGTACCGGGTGCCGAGCGGTCCTCGGGCTTGTTCGTGGGGGTTATGAATCGATCTTGGTTTCAAAGGTAGACTAGGCGACTGCTGTGCCCTGACGTACAGGGGTTGCGAGGTTTGGGTGAGGAATAAACCCTCCAGCTGGATAGGAATTCGATTCGAATCGCGGTCTCTCCCCGTTAGTGAGAACTTGACAATTGCTACACTGGCGTGGGAACAAGTAATCTACTTGAACAGTTATGATGAAACTGATATGATGGACCAGAAGGGTTAACTGGTTATTCTTGCTTGTTAATCAAGTGTATTGCTTAGTACAGGTGCAAATCTAGTTGTCAGGTAACGATTACTAAAACATGGCAGAACTCCAATGAAGTACTTACAAGTTAAATTAATGCTTTTATGCAAAAGAGAGTACAAGCTTGTCCACTATAAAGCCTTGCATAATCCTTGGTGTCATTTATTTCTGGTTTATGACGGGTAAGTCTAGCTAAGTACATTCGAGTACTCAGGGTTTATCCCACCTTGTTGCAGGTGAAGAGCTCATGCTACTAAAGGTGTGGCTAACCACCGGTGGGCACGGTGATTCTATATTATCTCTTCTCTCTATGTTGTTGTTGGAGGATGATACTAAAGCTAGCAATGTATTTCAACTTATCTTATTACAATTGTTTCAAAGATATGTTGTTGTACTAAAAGGATTTGAACCCAGACTTGTATTATTATTTGTAAACTCAAATGTGATTTTATTCCGCTGCAAACTCTGAGCTTAATGATTTTGTATTTACTTAATCTAGCGATCTGGGTGTGACTTTGATTAACCGAGGTCATTCGTGACACTCAGAGGACTACCGGGATTATGAAAACCTAAGGACGAAGGTTGTCGCGTTGGCGATGATTTTTGGACTTGAGTTTTTGTAATTTGGGCGGTTCTGTTACATGTCGCTACCGCTGGAGGGTGGGGAATACCTGGGGCTGCAGCGAGGATGGACGAGCGAGAGGGTAGGCGAGGATGGACGAGAGTGAGTAGTTAGGGTTTGTGCGGGATGAAGAGGTGCTTATATACTTCTGCTTTCGATCCAACGGCTCTGATTCATCAAGGGTTGATCCAATAGCTAGAATTGATCGGGCCGTATAGTGCTGGCCCAAAACCATTGAATGGGCTGACATACACTCTTTTTTTCTTCCATAAATTTTATCAACACTAAATTGAATAACACATAATTTTGAAACTATAAATGAATTCAAATAAAAAAGTTTCTAACTACAAAGTTTTAGAAATCATCGAGACCTACAACTTTTGTTTTGGTCATTTCTCTGTGCTACTTTGTTTGAAAAAATCAAAATTCAAATTTCAAAATATGACAACTTCAAACAATACTTTGAGACACTAGATGATTTCACATGATAATGTTGTAAACAACAAAGTTGTAGAACCCAACGGTATCTACAACTTTGGTATTGGTGATTACTCCATCCGACAAAGTTATATCATACATTGTTCTCGAACATGCCACCATGGACAACAATGTTTAAAAAGATCAATAAATTATTTTGTGACACAGAAAATACCTTTGTGACGTAGCAAGTATTGTCATTGGATAAAATTAGACTAGATGTATGACGTTTTTTGTGACATACAACTTTTTATTGTCACTAAATGAAATTCCTAAAACATAATGTCATAAATTGGATGATATAGTGACATTACGACCTATTGTCATACTAAATACATAAAAAAACCACTCATTTCTTGTAGTGTAATTTAAACTTGAGTTCTTGTCCAAGTATGTTTTTCAAAGAAATAGAATTGGACAAGTCACACAAATTCGGTTTTGTAGGTATTAGCTCCCCCTACATAGCTGCTAGATGAGTTTGGTTCAAATGTTGCACATATGCATGGATAAAAGTTGTGGGAGAGTGGATAGCTACCAAATGATGCTAAGGTATAAGAGTAGACTGTCACGGAACTTCCCAACCTATAAGAGCACTAGTGTAATAATCTCCATTTCTGGAAACACTGTCACACTAGAGCCCATATAAGCCCGGTAGTCCTTGAAATCTCGAGGGATTTCAAACAACAATAAGCATCAACCCAAGATTGTACTCGATTCAGTAACCACACATCCACAGTGATAAGTTTGAAACAAAATAATATTACAACAGAGTTTAAAGAAGTGTTATTACAACAACAAGTTCAAATCAAAGTAGCGGAAGTCTTTGTTTCACAAACACCCCTTGCAAACGGTTTTAAACCAAATACAGTGCCACGCTTAGTACAGTCCCATCAAAAGCAGCAAGAAGAGACATAAGGATCCACCATTGCCCATGTCCTTCACTCATCATCACATGCAGATAGAGGCAGGATCCACCATTGCCCATGTCCTTCACTCATCATCACATGCAGGATAGAGGCACACCTGACAATAGCTAGAATAGACCATGCCATCTGCAACAAGGGTAAAGAAACCCTGAGTACTCAATTGTACTCAGCTAGACTTACCCGACAGAGAGATAGATATATAACCATAGACACTTCAAGGATTATGCAAGGTTTTATCAAGTGGATCTCATGAGGTAGCATACTTTTGCATAAAAGAGAATTCCTAAATTACTCATGTATTCTCATGATTATAAAACATCATTTGGCATTTGGATTAAGCAACATTAATTAGATCCCATTAGCACCTGTACTAGAGCAATCACTGAATTATCAAACATTAATAACCATATTGTGCTTGGCATGAAAACAATATAACCATCGCTTGGTTACTTATTAGAGTTTAGGTTTCTACAGTGGGAGGAAGATCTTTCAAGTTTCTCACTGACGGGGAGAGATCACGATTCGAATCGAATTCCTATCCAGCTGGAGGTTTATTCCTCAATCACACCTAAGTCTACCTGCCGGCAGACTTATTCGGGTCACCTTTAATATAGCTCGGGTAGCTGCGGTCCTCCATGTACAGGCATGAATAGCGATTCACGGTAGCCAAGTAGCTCAAGCAGTGCCTGCCCTTGGTGCCAGGCCAGGACGTTTAGGATACTTGCCCACGGTCTAGTATTCCGCTCGCGGTCCTTCATGACCCAAGTAGGGGGAGATTCCGGCCCGAACATACAGAGTTAGGCTTTGCGGTCGAAACGAGTTATTTAGCTAGCTATGAAGAAGGCATGCATTTAATCTTGGCAAATGTCCAACCACGATCCAGCGCCTAATGACACAGGCGGAGAGAATCCGCTCACAAGACCTCCAAGTCAAGTGGCTCACACACACCTTGTCTGCCCGGTCTCGATTTATTACTTCCACATGGTTATTTTCCACGATAGCAAATATAGCCAACCGTGACCAGCATCACCTATCTCTTGTGGGTGATATCATACCACCCACGCTACCGGTCTAAGAAGGGCTAAGTATATGTTTCGATCCTAGTCCTACAAGGTTCTTTTTGTTGGACAAGGAAGATATAATGCAGCAAGGGTTTCATTTCAACTCCTACTAACTTAATGCACAAACAAGTGGTTGTATTGTAAGTAAAATACTTTAAAATAGAGTAAGAGGGTTGTATAATGCTCCGGGGCTAGCCTTTCACAAAGGTGGAGGGAAGGTGGTTCGGGCACTCTGGAAGCTTAGGGCCCTGTTCTCCTTCTTCTGGAACTCCGAGAGCTTGGATCTCCGGTGGGGCTCTTCCTTCCAGCTCCCCGAACTCTAGTAGTGTCAGTCCCTGCGGCGATCCTGGATGCATGTATACATGTATGATGATCTAACATAGATGTATGACAAGTCATAAACTAGGAATGAGACATGTCTAATGCATATGGATGAATGCTCATGATGGATGTATTATGCATCAAATTACACTCGTTGACCGAGTAGGTGCAAATCTCCTCTCCTATAGAGAAGTTAACACTTACCCTTTTCTAACAACTTGTAATAGAGCTTTTCATCCTCGGTTAGCTCTCTAACACCTTAGGTTATTTGCTTAACTAAACATAAGGCATACATTACTTAGAACATTCACAACATGGCATTTAAACACTTAAAACAGCAGCTGAAAGAAAACTGTGTAGCTAAGGCTACACACTACCAAAAATTAGAAACTTGCACTTTCTGGAAAGATTATGAAATTTTCTACAAAACATTCCACACACTCTTCAGCTAGATCCAAATCTAAACTGGCATAACAGTTGCTTCAAGCAAGGCTGTTTTGAAGAAACATGAAAACACAGATTTGAAGCTTAACTTGTAAAATATACCTAGGTTAAACTAAACAGGTTATGGCTGTAAAACTTTAACACTAGATAGATGAACAAGTTATCTACAACAAAGTCAAATGTAACTACTATTGAAACCAATTCAAAGTAGCCCAAACAAATCTAGCAAGGAAACATGTTCCAGTTGTTTAGCAGATTCTAGTTAACACTTTAGAACAGTTGAAAAGCTTTAATCATCACTCCAAAAATTGTGATAATATTTGACAATAAATTTTATATAATTAGCTACCACTTTGGTATTCACATCATCAATAGAAAACATTCTTAAGAAGGGGTTAAGGCCACTTCTTTACTGGTGATGAGAAAACAAGCATGTTTTATACATTAATTACTTAACAATTTGAAAAGTGTCAAACAATAGATTTCACATTTTTCTTAGCTCATACTAAGCATGTAACACATGCACAAAAATCATAAACCACACAAAACACATATAACTTACTTAACAAATAAAGCAAGATTGCACTTTATAAATTAAGCATTTAACCAAAAGAGCTACAATATGCAATTGAATTAGAGATTACTGGCACTTTAACATTTTTCATGGGAAGTGCATGCTGAGTTAAGATCAACACAACAAGAACCATGATTTTATCACAAACCAAACTCTAGTTATGAATTAAATAAGTTAAACCAAACATATAAAGCTTGCTGTCCGTTTTTATTAAAACAGCACATAAGAACAGTAACAACAGGTCCTATTATATTTTTTCATGCATAGAGGAAAACATAAGAAAGCTAAAAAAATTTATTTCACATTATTTGTATTTTTTTGGAATTAGTTATGAATTTCTAAAGTTAGCAAACAAAACTGAAAAGAACAAAACAGAAACACACTTAGAGCCTATGACACGTGGGACCCACGGGTCAGCTTTTTCCCCACAAAACCGATGGCACGGGAGGTGCTCGACTGACGGCCCTTCGCCGGTGGTGAGGTCTCCAGCCAAACTAACCCTACTGCCATGTTCTCCTACGCAACCCGCATCGAACCATGTAGTTGGTTGTGTCCAAAGCTCATCGGAGCATGCTCGACGGCGGTAATGGCGGCACGACGGTGCGGTGTGACCTACGCTAGCCGGCGCAAGCTTCCACTGGCCAGGCTAGCGACTGCTACACCTACACGGAACCCTAGCGGTCTGATCTTTTCCGGATTGGAGCCATGGAAACCTTCGATGAGCTCGGCCACATGCACAGTGGCACGGTGGCGAGTTCACGGCAGCGCGGCTCTTCTGTTCCGGTGGCGGCGTTGCGTAAACGCTTCAACTGACTCCGGCAACCTAACTACAGACTAACCAGCTAACCCTAACGCTACTCCGACAGACGCGAGCGGCGCTGAATTGCCCAGTGCAAACCTCACCGGCGTTGCGGGTGCCGAGCGCTCGCACGCGGTGGAAATCCCGTTCCGGCGAACCCTAACCCTAATCGCTTCAACCGACTCCTCGGTGAGCTTCTCCGTGACCTAGGTGACGGTGCACATGTGTTAGAAGAGAGGGAGAGGCACTAGATTGGGCTGGCCACGGCAGCGCAAAGCTTGGCGGAGCTTCGGTCGACAATGGCGCCCGCTGCGCTGCGTGGTCTGGCTTACCTACACGCTCTGTGCTTCAACCGTGCGGTGCAAAAGATGGTGCGGAGCAAGGCAAAGCGGTGGCTGTGCTTTGGAGGCCAATGTTGCGTTGTGCTGCATGGTGGAGCTCGGTGACGGCGACGAGCTTGCAGTGTTGGCAATGGCGCTTGGTGTGGTTGTGCGCGAGAGCCAGAGAGGAGAGAGGAGAGGGGAGAGTGAGGCGAGTGCGCGGTGCGGGTGGAGTGTGTGGGCATCCAAACTCGCGGCCGGCGCGATCTCCCGCTGGTCTATGGCTGCCATGTGGCGTGCAGAGCCTGGCGCGGTCGGCCACCGACCGAGCGGCGCGCTCTGCCCTCTGCGTTTGATAACGCCATCAGGCCGACTGACAGCCGGTTTTGCAAAGCCATTAACTCACTAATCTTTGCGTCTTAGCTTCAACCAATTGCACACTGCGGTAGAGTTATAGTTGAACTCCAACTTTTGTGCAATTTGTTTGAAGTGAAACGGTTTGGATTACAAACTACAAGCATTCAAACAGAGCAACTTTCAAAATGCACGACAGTTTAGACTTAGGTTAATTTTGAAAACTAAAACACCCGCTAATATGCCAATTAGGGTATGTTAGGGTCCAAAACACCTCAAGGTGGCTAAACAAAGTTTGTTCATCATAAAAAACTCTACAACTTTGCTTAAGCCCACTTTGTCATGTAAGGTCATTAACAAGGTTGATTAGCTAAGTCAAAGAAAAAGGTTCCTAGGGTCAACATAGAAGCTTAAACCCTAGCAAGCTTAATTTGACTTGATCATGAACATAAACATGGTTCCATTTTCATCTTTAAGTATTTCTAGGTGGTCATTAGTGATCAAAACATCAAGCACTTGGTTGTACAAGCATAACTTACTCAAAGCTATGTGTAGGTTAACACATACATACATAAAGAGCAAGGTAAACAACAAGCTTATCATTTCACGTGATCATGTGAATGCATGGATGCAATGATGCTTGTGCTCATGCTCATGAAATGATATGTAATGCAAGCTTAACACCTATGGTGTGACATAGACCTTTGAAGTGTGGTACCATCAGAGTGCGGAATTGTAATCACCCTTAGCACCATGATAGGTTAGATACCACTTGGAAGACATGTGAGAAACTTCTCTCTTGAGAGCATTAGTCCATCAATTAAAACAAGGTATCTAACTATCACCTATGCATGCTAGTTGATCAATCATCATTCAATTTGTATCGCTAGCAATCACCACACAAGGATGAATATTTTCAATTTGAAGTACTTATGCAACAACACACATGAGGGTGCATACATTCAAATGCAACAAAGTGTTCATGAGCTTGCCCCCTACTTGTGTGTTCTTTCAAAATTGATTATTCATTTTCATTTTTCTCCCCTTTCTCATATATATCTTTCAACTTCTCCCCTTAACATATTTCTCCCCCTATATCTTTTCAATTTCTCCCCCTTTGTCATCCAATTGACACAAAAAGGTGGGACCAATTATAGATATTCAAGTTTTCCTCCCCCTTAGTGTGAGATAGAGTGAAAATGTTAAGTCAACTTTGGTTTGAACTAAACTACTTGCCCAAGATATTTAATTCGATTTAAACCATAGACAAGCTTGTTCACACATGCTAAGATGGTTATCTTGCCTCTGTTGAATTAAACAGTTAAAGCTCACAGACATAGATCAAACACTAGGATTGCAAGCTCATCAAGATGTCATATGCTACCACTAGATCATAACAAATCATAGAGGTAATAGTGGTACCATATAAGCATCAAATTCATTTGTTTTGTATGAATGAGCCTAATGTGCATGAGTGATGACTATATGCTCTACACAAGTCGTAGCAAGTATGAATGAATGCTTTCCAATCAACTTGTACCTTGCTTTGTTGGAGTAGAGGCATGTCAAATAAGTGGGGGTGCATCAACTCATGTTTGAGAAATCAAGTATGTTCAACTCATTCCTTAGCTTGCAAAACCTCTTTTCATCTAGTGGCTTGGTAAAGATATCAGCCAATTGATCTTCGATGCCCACACTTTCTATTGAAATGTCCCCTTTCAATTGATGATCTCTAATGAAATGGTGGCGGACATCAATATGCTTTGTTCTTACATGTTGGACCGGGTTGTTGGTAAGCTTTATTGCACTACATTGTCACATAGCAATGGAACTTTCTTGAATTGGACTAAAAAATCATTTAAGGTAGCTTTCACCCAAAGTATTTGTGCACAACAACTTCCCGCACTAATGTATTCGGCTTCGGCGATAGAGAGTGCAACACTATTTTGTTTCTTTGATGACCATGAGACAAGTGATCTTCCAAGCAATTGACATGTGCTCGATGTGCTCTTCCTTTCTATCTTGCAACCCGCATAGTCTGAGTCAGAGTATCCAATTAACTCAAAGTTTGATCCTTTAGGATACCACAACCCAACATTTGGTGTATGCTTCAAATATATCAATATCCCCTTTCTGGCTTTCAAATGACTCTCTCTAGGAGATGCTAGAAACCTTGCACACATGCATACATTAAACATGACATCTAGTATTGATGCGGTCACATAGAGTAGGCTACCAATCATTGATCTATATAGTTTTTGATCTACCATGTTGCCACTAGCATCACTATCCAAATTTCCATTTGTTCCCATTGGAGTGCTAATTGACTTTGCCTCATCTAGATTAAATTTCTTGAGCATGTCCTTGATATACTTTCCTTGACTTACAAATGTCCCATTCTTCATTTCCTTGACTTGAAGACCAAGGAAGTAGTTAAGTTCACCAAGCATAGAAATCTCAAACTCTTTAGCCATCATATTTGAAAACTCTTCACAAAACACTTGATTGGTTGATGCAAAGATAATGTCATCCACATATATTTTCACCACAAACAAGTCTTTCCTAATCTTCTTGGTGAATAGGGTAGTATCAACCTTGACCATGATGAATCCCTTTGAGAGGATAAAGTCTCTCAATCTCTCATACCATGCTCTATGTGCTTGCTTCAAACCATACAATGCCTTTCTAAGCTTGTACACATGGTTGTGTTTCTTGACATCTTCAAATCCGGGTGGTTGCTCAACATATACCAATTCATTGATGTACCCATTGAGAAATGCACTCTTCACATCCATTTGATATAGCTTGATGTTGTGAGCACAAGCATAAGACAATAGAATCCGAATTACTTCTAGCCTTGCCACCAGTGCATATGTTTCTCCAAAGTCAAGACCCTCTACTTGAGGATACCCTTGTGCAACTAGTCTTGCTTTGTTTCTCACCACTATTCCATCTTGATCTTGTTTGTTGTGAAAAAACCCATCTAATTACAATAACATTGTGGTTATTTGGTCTCTCAACTAGTTCCCAAACTTGGTTTCTAGTGAAGTTATTGAGTTCTTCATGCATAGCATTTACCCAACCAATATCTTGTAAAGCTTCTTCAATCTTTGTTAGCTCAATAGATGACACAAATGAGTAATGTTCACAAAATGAAGCCAATATTGATCTTGTTTGCACACCTCTTGTGGTATCTCCAATAATGTGATCTAATGGATGATCCCTTTCAATAGATGTTGGTTGGAGAGTTGGGAGTTGATTGCTTTCACTTGGTTGGTCATTGGATAGAGATGATGAACTAGTCACTTGTTGATCTTGAGTTGGAGAGTATGAACTAGCTTGATTGTCATTGAGTTGCTCATTTGATGGAGGGCATATTTGATAGTCAATATCTTGCTCATCAATCACTTCTCTTGGCCTAATGTCGCCAATGTCCATTTTCTTCATTGCATTTGCTAATGGTTCACCTCTCACATCATCATGATTGTGATTCTCATCTTGAGATCCATTAGTTTCATCAAACTCCACATCATGTACTTTCTCAACAATGCCATGAGTAAGATTCCATACTCTAAATGCTTTGCTTGTAGTTGAATATCCAAGTAGGAATCCATCATCACACTTCTTCTCAAATTTGCTCAATCTTGCACCTTTCTTCAAGATATAGCATTTGCAACCAAACACTCTAAAGTATGCAATATTGGGCTTTCTTCCAGTCAATAGCTCATAAGGTGTCTTCTCAAGAATCTTGTGGCAATAGAGTCGGTTGCTATAGTAGCAAGACGTGTTGATAGCTTTGGCCCAAAAAGAATCACTCACATTGTATTCACTAAGCATAGATCTTGCCATATCAATGAGTGCCATATTCTTCCTCTCAACAAGCCCATTTGATTGAGTTGTATACTTGGCCAAGAATTGATGTTTGATTCCATATTCATCACAAAGCTCATCAACTCTTGTATTCTTGAACTCACTACCATTGTCACTTCTTACTTTCTTGATAGTTGTTTCAAATTCATTTTGGCATCTCTTGACAAAAGTATTGAATGTATCAAATGTATCACTCTTGTCACTAAGAAAGATTACCCATGTATATCTAGTGAAGTCATCAACTATCACAAATCCATATGTGTTTCCACCGATGCTAGTGTATGCGGTTGGTACAAATAAGTCCATGTGCAAGAGCTCAAATGGTTTGCAAGTACTCATCATGATCTTACTAGGGTGAGTGTTTCTGACTTGTTTGCTGGCTTGACAAGAGCTACATAGCTTATCTTTCTCAAAAACCACATCTTTCAAGCCTATAACTAGATCATGCTTGACAAGTCTATTCAATTGCTTCTTTCCAACACGACCAAGTCTTCTATGCCATAACTAACCCATGCTAGATTTTGATAGCAAGCAAGTTGACAATTGGGTTTCTCTAGCATTGAAATCAACTAAGTATAGATTCTTATATCTAAAGCCTTTGAAGATCAAGTTAGAGCCATCTACACTTATGATCTCTACATCATCAACCCCAAATATGCATTTGAAACCAAGATCACATAGTTGAGCTATGGATATCAAGTTGAAGTTCAAGCTCTACTAGCAACACATTGGATATGCTCATATCATTGGATATTGCAATCTTACCAAGCCCTTTGACCTTGCCTTTGCCATTGTCACCAATTGTGATAGAATCAACACAATTGTCACTTGACTTGATAGAGTTGAACATTCTTGAATCCCCGATCATATGTTGAGTGCACCCACTATCAAGCACCCAATGCCTCCCTCCGTCTTTATAATTGACCTACAAAACAATTCAATTATGCTTAGGTACCCATAGTTGGTTGGGTCCTCCAAAGTTAGTGACTAAGGACTTAGGTACCCAAATAGCTTTCTTCTTTGAGCTCTCATTGGGTGTACCCATGTACTTAGCTATCACACCTTTCTTTCCCTTGGTAAGCACATAACTAGAATCAAAGCGAATTGAAGCACTTGTGAATTTTATCTTTCTTTGATTTAGTTTACAATATTGATCTTCATGCCCTACTTGCTTGCAAATTGAGCAAAAACGACCATTGCTCTTCACAAAGCGAGGCTTTGGAGTTACAAAGGCTGCCTTGCCTTTCTTAGGGGTATAGCCCAATCCCTCTTTGTAAAGGGAGAACCTTTGGCTACCCAAGCACTTGAGCAAGCAGGCATCTCCACCATAGGCATTGCCTAAGGCTAGAGTGAGCTTACCAACCTCCTTCTTGAGAGTCTCATTCTCAACCATTAGTGAGGCATCACAAGTGAAACCATCACTAGTAGAAGAGGTAGGAGTAGAAGTGCTACAAGAAGGGTTAGTTGGAGTGATGATGATGGGTTTATAGAATGATTCATTTATTAAGTCACAAGTTGATCCCATGTCACATGTTGGAACATGGTCCTTCTCCTTTTGCTCAACAAGAGATGAGTGAGCCTTTTCAAGCTTAGAGTGAACTTTGCTAAGCTTCTCATGGGCATCCTATAGCCTCTCATGAGAGCCATTTAGCTCATCAAAGGATTGCTTGAGAGCTTGTAGCTCTTTCCGCAATGTTTTGCACTCCTTTCTCTTGATGTCAAAGTGAGTTCGAGCATCCTCTAACATGTCAAGTAGTTCATCTTTAGTGGGTTCATCATCATCATCATCACTAGAATCACACTCATCATTGGATTGTACCTTAGTGGACTTAGCCATGAAGCATGCCGATGGAGTGTCAAAGACAGAGATCTTGTCCTTCATAGCAATGCTTGCAAGAGCTTCCTTCTTGCTTGATCTCTTCTCATCATCACTAGAGTCATCATCACTTGTGGAAGCAACACTATCCCAAGTGACCACATCGGAGCCACCCTTATTCTTCTTCTTGAAGGTCATCTTGCTCTCTTCCTTATCTTTCTTGTTGCTCTTATTCTCATCTTCATTGTCACTATGATGAGGGCAATCCGCAATGAGATAATCCTTGCTATTGCACTTGAAGCATCTTCTATCTTTTTCATTGCTCTTGAAGATGTTCTTGTTCCTTTTAGCTCTATAGAGCTAGTTCTTCATGAACTTTCCAAATCTATTGACAAATAGAGCCATTTCTTCATCATCATCATTGCTATCACTTGAGCTTCCATGATTGCTTGACTCATCACACTTGATCTTTGTTTTGCCTCTTGCTGATGATGTGGCTTTGAATGCCACACATTTCTTCTTGTCTTCCTTCTTCTCATATTTATTCTCCTTATTTTCTCTCATCTTATCCTTGTCATCTCTAAAGGTGTCATCGGTCATCACCTCACCAAGGACTTGGTTTGGTGTCATTGTATCCAATCCACTTCTCACAAATAGAGTGACTAACATCTCAAATCTTGAGGGAAGATTCCTCAAAAATTTGAATGAGAAATCCCTTGTCCTCCACCTTTTCTCCAAGTGACTTGAGGTCATTGACAAGCACCTCAGGCCTATTAAACATCTCCGGCAAATTTTCATCTTCCTTCATCTTGAAGCTTGCAAACTTCTCCTTCAAGATGTATGCCTTGGCCCCCTTCATTGATTGAGTCCCTTCATATGACTCTTCTAGCTTCTTCCAAGCATCATGAGCACTCTCTATGTTATTGATTTGCTCAAAGACTTCCTTAGAAATTGCATCATGAATGGCACTCAATGCAATGTCATTGTTTTAGAGCTTCTCCTCTTTGGCTGCGGTGGGTGCCTCCTCATTCACCACCTCAAACTTCCTATCAACCACCAACCACATCTTCCGGTTGATTGATTTGATATGGGTGGTCATCAATGCCTTCCAATAGCTATAATTGGTGCCATCAAACTTGGGTGGCCTCTTGGTGTTGTTGATTTGAGCCATTTTAACACCGTGGGATGTAAAGCCTCAAATGAAATGGTGTACCGGCTCCGATACCACTTGAAAGGTCTAGGAATGGCTAGAGTGGGGTGAATAGCCTAATTAAAATTTTCTATAACAACACTAAGCAAGAGGTTAGAATAACAAATGACATTTAGGTGAGTTTGCACTAGCGCAAGAGGTTAGGCAAGCCACCTACCACAAATCTAGTTTCTAGCAAGAAAGAATCTATGTCACACACAAAAGCTAGCTAACTAGAGCTACAAGACTAAGCTAAACAAGATAAGCAAGAAACTCTTCTTTGCAAGAATGTAAAGAATGTAATACAAGAGCTAGAGTTAGGAGGGTTAAACCACCATGTAGATTAGCAACAATACATAGCCAATCAATCAATAAGCACAAGATGAATCCTCGGTAGAGTATGCAATAAATGGAGCAATGCACTTTGTTTACTCAATCTCTTATGAAATTTGCAATTCTATCAAGAGGTGAGTGAGCGGAAGCAACCTCACGCAAGCACAAGTGTAGAAGTGAAGTGAGTGTGCAAGAGAATGCCCTTAGGGCCGGCCAAACACATATATATAGCCCCCTCAAAGAAACTAGCCGTTTTCACCCAAAAACCTACTTCATGCGCCACCTCCGGACGCACAACACATAGGGGGTCCGGACCATTGGCCATGCGTCCAGACCCTTCACCACCGTGAGAACACTTCTCTCTTGCATGTCCAGACATAGGCTCTGGACACAACTCTTCTCTCGGTCCAGACCCTCTGCCATTTGAATTTCGCCGTTGGCACGCTCACCACTAGCCGTCACGTGTCTCTGGACGTGTGCAATAGTCCCACTCCGGATCAAAGCACGCAGCATCCGGAACTTCTGCAGAAACCACCCGAGAGCATCTGATCTTTGGATGTAGCATCTGGAGTTGCATGTCCGGACAACACTAAGCGTCCGGACTCCTCACCAGAAGCAACAGAGAGCTCCACTTCTCCTGACGCGTGTCCGGACCTCCACTCCGGACCATACTTAGCGTCTGGAATCGTGTCCACATCACTGACACGCTAGGGTTTTCCTCTGGACACTAGCTCAATGGTCCAGACCCAACCAAAATCCTAGCGTTCGGACCCTCTTTTTCTGTCCAAACACCTCCAAACTTCTTTCCAAGCTTTCAAGGCCTAACACTAAGTGATCTCAACACTTGTGCACGTGTGTTAGCTTTTAGTTCACAATTTCTTGGAATTAAGTTGGTTTAGCTCACTAGTTCACAAGTTTTAATGCAATGCAATGAACCTAGTGGCACATGATAACCGCAATCAAACACGAGTTCTTCCTCCTTGATAGTACGACTATCTATCCTAAATGTGATCACACTCTCTATACTGTCTTGATCACCAAACCAAAAATGGTTCCTAGTTTCACATTTGCTTTGAACCCATTTTCCTTTTCTTTTCATCTTTCCTTTCTAGAGCCTTGCAATTACCACCTTGATCCATCTAGCTCCATCACATGGCATGTACCAACCTATCTCATAGATCCACACTTAGAGAGCCAAAGGTTAGTACTTAGGTAGGTTTCATCAATTACTCAAAACCACTTTCAATCTCCCCCTTTTTGGTAATTGATGACAACCTTTCTCAAACATATGAAAAATAATTAATTTGAACTTGAGTTGCTTGTCCATGTATGTTTTTCAAAGAAATAGAATTGGACAAAAGACACAGAGAGTTCCAGACCCTCTGACTCAGACAGAGCAAACCCTAGGCGTCCAGATGCATGGCATATGATCCGGACCCTAAGAAAACTTAGCGTCTAGAGGCTAAATGAAGCTCAACTCTTCATCAGATTTGCACACTTCAAAAGTAGAAGTTGCTCAACATCATAAGGGTTGCTCTAAAGCTGTCTAGTGCTAATTTTGACAAGTGTGCACCACCTAGCCAATTAGCCTCTCCTAGGTCAAACAACTAGATAGTATCCCCCTTAATAGTATAGCCAAAGGTAAAATAAAGGTGCTAGACTGCTCTACATGTCTCTCAACGCCAAACGACACTTAGACCAAGTTTAAGATTCAACCTTCTCACCAATCCTTTGAAAACCGAAACGATTCCATTAAGGGGCATGAATACCATTGATCGCCCAATCAATTCTCCATTACCATGACCTAACTTTCTTATTGCCTCTACAAAACACACGTTAGTCATAGTAATCTTGCATTGTCGTTAATCACCGAAACACTAGGGGCCTAGATGCTTTCACCATGGGTCAGTCGATGGGCCCATGGTGGGATTGGTCGACACCTTGGCCCATCTGGCTCTTGCCGCCTCTCTGCCACCATTGTTATGACCTAGGGTTTTGAAAAGATCAAGATGCCCAAGAAGGGGGGTTCATTGGGCTTATTTCAAATTTCTAAAGAAAATATGAAATCCTAAACAAATGCCAATCACCCCGTGCCTAGCATTTGTGTGCCTTAGACTAAGAAAGCGGTAGCAATGCAAGGAAAGTAAGAACACCCAACACAATTCTAGTAGGAATTTAAGAACATGTGCAGAATCTAAAGCGGTATGAAAGAGCTAAGAACACCCAACACGATGACGTTTTGCCGAGGTATCAAGGAGTCGACACTACCCCTAGTCCTTGTTGGAGCACCTCGCAAGGTATTGCTCCCCCTCAATCCCGCGCAAGGGATGAGTGCTCTTTACGGGCTGGTTCTTCGCCACTCCGGCTTGGTGAACCACCCACAACTGATGCACAAGTTGATGGAGAAGGGCCACCGACAATCCTCCTGGCGATCACCTTCCTCTGAGCACCACCGGACCATCTAGGTGATGTCGATCACCAAGAGTAACAAGCCTTGATCTTCACTTGACTCACTCAAGCCTCACAACTAGAGTGGATGCACACTTGAACTGTTGGATGAACTAGGGAGAGAGGATTGATGGATGGATTCGCAAAACACTCTCTCACTAGGGCTCTTGCTCTCTTCTCACACCTCACACAGGTTCTCAGCAATCCAAATGAGCAAAGGCAGGTGGAGAAGGCAAGGGATGGGGTATAAATACCCCCACACACAACTAGCCCACAGGCTGATAAGAAACAAATTTTAAGTTGGCCACGGACGCTCAGGGTGCTTACCCTAGCGTCTGACACCTCTGAATGATGCGACGGATAGCGTTCGTCGCCTCAGACTTCAGCGTTCGTCGCCTAGAAAACAGCTCTCTCAACTCTGGTTTTCATCATAGTGAACATGGGTGTTGTTCTAGGCTATCTTACGATCAACATAGGCTTGCTTGGAGCTAAGGTAGTCAAGTGTGCACCACACCTAAGTCATGAAGCTCTCCTAGGTCAAACTACTAGTCTCAACCCCTCTTGATAGTATGGTCAAAGATCAAATAAAGCCCTATCTATACTAAGTGCCCTTCATCTCCTTATGGCACTTAGACCTATCACTCTAGGGTCTTCATCATCTTGTCTTTGAAATCCGAAATGATATCCATCTTGGGTGCTAAGTGATAACCATTGATGCCCATTCACATTGATCACTATGGCTAAGTTATGCATAGCCTCTGCAAAACACACATTAGCCATAATAATCTCCATTTGTTGTTAATCACCGAAACCAATAGGGTCATGATTCTTCAATCTCCCCCTTTTTGGTGATTGACGACAATAATCCTCGAGTATAAGATATAAGAGATGGATGGTTAGGATTTCAAATGACTTGGTTTGGTTGAGCAAGGGTTAGTGAATAAGAGTGAATAATACTTGCTCATCCAAGCCAAGCCACAACATGTACTCATAGATATGAAATAGAATTGGAGTACCTCACATGATATGCTCGATGATATATCGGAGTATGTTGCGGAAGCACAAATACCATTAAAGCATAGAGACATATCATGAAACAAATGACAACTCACAAGATATATTAGTGAAGCATAAGAGTTTGTCACACATAAGAACATCTCACAATCACAAGAATCACACACATATAGACAATGCATAAAACACAGACATGATGCATGAGTACGGGGAACTAAAATCACACAAGTAAAATCCAAATCCCTCCCCCTATCTCTGATACTCAACTACTAATACCCTTTCCCCCCCTTTGGCGCCAAGCACCAAAAGCTACTAAGCTGCAGGAGCATCTGGAGGTGGAGGTGGAGCCAAAGAAGCTACAGCCTTGCGATCAAGAATGATGAACTCTAAAAGATCTGAGTCTGAGTCCTCCCCCTAAGTGTCTGGCACTGAAGCAGTCGTATAGGCTCAGCTGGAGTGGTCTCTATGGTTGGAGTTGCTGATTCGGAGGGTGTAGACTGTCTCAACTCCCCCTGTGGCTCTGAAGGTGTTGCCTCAGACGGTCCTACCTCTTTAGTAGCGGGCCCAACAACCTGATGAGAGTAAACTCAAGGCGGAGGAGAAGGTGTCACTGCAAGCTCTGTCAATGTGACTGCTGCCACTAACTCTGCTGGCTGATGCTCTGGCTGAGCTAGTGCCTCTGACTCTACTACCTCTGCTGCAACTATCCTAGCGTCAGTGGTGACAACAAGGAGTGGAGGTGTAGTGTCACATCCGGCCCGTTTGGCCCGTAGTGGCCCATGTGTGTTAATGATATATTGTGGAGAGTTCAGTCCCACCTTGGTTATTTAGGGTGGGATAGACCAACATATAAGGCTTCTAGAGTCCATCCCACCATCCCCGGGTTAATCCTTTTAAGCGAAGCGAGGACGAAAGCTTAAGTGGGATGGTGGTGGGTGTGGTTCGCTTAGCGTGTAGAGTAGATCTGAGTTGTTTGAACTTTGGGGCATTACATGCAGTGATTGTCTGAGTAGAATAGTCAGGTCCAATCTCCGACGAAGCAACAGAAGATAAGTGTGTGCCCGTCACCAGAGGAGGAACCTCTGTAGGCTGAATGTCTGGTGCTGCTCCTACTGGTGAGTCCTCGCCTGTGATCTCTCTGTAGGAGGTCATGAGGTCATGAGTCGCCTCCTTGATGGTAGCCCCCCGGGTCGGTGTAAAGCCTATTTGAAACTCTCCGGAGGAGGCTAACCACGATGACACCTGGGTCATCGGCGTTTGGTACATTGGTGAGGCTAGTGCCTGACTCTGCTGTCCACAGGACGGTAACGCTGGAGTAGGCACCACACACTAGAGGAGTCTGAGTCTACGAGGTATAATGCTGCTACTGCTAAGATGTGCTAGGAAGTCCAAGCTAAGGTGTAACTAACGGTCCGGAGCTAGACCCGAGAAGACGGCTGAGAATCTCTATCTGCTGTCTCTGAATCTCGGTCTGCTGACACTGATAGGCCATGAACTGGAGCTGAAACTCATCCTGTCATGCCTGTGTCTATGCCTGAGCTGCAAGTTGCTACGCTGCGAGCCTCCGGACCTCCTCTGCCTACCTCCTCTGCTCCTCTGCCTGTCTGGACTGCTCCTCTTGCATCCTCTAAAGGATAGAGAGAAGAGTGGCCTCTGAAGTAACTGAGGCTGGAGCTGGAGCTGCACCTGACCCACCAGCCTCGTGGTCGTGTGACCTGGGTACATACTCTAGGATCGGTCGGTAGTCATCATCTAAGCTGTCAGAGGGTAGGTCCTCTCGATAGGTGTCATCGGCGGCAGCATCTATCTAAGAATCAAGATCTGCAAGCTCTGGCTCCGTAAGCCTCTGAATAGTAGCCTCCTATTGCTCCTCAGACTGTGGTGGAATCCCGGTCTGTCGAGTGTGAGGACCCTGACCACGTGTGCCACGCCCTCTGCCACCATGAAGAACTAGCTAGCTCATGTTGTACTCTGGAAAGGCGGTGGCGGACCAGGTGAGTGTGGTAAGCAGCACTGTTGACTCACCCCGAGAAACCATCAGGAAAGAAATCTAGTGAGCATACTGGAGCTACCAGTGACCTCTGAATCCAGCTGCTATGATGTCAAATCCTAAATATCAAACTTCTCCATACGGATGACGTGAGCTAGGAGCCATAGCTGCAAACGAGTCAGTGTCTCTCAGGCTCCTACTCTAGGAAGAATGGTACGCCAGAGTACCTCGTGTAGAGTGTGAGCCAGCGGCGTGAGGTCACACGGAGTGCGGCCGGACACGTATCCAAACGGCTGTAAGAAGCACGGCCGAACAAACTCAATGGAGGGCATAGCTCCGTCATGTGGTCGATGAGGTGCCTCCTGGTCACCGTAGCACAAGCTGTGAACCTGAGTCTCTAACGCCTCGAGGTGAAAAAACTCTCTGAAATGGGAGGCGGTAACCCTGTAGTCTCGTCCTCTAAATCGGTAGTGAATGAACTCATGGTCAGGAGAGACCCAAAGAGAAGCGTAAAACTGTCTCACCTAGTCTTCCTGGTAAGTGCCGACGTGACCCAACAATCTGGTCAAGCCCTGAAGATATTGTAGTTGTGGAGCAATGTCTGGGCCACCGGCGTTCACTATGCACTAGAACGGGCAGACTCTATGTGCTCGAAGTGGTGCGTCGGTCTCAACATACCCTCGGTAGAAGTCCTCGTGCAAGGTGGTGTAGAACGCTGAACCGGCATGAGAGTCTCACTGACCGGAGAACCAAGACTGGAAGTCGACGAAGCACAGGAGCTAAATCTACTTCGTCATGAGGGCGCTAACTTGATGCCTCACTAGGTCTGGCAAACGAGGTCCCAGCGGACTGTTGGGCCTGGATGGCACCGAGCCACGTGAGTGAGTGACCAATCTGGCCATCAGCTCCTGAACAGAAGAGTGGCCCGTGGCCTCTGCCTCCTCTGCCAGCTCATCCTCAGTAGCCTCTGGGGGCTCTGTCTCTGTCTCTGAACGCGAGGGGGACTCACGACGCGCTCCATGGCGAGGAGGTGAACAAATCCTCAAGCCGGCGTGACGTCCACCCTACTCAACTACCTCTGCGGCCTTTGCTGCTGCCAAAGCTACCACTGAGTCTGGATCCATTAGTGGCCTCTTTCACTTCTTCGATACCTGCTTTTGCTTGCCCTTCCCCCAATCAGTGGGTGGACGCAGTGGAGGTGGAGGGTCACCACCACTACCGGGGACCGGGCCAGTGTTCTTCATACGTGCCATTGCCAGGCACGAGAAGAACTAGAGATCAACTGTCATTCAAGAATATCCCAAAGCAAACCACTGACACTAATCAACTGCTGAACAACCACTAACTACCCAAACAATCTATAAGAGTGGCTTTCCAAGCCCTAGACTAATCCTCTCGAGGCTTTGCCTCGTTCTGTACTCGCGGGCTTTGCCCTAAGTTCACTGCCACTGCCACAAACCACTGACCCTGCTGCACGATAGATAGGAAGAATATATAACGCATAAGCATATACTTCTAGAGATGAGAAAATTCAATTTAGAAGCATGAATGAGGTAAGATTGAGATCGAATCTGACAAAGTACCTCAAGCCACGTGACCAAAATAGAATAAGGTGAGTATCATCGATCAGATCAAGTTGCAGTCTGTAAACCTAACAAGGGATCAACAATATTAGGTTAAGGTGGAGAGTGGATCAAACCCTAGGACAGATAGGGCCAGGAACAAGAAATAAGCAGAGGGAATCACCTCAACAGAAGAAGATGGAAGGAGAGGTGAACCAGCCCAGGGAGTACAGGTGCTGGAGCCCTGGAGAACTACTCTTTGGGAGTAGATCAGCTGCACGGCTAAACTGAGCGAGCCTGAGGAAGGGGAAGAGCAGGGGCGCTGCTACAGCACAAGAGGTGGAGATCGCCGGCAGTGAGCGACCCCAGGCAAGCGGTGGCGCGGCGCGGAGAGATGCTAGGGCAAGCGGCGGCGAGAGCGGAGGAAATAGAGGCGGCGGCATACGGAACTGAGAGTAATCGACCGAGGAAGAAGGGGGAAAGATGAGAAGAAATATCTGCTCGGTAAGTTGGCGATGGACGCTCCGTCGGAGTGCGATGGACGCTGTGAGAGTGTCCATTGGCCAGCATCCGTTGGCCTTACAGTGAGGGTCTCGAAGGGCCAAAACGCATCAGACGCGTCTGACGCCCCCACGACGGACAGCGTCCATCGCCCCTCAATGAGCAACTTTTCTCTGCGGACAATCGTGACGGACGCTGAGGCATAGAGGGCCGAGCGTCCGTCGGCAGCGTCCGATGCCATTTTCAAAAGGTTTTTCAAATCTAATTTTTGCAACGCTCTCCCAACCAAGTCCCAATCCCAATAAGAGCCAAATAACACCTGATTGGACTTGATATGGAAACCATCTCTCAAACTCTTGTTTGCAAATAGTTTGTCATAGGCTTTAACCTTAGTTTTTAGCTCAAAATATTCGAATGGAAGCTCCAAGGAGACATTATAGGGCCACAAGAGGGGTATAGTAATGACTTGGGCTTGGAATGCTCCCCCTAAGTGGCAAACCTAGCGAATGCTCAAACTTAACCAAAGAGAAATGACAAGCAACAAATGCAAATGCAATGCATTACTTGGAATTTGAATTTAGGTGGCTTGCAAGTTTAAACCGCGGTGAGGCTTCTTTACATGTTTTAAGGACGGTTATCCTAACCGCGTTAGCCAAGCCTATGTGCATTACTAAATTAAACAAGTTATATTACACATGTATGCAAGGTTGGTTCACTCAAGATCATTTTTAGTAAAGTTAGAGTGATCGAGCACATTTAACTCGTTTCTCAACCTACAAAAGGTTGTCTCATCGAGTGGTTTTGTGAAGATATCCGTCAATTGCTCTTCGCTTCTAACTCCCACTAGTGTGATATCCTTCTTAGCCACATGATCTCTAAGAAAGTGATGGTGAATATCTATGAGCTTGGTGCGAGAGTGTTAAACCAGGTTGTTTGCAAGTTTTACGGTGCTTTCATTATCACACAAGAGTGGAACACTTTTTAAGGTAACACCGTAATCAAGGAGTGTTTGTGTCATGTATAAGATTTGTGCACAACATGCTCCCGCGGCTATGTATTCCGCCTTGGTGGTAGACAAAGCCACACTATTTTGCTTCTTTGAGAACCAAGAAACAAGTGATCGTCCTAGCATATGGCACCCTCCGGAGGTACTCTTCCTATCAACCTTACACCCGGCATAATCCGAATCGGAATAGCCCACAAGTTGGAAGGGAGCTCCTTTGGTATACCAAAGGCCAATGCTAGGGGTGTGCCTTATGTACCTAAGGATTATTTTTATGGCACTTAAGTGTGATTCCTTAGGTTTAGCTTGGAACCTAGCACACATACACACACTAAACATGATATCCGGCCTAGATGCGGTGACGTAAAGTAAACTACCGATAATCGAGCGATAGAGAGTTTGGTCAATCGGTTTACCTCCCTCATCAAGGTCAAGATGTCCATTAGTAGGCATAGGGGTCTTGATTGGCTTGCAATCCTCCATCTTGAATTTCTTGAGCACATCTTGAGTGTACTTCTCTTGAGATATGAAGGTGCCCTCCCTCAATTGCTTCACTTGGAAGCCAAGGAAGAAGGTTAGCTCGCCAATCATTGACATCTCCAATTCCTTGGACATCAAATCACCAAACTCCTTGCAATGATCTTGGTTTGTTGACCCAAATATAATGTCATCGACATATACTTGGCAAACAAAGATCTCTCCATCTAGCTTCTTGGTGAATAGTGTGGTATCAACTTTCCCAATCTTAAAGCCCTTCTTGAGTAGGAAGTCCCTTAGCCTCTCATACCAAGCACGGGGTGCTTGCTTCAATCCATAAAGTGCCTTAGACAACCTATACACATGATTAAGACAATTTGGGTCTTCAAACCTGGGAGGTTGTAAGACAAAAACAAGTTCATTAATGAAACCATTTAAGAAGGCACTCTTCACATCCATTTGAAAGAGTTTCATCTTGTGATGTGAAGCATACGCCAAAGGATACGAATGGCTTCTAGTCTTGCAACTAGGGCAAAGGTCTTGCCAAAATCAAGACCTTCAACTTGAGAGAACCCCTTTGCCACCAAACTTTCCTTGTTTCTCACAACCACACCTTGATCATCTTGCTTGTTCCAAAACACCCACTTGGTGCTAATGATTCTTGCTCCTTTGGGCTTTTCTACTAGTGTCCACACTTCGTTCTTGGTGAAGTTGTTGAGTTCTTCATGCATGGCATTCATCCAATCCGGATCCGCAAGTGCATCCTCTACACTAGTAGGCTCAACAAAGGAAACAAAAGAGTGATGCTCAACATAAGAAGCAAGTCTAGATCGAGTTGTTACCCCCCTTGATGGACTCCCTATGATAAGGTATTGTGGATGAGCTTGAAGTATAGGTGTAGATCTTTTATTAGTCTCTTGAGGAGGGGGATGTGATGCTTCCGCCTTGGCTTGATCTTGAGGATGAAGGTATCTTCTTGTGCTTCCCTCACTTGTTCTTCATCAACTTGAGGCTTGTGGGGTGGAGAAGGCTCTTGATTTGCACCATCTTCTCTTTCCTCCACCTCATGTGGGTTGATAGCACCAATGGGCATATTATTCATAGCCTCCCTCAAGGGTTCATCACCTACATCATCAAGATTCTCAAGCGCTCCGTGGGAGCCATTAGTTTCATCAAACTCCAAGTCATATGTTTCTTTAACTAAGCTGGTAGCTTTGTAAAATACACGGTATGCCTTGGATTTCAGCGAATAACCAACAAGGAAACCAATGTGACAACGCCTTTGGAACTTGCCCAAGTGTTGATGCTTCTTGTAGATATAGACTTTGCATCCAAACACCCGGAAGAATGATATATCCGGTTTCTTCCCATTCACAAGCTCATAGGGGGTCTTCTTGAGAAGCCTTTGGACAAATAGCTGGTTGGCCGCATAGCATGCAGTGTTGATTGCTTCGGTCCAAAACTTCTCGGGGTGTTGTACTCATCAAGCATGAATCTAGCAAGTGTAATCAAAGTCCGGTTCTTCCTCTCAACTACACCATTTTGTTGTGGAGTATATGTAGTAGACACTTCATGCTTGATGCCAACTTCATCACAATAGTCTTCAATCTTGGTGTTCACAAACTTGGTCCCATTGTCACTTCTAATCTTCTTGATCTTCACATCAAACTCATTTTGGGCTCTAGTTGCAAACTTCTTGAATATGCCGATTGTCTCTCCCTTGTCTTGAAGAAAGAATACCCAAGTGTATCTAGAGTAGTCATCAACTACCACCAAGCAAAAAAGATTGCCACTAAGGCTAACATAGGTGGTAGGTCCAAATAGATCCATGTGGAGTAGCTCTAGGACTCTTAAGGTTGACATGAAAGCTTTGGTTGGATGAGTGTTTGCCACTTGCTTGCCGGCTTGACATGCACTACAAAGTTTGTCCTTCTCAAACACCACATCCTTAACCCCTCTAACCAATTCCTTCTTGACAAGCTTCTTCAAAGTTGGCATGCCCACATGTGCTAATCTTCTATGCCATAGCCAACCCAAAGAAGACTTGGAGAATAAGCATGTTTGCAAACTAGCCTCATTTGAAGTGAAGTCCACTAGATAGAGATTGTTATGCCGAAACCCCTTGAATATCAATGATGAATCTTCGATCTTGGTCACAACTACCTCATTGGGAGTGAAGAGACATTGGAACCCGAGATCACATAGTTGACGAACCGATAGCAAGTTGAAGCTCAAAGATTATACTAGCAAGACATTGGATATTGATTGATCATTGGAGATAGCAACTTTTCCAAGCCCTTGAACTTTGCCCTTTGAATTGTCCCCAAAAGTAACCTTGTCTTGACTTGCACAATCTTCATCTAGTGTGGTGAACATCCGAGGATCACCGGTCATATGTTGAGTGCAACCACTGTCAATCACCCAATGACTTCCACCGGTCTTGTAGTTCACCTACACACAAACAACTTGGAGTTAAGCTTGTTGTTTGGGAACCCATTCAAAACGGGGTCCCATAGCCTTGTTAACGAACTCCTTGGCAACCCATAGCACTTTGGGCTTGTTCTTCATCTTAGGCCCGAGAAACACTACAAATGGTCTACCCATGGAATCCTTGTTGATGACAAAGTGTGCATAATGAGCAAAGGGCCTTGTGTGCTTGGGCAAGGTCTTGGGCGGTGGATTCTTGCAATCATAAGAAAAGTGACCAACTTGACCACACTCAAAGCATCTTCTTGGCTTGGGCTTTGGCTTGTTATAGTTGTTGTTCATGACCTTGTTCTTGTAGTAGTTCTTTGCTTCCATCTTGACTTTGGCCTTCATCACTTGATTCTCCTTGAACCCAACACCCATCTTGTCATTCTTCATGATAGTGTTCATCAAGAGCTCACTTTGAAGGTTGTGGCTATGACAGAACCTCCTAAGAACAGGGCCCACTTGCAAGGATTATCATCCATCCAATTTTAATCCCAACAAATGATCCAAGTCTTACAAGATCCGTCGAGTGTCCTCAGATTAAACTGATTCATTGACCCCTTTTCCGAGCAGGATCATCTCATTACAGACATTGCAGAATGTTGGTATTTCTTAACGCACACAAATAAATCCGCAAGCGCACGGATACCGCTGTAGCTTTCACCCGGGAGTATTCCAAAAGGGTATCGATTTCCACGGGGAATGTGAAGTGTACTAGATAAGAACTAAGAGCATCCAAGGATAGATAAGATAACTGGGTAGAGAGATTTTAGAGTTTTCTAAGGGGATATCTAATCAAAGGTCCATGATACTCTACTTACTTCGGAGCAACAGTACCTTCCCGACTCTCGATAAAGACTGGGAGAAAGGTAGTCCAGAGAGGCTGCCAAAAGCTCTACAAAAACACCAACCCGAACGTGGTGGACTACAAAGGCCTTATAGAGCTGTCACCCCTGGGGCTACCACAACTATCCATAGGATTGGGCGCAAACTCAGGTAAACTCTAGTCTAGACACCACGTCTACACTATCGCTTACTACTCTAATCCCATGAAAACTAGAGCACTCAATACGAGCGGAGATCCCGTAAATAGAATAAAGTAAGAACTAAAATAAGATACTTAGAAATAATAAATGAAGAACCTGGAGATTGCTCAGAACCAGATGCTGCAAAGGTACAATGTTGAGGAAGATCCGACAGATCCGGCTACTCCTAGCTCTCTCCTCCTCTCTCTCTCACCTCTAATTACAACTAGATGAACTAGAACTAGAAGAACTAGATCTAGACAACTAGAGGGACCTCTCTCCTTCTCTACATCTAATTGAAACCCTAGCTTTTTGCTCTGGATAAGAATAATGAGATGAGATGATCCTCAGGGGGGTCAGGGGCCTTCCTTATATAGCCTCCTCAAATGAACATGGACCGTCGGATCAAACCAACCTTAAGCGAGTGGTTTAGATTCATCCTCAAAGGCGGTGGAGCGCGATCCGCGAGACTGGTGCTGATTGGTTGCATGGCCAGGGCGGGCGCCCTAGGGGTAGGGTAGGCGCCCTGCCCCTGGGCCCGCTCGCCTTCTCGTTTCTTCCCACATCTTCTGGAACCCTCTAGAGTAGAAAATCCTGCGGTTGATAATTATCTCTATGTAAACATGACATGTGGGCCTTTCCTTAGTATTTCCTGATAACTCCCTGTAGAAATAGACATTCACCAAAACTCGTGGAATTCTGTCAGTATAAACCCTAATTCTAGCTAGTGGTTTCATTTAGATCCTTTTCCATGTTTAGTTGATGGTTAAAATTGGTACTTAAGGACCGTCAACAACTCCCCTAAGCTTACCTTTTGCTCGTCCCTGAGCAAAGATGAACTCAATGATGGATCGGGAGTTGCTACAATGCTTTCATGCCTTAAAGGTACACATGCATTCAAACAAGAATTCTCCTCTGGATTAGAGTAAACTATTCTGACTTTCAAACTTACCCATATTACCTTTAACCATGGGGCTTATAGCCATCACTTGGGTCTTGAGTATGTTGACACAAAAAGCGTCAGGATCTGCGAACACCTCGGGCTATTACCCGAATTCGATATCCAAAGGTGTGCCAGTCGATTTGACCAGTTAATCGACAAGGACAATAACTAGAACAAAATCCAAACAAGACAACGGCGATACGCCGGATGTCACGACTCGGAATTGATCAGGATAACTAGAGCAGAGCTGAACGAGACAACAGCGATGCGCCCGGATGTCAAAGCTCAGATTACTCCCACACGGAACTTGCAAGGGTTTGACGGAGATCAAGGAGACGCAGCCCGTCGAAGCTTGAAGAACTCGTAGATAAACTAAGGCTAATGCAATAAAAGGGTAAATTGCAGTAAAGGTAAATAAGAGTAATTGATTTGTTTGATGTATTGATTGATATATATTTTTTTTCACAAACCCTAGGTACATATTTATACTCCAGCAATAGGACATGTAAACAGACACGACTCGCACCTTTCCTAAACAAAACAAACTCCTATTTTAACGGAAATAACTGACTCGCGCAGGAGTCGAACCCAAATAACAATATTATTTTCCTAAACAGACACCTCTATTTTTAAGGAAACAAACGACTCGTGAAAGAGTCGGACTCAAACTTCTATAACAATACTAGTATAAGATCACCAGTTTCCTTATGTTTCCTCTCCGATGAAACTTTCCATCGGCAGACTCTTCAATCCGCAACTTCTTTTTATTGCCATCGGCAATCCCTTGCTGACGTCAACCGCCACGTTGCCCTGTGCCCATCAGCATCATCACTCCATGCCTATCGGCATCTGCAATACTTCCCAATCGGTAACCTTGCACTTCTGGTAACTTGTCTTCACCAATTAATCCTTATCGGCAAGAGTCGTCCAGCTTCCATCGGCAACAAACTTATCCCTTTCGCAGCATTTACCCCCATCGGCAACACTAACTGACGACCTTCCGATGTCGATGGAAAACGGCTTTCGATCAATGCAAGTCTTACCTCATTTGACATGTGCCGAAAAACGGTGTCAACACGTGCCCCCCAATTTCAGAGTGTAGAATATTTTACGTGCTGAAATTTTCTCTACTGTAATCTTTTCCCCCCAAGATACTTGCACGACCTCCTCGATCACCGTGCATAAAAATCACAATTTATCAAAATTCTGCGACTGTAGCACGAACAGTTGCAAGCCCAATCATATCTCCTCGATTGCCACGCATTTCTATTGCATACCCTTCCATATTCCTGCTCAGTGCAAATAAAACTCCAAAATACCCCTGACCAGGCCTATAAGTTACCATGATCCAATCTGTTTTTTACCCTGAGCCTACTTTTACTTTCACCTGCCTTCGTCTTCAACCTCGGCGGCGACTTCGAAGAACAGCTCCGTGAGCCCAAGAAACAATAATTTCTTTAAGCAGAGAACGAATCACAAGGACTTCCTCAACTCCAATGGCGATCCACTTCGACGTCCCCAAAGTAAATCTATTTCCTCCTCACTTCACCTTCTGCAAGTTCCTTTTCCGTATCAATTTCGTAATCTCTTTTTCCCCTTTCTTTCTTTGATTTCAAAACCAAGGAACTATATAACAAAGTAGTAATCCCCATTGAGCAATCCAATTTCAACTGCCTAGGCCCAATGGGAAACCCCGATCCAACCAATCTGATCAATGCAGAAACCAACCGTATCCCTTTCAGATCTGAATGCTTTAGCCTAGGGTTATGGAAAGATGTTTTCCGCTCAAGGCCCAAACCCACCAAGGGATGGAAAAACTGGTACCTTAGAATAATCAGAATACAACAAGTTTACTGGTCAGAGCGTAACCTAGATCAGTGCATCAGGCTCTCCATTGCCGATATGGAGAAGAATGAGAATATGATGATGGCGGCTTCTTATTTCTGGTCCGATGCAATGAATGCCTTTTTATTCAGACACGGACCAGCCACTCCCACTCTTGTCGATGTGCATATGCTTACCGGCCTCGATGTCTCTTCTGCCGATACCCCCGCCTTGTTCAATAGGAAGGCTGAGTATAAAGTGAACACGCGCAATATCGGCGGCTGGACTGGTTACATCTAGGAATATCAAAAGACTGGATCGGTAGGTCAAAGGGAGCATGCCATCTTTTTGAACATGTGGCTAGAAAAGTTTATCTTCTGTGGTAGAACAGTCGGACCTACCACCATGTATCTTCCTGCGGCAGAGCTTCTGGCTGATGGAACAAGACTCCCTCTTGGCCGATACCTCCTTGGATCGATATACCATCTCCTACACCAAGTGTCCAAGAAGTTATTGTTAGGCGAGTCCATCGGCAACCTCGGAGGTCCTTGGTGGTTTGTAAATATGTGGTTAAACGCACACATGTACAAGGTCCTCCAATTTGACTTATTCACTCAGTAATTTCCGAGGGATATATCGGAAGACTATGTATTTGATGATGATGAATCAGCAACTCGTCCCACACTCAATTTTGGGGAAGCTATCATAGTGCTACCAGGAACTGATGCCAATGCCGATCAATTTGGTAGGTTCTTCCAAAAGTTTTACAATGGAATCCCCGTCGCAGAACGGCTTTGGTGGCCTTATGTTGATGAGAACAACCAATTCTCATTGTTATTCAACCTTACTGATTGGAACGTGCCACAAAATGAAACAATCATGAAGGCCAGTATTGTTCCCCGAGCTATTCCAGTCAACATTTTCAAAACTAGAAAGAATGCTCCTCCATCTTATGAATTTTATTACCCATCGGCAACGGCAAGACAACTGGCATTCGGCCAATTACCGATCAAACTTAGCTTCGCCAATGTGATAAAGCCAAGAGAAATTATTTCCAGTGTCATGGATTGGAACGGGATTGTCAACCTTTCTCCCCATGCCGATACATCAAACATCGACCTATCTTCCTGGGCACCAACATCTTTTATGACAGAGTTATACAAATCTTGGTGGCAAGAATGGAGAAGCCAACTGTTTGCCAAATCATCGCACTACTATCGGCATTTGATCGATGCCGATCACATCATTCCCGATGATGCAGTAAGTTCTTAACTCTGATGCATCTCATTATTTTCTCCTATCGGCATCTGACCTTCATCTTTTAAACAGGTTGATGATCCAATCCCCCGAATGAGCAAGAGCGGCAAGCCCTTCCATCTTCGAATGATGAGCCCTGTATCAATCATCGGCAATAAAGCTCCTACACTGGCCGCCTTCATTCCTCAGAGGGTACCTAAGGTCACCCTAAAGCCCAAGCCGACGCCTGCAAAGACCATTGCTACTCCATTGGCTGCTGCTGCCATCTTGGCACGGGCTTTTGCAATAAGTTTTATTTTTACTCATACCGATCACAAACTGCCCATCGGCAATATTTTCTTTATGTAACTTGCACCAAACATTTTTCAGGCAGCGAGGTCATCGTCAGCTGCTCTAGATGTACAAACTTCTCCAACTCCTGCTGCCGATGCCCCTCAAGCTTCGCAACCAAAACGGGCCAGTTCACCAACTGCTACTCCGAGGAAGAAGAGACGTCTGAGGCTAGCCACTCCATCTACACCACCAACTCCAGTTGCATCACCAATTGTTGACGTATCAACAGCAGAACCACCGTTGGCGTCCATTCCTGAGCAGCCGATGGACGAAACCCCCGACCAGGAAATACCACTGCGGGAACCAACCGCAACAGCATCGGCATCGGCACTAGTACATACACCAGATAACATCTCCGACCAGAGGATGGCCTCACTGCCATAGGAGCCAACCATCGCGGCAAAAACAACACGAGCAATAGTACCAACAGCACCGACCGCCCCTCCTACGGAAGCATGTTCATCGGCAACCATTCCCGATCTTCCAGATAATACCATAACTCTCAAGTCCTAAGCAAGAAATCCGCTTCAAGATGGTAAGCCGATTATCTAAAAACTTGCAGTATAAACTTATGATCGGCAAATTTTAACTTTCTCCTTTTCAGGCCCAAGACTCCCCCAATAGCTTGTTCTCCTTCGGCATCAACCTCCCTAATGAAGATGAAGACAAAGAAGGTTCTGCTCCAGCGAATAGCTTGTTCTCCTTCATTGTCAACCTTCCTGATGAAGACGAAGACAGAGAAAGCTCCGCTCCAGCTTTATCGGCAGATGTTAAACTCAAGCTTGAAACATTGCTATCTTTACTGCAACAAGACACCTCTCATCTCGTCCAAGACTCCACTGCAGTAAAGATAGCTTTTAAAGACATCCAAGGCCACCTATCTGCTGATACAGAAGAAACACTCTTCCAGGCAGCGTTTCTTGAGAGCAAGCAACTCTAGTATCAAAGACTTTCTCGTCGTATAGCCGATAGGACTGCTCGATCAAAGCTTGAAGAAGAAATGCTTAAGTTCAAACAAGTTGTCGATGAGAAGCATAAGGGCATCGACCAAGTAGAAGCTTCCGACGCCATTCTTGAGCAAGAGATCGCTCACCTATCGGCAAGGAGGGAAGAGTTGATGACTGAATTGAAAAGGGTTGAAGAAGCCCTGAACGCGGCTAGCCAAAAGAAAGCTCAACTGCCCGACAAGCTATCCCGCTGAAGAAGAAAATCAAGCTAGTTGAAGGGTCTGCCGATGATGATGCTAGGGAGATGGAAGAAATTGAGCAAATTCACCTACGTGCGATATCAGCTATCCAATCCTTGTTGTAATTTGTTACAATCTATCATATCGGCAAGTGTAGTACTGATACTTGATTTTGTTTGTAATATATTTAGCCGATGTCTTATGTAGCATTTTCTTTCATCGGCACCCCAACTAGTATTCTATGCATCTACCCAAATACTAGGGTAATATTTCTTTAAGTATTTACCGTTGATTGCTCTGGGAAACACAACTCCTTCGAGAGTTTCCAAAATATAGGCATTGCCAGGAATAGACTGATTTATCCGAAACGGACCTTCCCAATTAGGAGACCATCTTCCAAACTTAGAACTCTTTGTCCCAATCAGTAAAATCAATTTCCAGACAAGATCACCATCGGCAAATTCTTTCACCTTTACTTTCTTATCATACCATCTGGCAACCCTTCTCTTGTTCTCCTCAATGTTGATCAAAGCCCTCAACCGATGACTTGCTAAGTCTTCTAACTCATCCTTCATAAGAGTATCATACTCATCGACTGCTAATTGATCTTGAGAAGACAATCTCCTAGAACCAGTTTTAACTTCCCAAAGCAGAACAACATCGTGTCCATAGACTAATTGATATGGAGAAACTTTGGTTGCACCATGACACGCCATCCAATATGACCATAGGGCCTCATTTAACACTATATGCCACCTCCTAGGGTTCTCTTCAATTTTACGTTTGATAAGCTTAATAACTCCTTTATTAGTTGCTTCAGCCTGACCGTTAGCTTGAGCATAATAAGGAGAAGAATTCAATACCTTGAACCCCATACTAGCAGCAAACTCATCAAACTCTCCCGATGTGAACATAGTTCCTTGATCGGTAGTAATAGTCTGAGGGATACCGAATCGGTAAACAATATGTTCTTTTACAAAATCTACCATGTTTGCCGATGTCACCTTCTTCAAAGGAATCGCCTCAAGCCATTTTGTAAAGAAATCGGTAGCAACCAGTATAAACTTGTGCCCCTTGCTTGATGGCAGATAAATCTGGCCGATGAGATCAATAGCCCATCCTCTAAACGGCCAAGGCTTGATTATAGGATTCATTGCCGATGCAGGTGCCCTCTGGACATTACCAAACTTCTAACAATCCTGACACCCTTTAAAATAGTTGAAGCAATCTTCAAGAATTGTCGGCCAATAATATCCATTTCGCCTAATCATCCACTTCATCTTGAATGTCGATTGATGTGCTCCACACACACCTTCATAGATCTCGCCCATCAACTCTTTTGACTTTTCTGTACTAAGGCATCTAAGCAAAACTCCATCAATTGTCCGATAATACAATTCATTGTCAAGGAGCACATACTTGGTAGCTTGAAACCTTAGACGTCTTTCAACCTTCTTAGACGGATCTCTTAAGTAATCGGCAATTTCTTTTCTCCAGTCATCAGCAACCATTACCGATGTCATGACTTCTTGAATCGGCTGATATCCTGAAGCGTTCTGTGCTAACCGATTAGCCTCTTCATTGTGCAACCTGGGAATATGTTCAAGGCGATATTCTTTGAATTCTTTTAACAGCTGCAAACACTTTTCATGGGTTGCAATTAAAGCTTCACTTCGGCATTCATATGTCCCAATCAATTGATTAATTACTAACATGGAATCACCAAATATTTCAACAGCATCGGCACGCACTTCCTTGAGTAACTCCAATCCTTTTAGCAAAGCTTGGTACTCAGCCTGATTGTTCGTCGAGGTAGCAACAATCGGCAAAGAAATTTCATATCTCTGTCCGCGGGGTGAAATTAAAAGAATGTCGATACCTGCCCCTTCCCTGCATGAAGACCCATCAAAGAACAAAGCCCAAGGAGCAATCTCTACAGAGCTTATTACATTGCAATGCTGAGTGACAAAATCAGCCATCACCTGACTCTTAACTGCCTTAGTCGATTCATACCTCAGATCAAACTCTGAAAGTGCTAGAATCCATTTGCCAATTCTCCCACTTAATATCGGCATCGATAGCATATACTTAACCACATCATCTTTGCAGATAACAGTGCATTCAGCCGACAATAAATAATGCCTCAATTTTATGCAAGAGAAATATAAACATAAACATAATCTCTCTATGGCCGAATACCTGGTTTCAGCATCCACCAACCTTCTGCTCAAATAATAAATCACACGTTCTTTCCCCTCAAATTCTTGAATTAAGGCCAACCCGATAACACTGTCATCGGTAGACAAATACAACCTGAAAGGTTTCCCGTGCTGAGGTGGAACCAAGACTGGAGGGTTCACCAAATACCTCTTGATCTCCTCCAAAGCTAACTGCTGTTCCTCTTTCCATATAAACTCCTGATTGGCCTTCATCTTTAATAATGGACTAAAAGATTTAATCTTACCAGATAAGATGGATATAAATCTTCTAATGAAATTAATCTTGCCGATCAAGGATTGCAGCTCAGTCTTGTTCATAGGGGCAACCACCTTATTAATTGCATCAATAGATTTTCTACCGATCTCGATGCCTCTTTGATGCACCATGAAACCCAAAAACTGACCTGCCGATACACCAAAAGCACACTTGTTAGGATTCATCTTCAACCCATGCTCCCTTGCGCATTCCAGGATTTTTTGCAAATCGACAAGATGCTTTTCAAAATTTCCGGATTTAACCACCACATCATCAATATAGATTTCGAATATCGTGCCGATGTACTTATGAAAGATAAAATTCATTGCTCTTTGATAAGTAGCACTGGCATTCTTCAAGCCAAAAGTCATGACAACCCACTCAAATAAACCAACATGACCTAGACATCTAAAAGCAGTCTTGGATATGTCTTCTTCAGCCATGAATATCTGATTATATCCAGCATTGCCATCCATGAAGCTAATGATTTGATGTCCAGCAGCAGCAGCAATTAGCAGATCGGCAATGGGCATCGGGTAACCATCCATCGGTGTTGCCTTGTTGAGATTCCTGAAATCAATACAAACATGAAGTTTTCCATTCTTCTTATACACAGGAACCACATTAGAAATCCAATCGGCATATCGACATTGCCGAATAAATCCAGCTTCAATTAACTTTGTAATTTCAGCTTTAATGTCAGGCAACACCATAGGATTGCATTGGCACATAGGTTGCCGATGTGGATGGAAACCAGACTTAATAGGCAACCGATGTTCGACTATTGATCGGTCTAAACTAGGCATCTCTGTATAATCCCAAGTGAAACAATCTTTATATTCTTTTAATAAGTCAATCAATTGCTGCTTACATTGGGAATCTAATTTAGCACTAATAAAAGTAGGCCTGGGCTTATTGCCATCGTCAACATCTAGTTCTAATAAATCATCAGCCGATGTGAACCCCTGTCCCAGTTTTCCATCATGGGTGAATCGATCCATTAAAACCCTTCTTCCGGACCGACTGCTTGGATCGGTGTAATGCGGTAATCAGCAACTTTGAGGAATTCTGTGTCCCAAGCTTCACCTGATATGCATCTGGTCTGCTCATAAGTTTCCGATTCTGCCGACGCAATAATCAATGGGGTCTCACTCCGGATGACTTCAATTTTGTCTCTGACCCACTGCACAAGGCTTTGGTGCATTGTAGAAGGAATACAACAATTAGCGTGGATCCAATCCCTGCCTAGGAGCAAGTTGTAGGTACCTTTGCCACTGATTACAAAAAATGTCATCGGCAAAGTTTTGCTGCCGATGGTTAATTCAACACATACGGCTCCCATAGCTGGCGACACGTTGCCTTCAAAATCTTTAAGCTTCATGTCCGTATTGACTAAGTCTTGGTCGCCTTTCCCACGCCTTTCCCAAGCTTCCTGAACATGATGTACAGCATTATGTTGATCGACGCTCCACCATCCACCAGCATCTTTGTTACGGGCTGCCCATCTACTTTGCCTTTAACGAACAGAGCTTTTAGGTGCTGCCTTTCACCATTGGTAGGCTTCTCAAAGACAGCCGCCATCGGATCCAACACCAATTGCGCCATTTCAGCAGCTTCTTCTTCGTCGCTGATAGGTGCCAAGAACTCCATCGGCAATATAACAACCATATTGATTTCTGCCGATGGATCCCTATCCTTGCGCTTTGGCCTCCATTGCTTTTCCCTTGAAGGATCTTCACCGTCATATAAGTCACTTTGGCGTTCGCGCTAGATTCTCCTTTTCTGAGTTTTCGTCAGACCCTTAGGGCACCACTGAGGAAGCTTGGTTTTCCAAATGGGCTGGCGCTGCCTTTCACCACTTGCATCAGCACCACTCCTGATGTCTGGTTCTCTGGAGAATATCTCTTCATCAGGCACTCTTGCATTGGCCATCTCCTGAAGCTCTTCTTGATCATCACGCCTGCCAAGCCTGTTATGCACGCTGAGCTTGCCCCCCAGTTGGTCATGTACTGACTTCTTTTCTCTGAGCGGCCTAGCATACCTGGATGTCCGATCGTCAAAGCAAGGCTTCTTTTCTGACCGATCAGTAGGATAGTACCCATTGCATTCAGGACAATTATCGGCAGTAGGTAGCTTGATGCCTTCTTCCTAGCAATGAACGAAGAAGGGACACTTCAAGTGGTCCTTATGCCGAAGCCACTCTTGATGCTCTTCTTCTTCCTGCTGATATCGCTCCTCACGCGATTGCCGATACTCTCGCCTTGGCTGCTTATGCATAATTATAACACCAGGAGCTCTCTTGGCACTGCTGCCTTCATCGGCAACTTTCTTGCCCTTTCTGTCATAGGCAAACCTCCTCTCATCATGCTCAGCTACTTGATGGTCAGGATCTACCAATGCATTCTTCCTGGCAGCTTCCGATGTCAGCACTTTAGTTTTTCCACTAGTTTCTACCATATTATTTGGAAACGGGTGCTGATCAATCTTCATCGGTTTCTGGACATTAGAATTTTCAAATTTGATTCGTCCAGATTCAATTTCTGACTGCAACTGCTGCCTAAATACCTTGCAGTCGTTGGTACTGTGCGAATTTGCATTGTGCCACTTGCAATACCTAATCTTTCTGAGCTCTTCGGCTGATGGAATTACTTGGTTAGGCGCCAACATCCTATCGGCCTTGGTGATATCAAAGGTGAACCTTTCAGCTTCCTTCTGGCCAAACGAACAAGACACAAATTTCTTATCCTTCACCCATTCGGCAGCGCCGATGCTTAGCTCTTCATCGGAATCCTCTTCTCGCTCAATGAAGGTCACCTTCTTATTCCAAGTCTTTCTAGGCTCAAAAGTCTTGATGTCTTGATCGGAAATTCTCTGCACAAGGTGGCTTAGACTTTCAAACTCTTGAGACGCATACTTATCTTTGATGTGCGGCAACAATCCTTGGAAGGCCAAATCTGTCAATTGTCGATCATCAAGCACCAAGCTGTAGCACTTATTCTTCACGTCTCGCAGCCTCTGGACAAAGCCCTCCACCGATTCGTCATTACGCTGCTTCAACTTGACCAAATCGGTAAGCTTCTTTTCATGTACGCCCGCGAAGAAATACTTGTGAAATTGTTTTTCTAGATCGGCCCAAGTAATCACAGAGTTCGGAGGCAACGAAATAAACCATGTGAACGCTGATCCAGATAATGACAATGAGAACAATCTCACCCTCAGTTCATCTCTGCTAGCATCTTCTCCACACTGGATAATGAAGCGATTGATGTGCTCCATTATTGACGTATCATCTTGGCCAGAGAATTTGGTAAAATCAGGCACCTTGTACCGATTTGGGAGAGGAATTAAATCATATGCTGGAGGATACGGTGTACGATAAGAATATGTATTAACCTTGGGTTTAATACCGAATTGTTCCTTCATCACTTCGGCGATCTTGACGGTCCAATATGCATCCTGCTCCTGCCGACTCATTAGCTGATTGTTGACTGGTGGAGCCGGCTGATGCGCCCCTTCAGGTCTTGGTAGAAGATGATGCGGAGTAGTTGTCACGGGCGCAACACAGTCATCTGGACGTTATGCATCGGCTGACTTACTGATGGATAATTTTGTACACTTACTGGGTTATGTTGTGTCATCATATTCATCGGTTGTTGTACCAATGCCCCATTCTAAGTGTTTGCTGGACTCCCATAATGATACATTAGTATGCCAGGCTGTTGAGCCGGCGGCTGATTGGTCCATCCAGGATTACAAATCATCGACATGGGACTTACCGATGACTGATAGCTAACTGGCACCTGCTGCTCCTGCACCTTAGAGTAATCGACAAATTGGTTACCTTGATGTGTTAGTACTCCGGCTTGAGGATTTACAACCATAGGTTGACTTCCAGTTGCTATACTGTGTTGCATCGGCACAAAATTCACCGATGGTGGCATCAGAGTTACTTTAGGAATCACCACCTGCAAATCTTCTGATGGCACTTGTACAGTTGGAGAAGACGTAGAGTGATGCATCATAGGGATCATCGGCTGTGATTGCATTGCCGATGCCATGGAGCCCTTCCAAGCTGAACTGTCTCTCTGCACTAGATTGGAACCAGCGGATGGATTTGAAGGCATACCGTAACCCCACCAGTTGGCAGGAGCTGGATGATTTTGGATAGCAGGTCCCGACATTGCCGACGCCACCGAATCTGCACTAAGCTTGGTGGTGCTTTCAGGACTTGGCCTTGGTGGTGTAGCCACATCGGTAGACAGATCCACGGGAGTGGAAGACGCCATTGGGGCTGTCGATGAGTTTATAGATGCCGATCTAGGTTGATGATATGCTGGACCAACATACTGAGGTGCTTGTCCTTCTTTGAAAGATTGCATAACAGCATTGTACATAGTATTGGACAGCACATTGGAGTGGCTAATTAATGCTTGATTTAAGGCAGAATTAACCATCTCTTGCAACTTACCAGGATTGACATCATACGTGACCTACCGTGGCAACAGCGGATCTTGCTTCTGGATGGCTTCGCCGCTCCTGCTTAGGCTGAAGGACTTCAGATACAATTGTTTGTACTCCTCCATAGCACGCTCCATAGCCAGCCTCTGATCATCTTTCAGATCGGCTTCGGAGACTTCGATGATGTTCCTTTTTTTTACGTCGGAGTTATCACCCATGATAGATGTATAATTATCCCACCGGGTGTGCCAAAAGAGGTGTTGACACAAAAAGCGTCAGGATCTGCGAACACCTCGGGCTATTACCCGAATTCGATATCCAAAGGTGTGCCAGTCGATTTGACCAGTTAATCGACAAGGACGATAACTAGAACAAAATCCAAACAAGACAATGACAATACGCCCGGATGTCACAACTCGGAATTGATTAGGATAACTAGAGCAGAGCTGAACGAGACAACAGCGATGCGCCCGGATGTCAAAGCTCAGATTACTCCCACGCGGAACTTGCAAGGGTTGGACGGAGATCAAGGAGATGCAGCCCATTGAAGCTTGAAGAACTCGTAGATAAACTAAGGCTAATGCAATAAAAGGCTAAATTGCAGTAAAGGTAAATAAGAGTAATTGATTTGTTTGATGTATTGATTGATATATATTTTTTTTCATGACCCCTAGGTACATATTTATACTCCAGCAATAGGAGTTGTAAACAGACACGACTTGCACCTTTCCTAAACAAAACAAACTCCTATTTTAAAGGAAATAACTGACTCGCGCAGGAGTCGGACCCAAATAACAATATTATTTTCCTAAACAGACACCTCTATTTTTAAGGAAACAAACGACTTGTGAAAGAGTCGGACTCAAACTTCTATAACAATACTGGTATAAGATCACCAGTTTCCTTATGTCTTCTCTCCGATGAAACTTTCCATCGGCAGACTCTTCAATCTGCAACTTCTTTTTATTGCCATCAGCAATCCCTTGCTGACGTCAACCGCCACGTTGCCCTGTGCCCATCGGCATCGTCACTCCATGCCTATCCGCATCGGCAATACTTCCCAATCAGTAACCTTGCACTTCTGGTAACTTGTCTTCACCAATTAATCCTTATCGGCAAGAGTCGTCCAGCTTCCATCGGCAACAAACTTATCCCTTTCGCAGCATTTACCCCCATCGGCAACACTAACTGATGACCTTCCGATGCCGATGGAAAACGGCTTCCCATCAATGCAAGTCTTGCCTCATTTGACACGTGCCGAAAAACGGTGTCAACAGAGTAATTGAAAAGTAGAATGATCAAGCCAAGTACTATCTCAAGCTCTTCACTTTACCTTCATCCTGGAGTTTTTCAAAGTTTTCAAAATAAAACTCAAAGTCTCTTTTGTATGACCCTCTCAAGTCTCTCTATATGTGGTATTTGTGGATCCTGACCAAGGCAACAATGGTGTTACGCCGTCTCTCAGAATATTATTTGGAATAGGCAAAGTAACAATGTGCCTTCTCTCTCACCCTATAACTAATAGGCAATATATGGAGTTCATAGGTGAGGATAAACATCGCATACATACTTGCAAAGCATATATTGTAAAGTCAAACAATGGATCCGGAGAAACATGGCATATAATCAAATCAAGATGCGCGTGTGTATGGGATATATGGTGGATGTATGAGGGTGGATATGTGGTGGATAATGGTGTATGGTGCATATATGAGGGTGTATGGTGGAAACCTAATTCTACTCTGCTCTTTTGGAACTTGGAATTTTTGAGAGAACATGGGATTGCTTGCTTTTTTTTAGAGAGGCAGGCATCTAAGTACCCATTGTTTTGATAGGACACTTGTCCATGTTTTACTCTCTTTATTTTTTTTATTTATATATTTTTTTGACAACCCCAAGTCTCTTTCTATAATAACACTTTTGAGAGATGATAACAAGGAAATCTTTGGAGCAGTTACATTTGTGGGAATGAAATATATGGATAGGTGGAGAACTGGAATATTTTTTGGTTACTTACTCCCAAGGTAGGAGTAGAGAATTTTTCTGGTGGATCTGTGACATATATTTGGATGCGTACTTCCAGGATAGAAGTAGCATATATGAGTGGAGTGTACGTGATCTTGATTTTAACAACATGACAAGTCTCTAAGGGTCAACAAAGCTTGACAAAACTCAATGCAAATACAAGCAGTAAATATGATAGTGAATGTTTTCCTAATCTACCAGGCATGTATATATGGCTGTGGTAGGAATTCAAGCTCTCGTCATACAGAGACTCATCATGTAATATTTTCAATTTTCAAAATATAAATTCTCCAGAACTCTAGTATTGCTAGGAACAAGATAAATAGTAGCTCAGACTTTTTCATATCATACCCATCAACTACCTAGACTTAGCTCAAGCATTCGCAACCCACAAGTTTCAGGTTCAGAGCAAATCTTATGTCAAAACAGTTATGTCTAAAACTCAGGAGAATTCAAGGTTGAAAACTAGGTACTTGAAAGGAATTACGGGAGAGCAACTATTCATCATTTCCATAGAGTTATCTTCATAGTTCTTCATTTTATTATTAGCAACCTTTAAACACACCTATTATTATTACTAAATAGAAAACTTTATTAAGGATAAAGTAGATAATGAAAAGTATCTAAGTTGTAACTCTTGTGATTAAGTGTGAACCTTCATGTGCTCACATTTTTTTTTGAATTTATTTATGTAACTAAGTAAACCTTAGTGAATAAGGATACTTACTTGGGTACATGGGGGTGCTCTCCCCCAAGCTGGATGTTGACATAGTCATTCATTTAGACAGTGTAGACTTACTTCACTTCTCTGAAACTTCAAAGATGATAGTTGATGTAGTTGTACTTTTCAATGTAGATGAAGTTATCTAATCCTATCTAGTCTTTCCAAATCCTGCTAAACTCAAATAGACAACAAAGCTCGTGGAACAGATTAAGCGTTAGCGGTAAACCATTTATGCCTTGATTGTCTAGAGCTTTGCAGAATTCGAATATTCAAATATATTTTTAGATTTTCAATTTTATATGCAAATGACTAATGCAATATTTTTTTTATGCCTCCACAGTAAATAGTTGGAAGACTTATTCGCATGGGGCTTGAAGGTTTTTCTTTTTATGATGCAATGCAGTGCAATGATATAGATATGCTATGATTAAGATGATAATGCAATGGATTATACTAAGGATGATATATATAAATAGTACTAGAAATATTTATGGAAAGCAAATATGCTAGAATGCAATGAAGAGGAAAAAAATATGCAGATAACTTACCGAGTTTACCTTTCGGAAATTTAGGTCTGTCGAACCGGATCTCTCTTCTGGTTCAAATGTCTTAAGGAGAATGATCCACTCCTGATGAATACTTGGATGTTTGCTCTTCTTGTGTTAGTGTTTCCGATGAAGTATCCTTCCTCTTCCACACTTTCTCAGTCTGAGGTTCTGCTTCTTCTTTCCTCTGTAGCAGGTGATACATCCTCTGTTGGTGGTACGACTTCTTTCTCAGGAGATTTCTTATCTTTATTATTGAATTAATCTTCATATCTTGTTAATTCTCCCAAATAGTTTGTCCATGCATCCTTGGTGGCTTGTTTCTTTTCTTCAGGAAATTGGAAATGGATCTCTCAAGATTTCATGGAGATAATTGCGCTGGTGTTGTTGAGGAAAGATCTTCCTCAAATGAGGTGGACTTCATCTTCATCTCCCATATCTTGAACCATGAAGTCGGTGGGAACATAGTGATCTCTGATCATGATGTCTTTTGTTATTCCTTCCAGAAATCAGAATGATTGGTCTGCTAGCTGTAGCTGCACATATGTCTGGTATAGTGGTCTACTGCCATATAAATGTTGGTAGGCCACCATAGACACTATATCACTGCTTGATCCAATATTACAGAATATCTTGTAGAATGTACTTTCCTTGATCTTGCAAACAATGGTAGGTACTCCTGGATCTCCCAGCTTAGCGAGGTATTGTGATAGAAGGAGTTGATCATACCTTCAATCAATAGTGCTAATTATCTGGGTCTTCTCTTTGTTATTTAGCTTTACTCTTCCTCCTTCTATTGTTGATGTTCTTCTTTCTTGTAACAACAGTTGTATCCTTGTAGATGTATGGCCTCTTAGGATGAGTAAGAGCCTTGAGTGTATGAAAGTGAATCTCTCCTTCTCATCCTTGATAGTGAAACAGATCTTGGCGCTATCCGTGTAGACGATAACATCATATGTTCTTACGAATGAGCGTCCCAAGATAATGAGTGCTTTCACATCTCTGCTTGTTTGTTCAATCACAAGATTTTACCCATACGAACGAGTGTCCAACTTGTATGCTGACATATTAAGGAATTCCTTGGGATAGCATAGTGTCTGATCTGCAAGCTTCGCATGATGTTGACACTTGCTCCAAGGTCACATACAGCTCCTTCAAGAACTCCATTGGGATAGCATAGTGTCTGATCTGCAAGTTGGCATGATGTTGATACTTGCTCCAAGGTCACATACCACTTATTTAAAAACTGTAAGCTCCACTGGAGATTGGAATGACAGGTCTCCCTGGATCTCCTTTCTTCATTGGTAGGGTGTCATCCACCCATGCTCTTGATGGCATGGTGAAGAAGTGTCCTGCTCATAGAAACAAGGTAGAGATCCAGTGCATGGGCTCTGCTGGTGGAAAAACACCAACAAAACCAAAAGTTTATTCATTCATCTCTAACCTAAATATATTTGAGCAAGATTGAGTTGTATTTTATTTAGCCATATAACATGAGCGATAAGTCCAGAGGATGAGCATGAATGTAGCATTTCATAAACACTTGGCATATTAGATCATTATGTCAAAATCGAGCTTCCACAGCGTTGCCTAAAAGCCCTCTGTGATGGACACTAGTTTTGTCCGCTGTGAAAAAATCCCATGAATTACCACAACGGACATTTTTCTATTTACCGTGGCGGGCTTTTTTTGCCCGCTGCGGTAAATCAATTTACCGCAGCGGAAATCTTAAGACGTCCGCTGCGATAAATATCCTATTTACCGCAACAGAAGTCTTAAGAGGTCCGCTGCAGTAAATCAAGGCCCAGCCCAAAAATCAGGCGAGCCCAATAACACGTCTACGTATAAATTCAGCTCTAGGGTTTCATTCACACTCCCTCGACCGCCGCCTCGCTCCACGACCGCCGCCTCCCGACGCTCCCCATCAAGCGCCCGGACTCCTCGCCCCCATCCTCCTCCTCACCGGACTCCTCGCTCCCATCCTCCTCCGCCTCCCCGGACTCCTCCGATCCGCTCCGTGCTTCTGCGCCCGGCAGTGGCGGCGGCGGCGGCGGATCCGATGAGCTCCGCTTCCTGCAGGGCCTTCTCGGCTGCGCGGGAGTGGGGTCGCGGCGCGAGGTCACTGAGGTGGGCAGCAGCGCCGGCTCGCGGCGGAGCGCGGCTCGGGGTCGCGGCGGACACATCGCAGGGTCGTGGCGGCGCGTGTGCGGGCGGGGGCTGGAGACGGCGCGGCGCGGGCGGGGGCTCGATGCGGCTCGTGCACGGGGTCGCGGCGGCGCGTGCGAGCATGGGGTCATGGCGGAGCACGTCGTGGCGGCGCGTGGCGTGGGCCCATTGATGGGATCGGCGGCGGCGCTAGGGTTTCGTCGGCTGCCTGGGATCTAGGCCCAGATCGTAGCCCATATGGGTTTTCTTTTTCTTTTTCTTTTTTTTGTTTGTTTGAAACTATTTACTGCAGCGGGCGTTCTAATGTGCCCTCTGCGGTAAATCAATTTACTGCAGCAGGCAAACGCGCCCGCCGCGAGAAGGCCACGATTTACCGTGACCTTAGCATCGCAGCGGACGCGTTTGCCTGCTGCAAAATACTAATTTCGCCCGCTGCGGATGTTCTTTTTTGTACTAGTGGATTGCTTTAACACATGGAAATATTGTCTATAAATATGTATCAATTAAGCTTATCATCTTCCCAAAGTTAGATGTGTAACATTTTAGCCCATATGGTTAATACTATGATATTAAGAAGTGGTACTAGGATCAATCTAACATGTTGAGTTAATCAGTTTGGATCATGTAAAGTTTCCACTCAAACATGTTTAGATCTTTATTTATGTGAATACCAAAATCAAAGAAAAACTTCTAGAGTGGTGATTACTTACCTTTACCTTTGTCATTGAAGAATAATGGCATTGTATCCGTCATGGAAGCTCCCTTGATCAACTGGTTGTGCATTAACAACTTATCTTCTTATTCAACTCTACTCTCATCCTTGTTCTTCTGATCTTGACATCTCTATTGGTCTTCTCTTGAAGTTTTGTTCACCCTCTTCCATGGAATTGAGCGGTTGTAGATTTGTTTTTGTCTTCTCCTTGCTCCATGGAATTCATCTATGATGAATTAGTTGCGTTTCTCTTGTGAAGGTTGTTGAAGATGTGTTTCTCTCTTTATCTTTAGTGTGAGTTCATCTCAGGACTTCCCCAATTGATATTGAAAGTTTTCCTGCAGGGGTTAGTCTAACAAAATATCCAATATCTACTCTAGTATACTATCGGTTCAAAAATCAACCTAGACACCACGTCTAATTTGATTTAGGAGGACATTTTAACCTAAGCACTACACTTAAATTAAAAAGCCTTTAGAAGTAATATCCAACTACCTTTAAACTAAGCACCATGCATAATTTAAAAGGTGTATGAATATACTTCAAAATCTAAACATATACTATAGAAGACAAAGGTAGCATGAAAGTATTATATATATTTACTCAAGTGACGATAAAAGAGCATGATTAGCAATTTAGTAGTTTGAGCATGCCTTAAAGGTAGGTACAAATAAGATGACGTAGCAACATGGCAAAAGGTGTTTTTATGATGGGTTATCCCCAAGCTTGAATTTTGCAAAAATCAAGATTGGATGAATAAAATTCAATGTTGCATAATAATTGGTTGGGCATACCTTATTCTTGTCATTCCTTGAGTCTTTCTGCTCTATACCTGGAAAGGTTAGTGAAAAAATACCGAAAGGAATATAATAATATATTTCTATGCTCATTTTACAAGGGAAGGCAACATAAAGGTGAACACTTATGTTAGGATCTCAGAGGTGTTAGCTTTAGGACACTAAGCTAGTTCTAGGGAAACCTTTCAAGATATGTTTCTAGTGACATGGTTTCCGTTCTATTACCTATCTCAAGATTTACACAACGAGATCTACAAAATTTATGATAAACATATGCATCGACAACCACCCTTTTCAAGTATTTGTAAACAGAAAGAGTGAGGGTGTTGAAGATGTCATAAATGGTAATGAAGAGACCAATGCGTTTGGGAGATGTCTCATATGAGCATGGGTTTAAAGATATAGTTATGGAATACATTCCATGCTCATTGATATCATCTTCCTCTCCAATCTCTATGGTTGATTCTTCATGTAAGTTCAAAATTCCACTTCGATTGATAACTCTCAAATTGGTCTTGTTTGGGGCCTCCTCTATACTTGGATAATTCATATTTCCAAATGGATTTAAAACTAAACCAAGCCTAGAGAAAGATTGCTCCCAAACCATGGCTATACAAGCAGGGCGAAGCTCATAGCCATTTATAAGAATAGGGTGAAAAGATAATGGAGTCTCCAACAAGTCGCCCTTTGGAGTAAAGTATTTATAGCTTTGGTAAGATGAATATGGTAAGGTGAGAAAGATGGTAAAAAGGGAAAAGTAAAAAGGTAAACGGATGACTTGGTTCGAAACTAGCACAGCTACTGTTCCCCGGCAACAGCGCCAGAAAGCTTGTTGGTATTTCTTAACGCACACAGATAAATCCGCAAGCGCACGGATACCGCTGTAGCTTTCACCCGAGAGTATTCCAAAAGGGTATCGATTTCCACGGGGAACGTGAAGTGTACTAGATAAGAACTAAGAGCATCCAAGGGTAGATAAGATAACTGGGTAGAGAGATTTTAGAGTTTTCTAAGGGGGATATCTAATCAAAGGTCCACGATACTCTACGTACTTCGGAGCAACAGTACCTTCCCGACTCTCGATAAAGACTGGGAGAAAGGTAGTCGGGAGAGGCTGCCAAAAGCTCTACGAAAAGACCAACCCGAATGTGGTGGACTACAAAGGCCTTATAGAGTTGTCACCCCTGGGGTACCACAACTATCCGTAGGATTGGGCGCAAACTCAGGTAAACTCTAGTCTAGACACCACGTCTACACTATCGCTTACTACTCTAATCCCATGAAAATTAGAGCACTTAATACGAGCGGAGATCCCGTAAATAGAATAAAGTAAGAACTAAAATAAGATACTTAGAAATAATAAATGAAGAATCTGGAGATTGCTCAGAACTAGATGCTGCAAAGGTACAATGTTGAGGAAGATCCGACAGATCCAGCTCCTCCTAGCTCTCTCCTTCTCTCTCTCACCTCTAATTACAACTATATGAAATAGAACTAGAAGAACTAGATCTAGACAACTAGAGGGACCTCTCTCCTTCTCTACATCTAATTGAAACCCTGGCTTTTGCTCTGGAGAAGAATAATGAGATGAGATGATCCTCGGGGGGGTCAGGGGCCTTCCTTATATAGCCTCCTTAAATGAACGTGGACCGTTGGATCAAACCGACCTTAAGCGAGTGGTTTAGATTCATCCTCAAAGGCGGTCGACCGCGATCCGCAAGACTGGTGCTGATTGGTTGCATGGCCAGGGCGGGCGCCCTACCCCTGTGATGAGGACATCAACACCACACCAACACCATCTCCAGCACCACTTGGTCCTATTACTCGTGCTCGTGCCCGTGAACTCAATCATCAAGTAAGTTTATTCTCAAACTCTTGTCCATTATATTTAGACAATGGAGACACGTGCACTCTTGTTTTGCTCAGTAACAATGTAGAGGATCAGCGGGACACGGGATGGGCGCTAGCTGGATTTGGACTGCAGGACAGCACCAACATGTGATGGATGCCACGACTTCATACAGACTCCGATTGGGACATTTTCGCACTTTTTGGAAAGCTTATCAAGTCTACTTTCCAGCGGATCCAGAAGCATGGCTATACCTTATCATATGCGTCCAGAGTCATCATTTTTGTACCGAGACCTTTTCTGTCCACCGGTGCTACATCACCTTATTTTGGGCCTGTGGCCCATGTATCAAGTTGGGTCCATTAGGGACGCGTCCTAGGGTTTGAGAACGACCCCAACACCCTTGTGGTCGTCCTCCCAACTCCTTATAAGTCTTTAGAGCCGCCACAAATAGTTTAGGTTTTGTTTCGTCGAGTTAGCTATTGCTACGGCCTTTCAACGCGCGTATTGGATCAACCGTCCGTCTGATTGTCATCAGAACCTCACCATATTGTGTTCTCAGATTGAAACCTTCATATTCATCTTGCAATTGAGTGTTTGTTCATCTTATTCTTGCTGGTTCTTCGATTGCTTGCAGGACGGGAGCCCTAGTGGCTGGTTGTCGCGCCGCAAGATCACGGCAGCCATCGGAGGTGGTGTATCGGTTGCTAAGGCGCAGCGTCCTTGGACGGTTGTAGTCGAGCCGTGAACGTCATCTCCATCCACCAATCGAGTTATCCACCAACTCTCATCGAAAGATCGGACTGCGAACCCTACGGGTCGTCATCAGTTGGTATCAGAGCAAGGTTTATCGGTGAGAGACTTCCAATTCTTCACAAAAATTTTTTTCCTATAGTCCAGAAAAGCCAAAAAAAATAGTAGATTAGTTTTCCGTAATCCCATAAACCGTTAAGCCTTTTGCTAGTACTACTTAGTTAGGGCTTGTTGAGTCATCAGTTGCATCGGTTGTGTCGAGTTGCTGGTTTTAGTTATAGTCCTTTAGAGTTTCGAGTTCTTGTCACGTTCTAGTCCGAGTCTAAGTAGATTTCGTTACTGTCAAGTTCGAGTCCGAGTACTACCCTGGTATTCGTGGCTGTCCAGTTCGAGTTTGAGTTGTTTTCTGGAATCGAGTCCGAGTACTACCCTGGTATTCGCTGCTGTCACGTTCGAGACGGAGTTGATTTCGGGAATCAAGTCCGAGTACTACCCTGGTATTCGCTGCTATAAATTACCTCCGTCCAAGTTGTTTTCCATAATTAAGTTCGCGCACTACAAGTCGGGACTACAAGTTTCATACCATATTACAGCGAAGCTTACTTTAGAGAGAGAGAGAGAGAGTGTGTGGTGGTTTGCTCTTTTAACATCTATTTGTTCATATAATCAGTTTTGAGGATCCCTGAAAAAAAAGAAAAAAAAAAGAAAAAAAAAGCAAAAAAAAAAGCAAAAAAAGGCAAAAAAAAAAGAAAAAAAAAAGAAAAAAGGGGGCTGATCTTTGTGTTTCCCTCCTTTGGATAGGTGGTTTTTGTGAGTTCCTTTGTGTCCAGGCTCGCGTCTCTAGCACGGTCTAGGCTAGGACCAGCACAGTACCACCTTTGAACGATTATTCAACTTGCTTTTGTGACTAACGTGGTGCTAGTATCTATCCTTGTCCATAACATTGGCCACCTACAGCTCCACATATTCGACTACAACTTGACAGGTGTTGTGCTACGGTACCGATACATTCACTTCCAAGGTTGCAGGCTTGCTGGTTGTTGACCCCTCTTGTTTGAGCAAGGTAAGAACTGGTAAGAGCTTGAGAAACAGGTTGAGAGCGAATGCCTTGCTGTAGCTACATCCTAATAGTTGTAGGGCTTTTATTTCTTCACCTGTTTTCTTGTTGTTCTTGTCTTCTAAACCATGTCAGGAACAGAGGATAATAACAACATGCCGCAATCTCCACGCACCAAGGGCATCATTCAACATTTTACAAGGCAAGTGCAGCTGCATACAGAAGGACTCGATGGAGATTTACAGGTGACCAATGACAAGATTGGGCAACTAGAGGCCGCCCAACTTGCCACCACCACCAAGCTTACAGGAGTCGAAGCATCAGTTGCTCGTATGGACAAAAGCCTTGCCGCTCTTCTCCGTCGTTTTGATGACTTCCACACAAAAGGCAAGGGTCAACATAATGACACCCACAAGGATGAGGAGCGAGTCGAAGATAATGACGAGGATGCTTACTCTGGTGATATGGACCTTGATAACAATGACCTTAGTGATCGACATCGCCTACGCTTTAATCGGAGAGGTATGGGTCACCGTCGACGTGAGGTACATAATAACAATGATGCTTTCAGTAAGATTAAATTTAAAATACCTCCTTTTGATGGTAAGTATGATCCTGATGCATACATTTCATGGGAAATTGCTGTTGACCAAAAGTTTGCATGCCACGAATTTCCTGAGAATACACGTGTTAGGGCTGCTACTAGTGAGTTTACTGACTTTGCTACTGTATGGTGGATAGAGTATAATAAGAAAAATCCTAATAACATACCACATACTTGAGATGCTTTAAAAAAAATCATAAGGGCTAGATTTGTTCCTTCTTACTATGCACGGGATTTGCTACATAAACTGCAACAACTAAGACAAGGTGCTAAAAGTGTAGAAGAGTATTATCAAGAATTACAAATGGGTATGTTGCGTTGTAATTTAGAGGAGGATGAGGAACCTGCTATGGCAAGATTTTTCGGTGGGTTAAATCGTGAAATTCAGGACATCCTTTCATATAAAGAGTACACTAATGTAACCCATTTGTTTCATCTTGCTTGTAAAGCTGAAAGGGAAGTGCAGGGGCGACGTGCTAGTGGTCGGAATAACTTTTCTGCAGGGAAGACAAATTCATGGCAGTCCCGCACACGTGCTACTATGCCATCCTCAAGTGACAAGCCTAGTGCTACTCCCACAAATTCAGTAGTCAAGACAGCCCAGAAGCCTAGTGCAAGTGCTTCGTCCGTAGTATCGACAGGTAGAACGAGAGACATTCAGTGTCACCGGTGCCAGGGATATGGACATGTGATGCGTGAGTGTTCCAGCAAGCGCGTTATGGTCGTCAAAGATAATGGTGAGTATTCGTCCGCTAGTGATTTTGATGAAGATACACTTGCATTGCTTGTCGCTGACCATGCAGGTAGTGAAGAATGTATAGAAGAACATATTAATGCAGGTGAAGCCGACCGCTATGAGAGCCTCATTGTACAGCATGTGCTTAGTGCACAAATGGAGAAGGCAGAGCAAAATCAGCGACACACGTTGTTCCAAACAAAGTGTGTCATCAAGGAGCGTTCATGTCGCATGATCATCGATGAGGGTAGCTGCAACAACTTGGCAGGCGGTGACATGGTGGAGAAGCTTGCGCTTACCACCAAATCACACCCACATCCATATTACATTCAATGGTTAAATAACAGCGGTAAGGCAAAGGTAACTAGACTTGTGCGAATCAATTTTTCCATTGGATCCTATAAAGATGTGGTTGAATGTGATGTTGTGCCTATGCAAGCTTCTAATGTGCTGCTAGGCCGACCTTGGCAATTTGATAGAGATTCTATGCATTATGGTAGAACAAATCAATATTTTTTTCTATACCATGATAGAAAAATTGTGTTGCATCCTATGTCCCCTGAAGCTATTATGCAAGATGATGTAGCTAAAGCCTCAAAAGCTAAAAGTGAGAGCAATAAAAATGACCAATCTGTTGCTGATATGAAAGAGGAGATAAAATTGACAGGAAATTGTTTGCTTGCTACTAAATCTGATATTAATGAGTTGAATGCTTCCACTACTATTGCTTATGCTGTAGTATGCAAAGAGGTATTGATTTCCCTTCATGATATGCAGCGTTCTTTGCCTCATGCTGTCGCTAACGTTTTGCAGGAGTATTCGGATGTGTTCCCAAGTGAAATACCATCGGGCCTGCCACCACTTCGAGGCATTGAGCACCAAATTGACCTGATTCCTAGTGCCTCATTGCCCAACCGTGCACCATATAGGACCAATCCAGAAGAAACAAAGGAGATTCAGCGTCAAGTGCAAGAACTCCTTGGCAAAGGTTACATACGTGAGTCTCTAAGTCCTTGTGCTGTTCCGATCATTTTAGTGCCTAAGAAAGATGGATCGTGGCGTATGTGTGTGGATTGTCGGGCTATTAATAATATTACTATTCGATATTGTCATCCAATTCCACGATTAGATGACATGCTAGATGAATTGAGTGGTGCTGTTGTGTTTTCCAAAGTGGATTTGCGTAGCGGGTATCATCAGATTCGCATGAAATTGGGAGATGAATGGAAAACTGCTTTCAAAACTAAGTTTGGTTTGTATGAGTGGTTAGTCATGCCTTTTGGGTTAACTAATGCACCTAGTACCTTCATGAGATTGATGAATGAGGTTTTGCGTGCTTTCATTGGAAGATTTGTTGTTGTTTATTTTGATGATATATTAATTTACAGCAAATCTATGGAAGAACATATTGATCATTTATGTGTTGTTTTTAAAGCTCTACGGGTGGCACGTTTATTTGGTAACCTTGATAAGTGCACCTTTTGCACAGATCGTGTTTCTTTTCTTGGCTATGTTGTTACTCCACAGGAAATTGAGGTTGATAAAGCCAAGGTGGACGCTATACAGGGTTGGCCAGTACCAAAGACTATCACCCAAGTGCGGAGTTTTCTAGGACTTGCTGGGTTCTATCGTCGCTTTGTGCAGGATTTCAGCACCATTGCTGCACCATTGAATGAGCTTACGAAGAAGGGAGTCATGTTTTCTTGGGGAACCCCACAAGAGAATGCCTTCAACATGTTGAAAGATAAGTTGACAAATGCGCCTCTTCTCCAACTTCCTGATTTTAATAAGACTTTTGAACTTGAATGTGATGCTAGTGGAATTGGATTGGGTGGTGTTTTGTTACAAGAAGGTAAACCCATTGCATATTTTAGTGAGAAACTAAGTGGGCCTCTTCTGAATTATTCTACTTATGATAAGGAATTGTATGCTCTCGTGCGAACAATAGAAACATGGCAGCATTATTTGTGGCCCAAAGAATTTGTTATTCATTCTGATCATGAATCCTTAAAGCATATTCGTAGTCAAGTAAAACTGAACCGTAGACATGCTAAGTGGGTTGAGTTTATTGAATCTTTTCCTTATATCATTACGCACAAGAAAGGGAAAGAGAATATCATTGCTGATGCTTTGTCTAGGAGATATACTTTATTAACACAACTTGACTATAAGATCTTTGGTTTGGAAACAATTAAACAACAATATATACATGATAATGATTTTAAAGACGTATTGCTGCAATGTAAGGATGGAAAAGCATGGAATAAATTTGTTCTAAATGATGGCTTTGTGTTTAGAGCTAACAAGCTATGCATTCCAGCTAGCTCCGTTCGTTTGTTGTTGCTTCAGGAGGCGCATGGAGGTGGCTTGATGGGACATTTTGGAGCAAAGAAGACAGAGGACATATTTGCTGGTCATTTCTTTTGGCCAAAGATGAGGAGAGATGTGGAGAGATTTGTTTCTCGCTGCATGACTTGTCAAAAGGCGAAGTCGCGATTAAATCCACACGGTTTGTATATGCCTCTACCTGTTCCTAATGCTCCTTGGGAAGATATTTCTATGAATTTTGTTTTGGGATTGCCAAGGACTAGGAAGGGTCGTGATAGTGTTTTTGTGGTTGTGGATAGATTTTCTAAGATGGCACACTTTATACCTTGTCATAAAACTGATGATGCTACACATATTGTTGATTTGTTCTTTCGAGAAGTTGTTCGTTTGCATGGTGTGCCAAATACAATTGTTTCTGATCGAGATGCTAAATTTCTTAGCCATTTTTGGAGAACTTTATGGGGTAAATTGGGGACTAAGCTTTTATTTTCTACCACATGTCATCCCCAAACTGATGGTCAAACTGAAGTTGTGAATAGAACTTTGTCTACTATGTTAAGGGCTGTTTTAAAGAAGAATATTAAGATGTGGGAAGATTGTTTGCCTCATATTGAGTTTGCTTATAATCGTTCATTGCATTCTATTGATTTAATGCCTCTACCACGTGCTCCTATTGATTTAATGCCTCTACCAACTTCTGAACAATTGAATTTTGATGCTAAGCAACGTGCTGAGTTGATGTTACAATTGCATAAAACAACTAAAGAAAACATAGAGCGCATGAATGCTAAGTATAAGCTTGCTGGTGATAAAGGTAGAAAGCAATTGATTTTTGAACCTGGTGATTTGGTTTGGTTGCATTTGAGAAAGGATAGGTTTCCTGAATTGAGAAAATCTAAATTGCTACCTAGAGCTGATGGACCATTTAAAGTGCTAAAACGTATTAATGAGAATGCATATAAGCTTGATCTTCCTGTAGCTTTTGGGATTAGTCCCACATTTAACATTGCAGATTTGAAGCCATATTTGGGAGAGGAAGATGAGCTTGAGTCGAGGACGACTCAAATGCAAGAAGGGGAGGATGATGAGGACATCAACACCACACCAACACCATCTCCAGCACCACTTGGTCCTATTACTCGTGCTCGTGCCCGTGAACTCAATCATCAAGTAAGTTTATTCTCAAACTCTTGTCCATTATATTTAGACAATGGAGACACGTGCACTCTTGTTTTGCTCAGTAACAATGGAGAGGATCAGCGGGACACGGGATGGGCGCTAGCTGGATTTGGACTGCAGGACAGCACCAACTTGTGATGGATGCCACGACTTCATACAGACTCCGATTGGGACATTTTCGCACTTTTTGGAAAGCTTATCAAGTCTACTTTCCAGCGGATTCAGAAGCATGGCTATACCTTATCAGATGCGTCCAGAGTCATCGTTTTTGTACCGAGACCTTTTCTGTCCACCGGTGCTACATCACCTTATTTTGGGCCTGTGGCCCATGTATCAAGTCGGGTCCATTAGGGACGCGTCCTAGGGTTGGAGAACGACCCCAACACCCTTGTGGTCTTCCTCCCAATTCCTTATAAGTCTTTAGAGCCACCACAAACAGTTTAGGTTTTGTTTCGTCGAGTTAGCTATTGCTACCGCCTTTCAGCGCGCGTGTTGGATCAACCGTCCGTCTGATTGTCATCAGAACCTCACCATATTGTGTTCTCAGATTGAAACCTTCATATTCATCCTGCAATTGAGTGCTTGTTCATCTTGTTCTTGCTGGTTCTTCGATTGCTTGCAGGACGGGAGCCCTAGTGGCTGGTTGTCGCGCCGCAAGATCATGACAGCCATCGGAGGTGGTGTATCGGTTGCTAAGGCGCAGCGTCCTTGGACGGTTGTAGTCGAGCCGTGAACATCATCTCCATCCACCAATCGAGTTATCCACCAACTCTCATCGAAAGATCGGACTGCGAACCCTACGGGTCGTCATCACCCTGGGCCCGCTCACCTTCTCGTTTCTTCCCGCGTCTTTTGGAACCCTCTAGAGTATAGAAAATCCTGCGGTTGATAATTATCTCTATGTAAACATGACATGTGGGCCTTTCCTTAGTATTTCCTAATAACCCCTGCAGAAACAGACATTCACCAAAACTCGTGGAATTCTATCAGTATAAACCCTAATTCTAGCTAGTGGTTTCATTTAGATCCTTTTCCTTGTTTAGTTGATGGTTAAAATTGGTACTTAAGGACCGTCAACACAGACGTAATACAATAATTTAATTTACATTAAAGCAACGGAATTTAAAAGTAATATTACAAACCATAAGTTTTGAAAACATAACTTAAGTGTCATACGAATATATTACATCAAGCTAGTGATAAAGAGTTTATCTCACAAACAAACGAAGTACTCTGCCCATGAGTCAAGCAACTAAGTTTAATCCTCATTATCCTCAATGCTAACTACGGTCATGCAGCATGGGGCTACACAGACCGAGGGTTCAACATCATCTGCTACAAGGGTTAACAAACCCTGAGTACGGGAGTACTCAACAAGTCTTACCCGACAAATAAATTGTGGTGAATATATAACAGTATGAAAGTCATAGGATTCAAGGTGGGGTTTTGCAAGAATCAAGTATTTTTGCATAAATGAGCATTTATAAAACAATTGAAATTGATTTAGTTCTTATAAAAGTTACTCAAGTACCGATCTGAATGTTTTGATCGATAACGAGGCAACAACCATCTCCCAAAAAGGAATCATCATGTATCTAGTTTAAGTTTCATTAACTATGTTGAAAAAGAAAGAGTCGAGTCTCCATAACCGAGGAGCACGACGTTTCGAATCGATTAAACCCAGCTGGGGCTTCCCAACCACATGCTATATGTAGCACTAAAGCACACATATAACTACCTTTCCCTAGATCCTCCAGCCAAGACCGGGGTTCCGCCACCCGAGAGCATAGTACACCTCCACCCGGCTCCACGAACCAGGAGGGTACACACTACTCTTGCCATCTCACCACTCCCAGTGCGGATTAACCGTTCTTAAGACTGGAATAGCCAGAGTCCAGCTTCCCGAAGTATATGATCGGTACTCCTTCTCGCTCAATATCAAGATCAATGGACGGTCCCTAATGACACAGGCGGAAAGAACCCGCTCATCAGTCGCTACTGATGGCTCCCAAACATAGTGTCCGCCCGGTCCTGATTATTACTTCCATCAAAACATTCCTTTCTCAAAAGTACATAACCATTTGCCGCAGCAATACGTTATGTGTAGATGACCGAAAATCATGTACTAGTTGTTTGTTCTAAGCATACTAAGCAGCGATAGTAACTTGCGTATTTAAAACAGGTATCAAGGTAAGGAATTAAATACTTCAAGGATAAGTCTACGCATCAAGTAGGAATTTGATAGAATAGTAATCATGCAATAATTAACCATAAGTGTATTTAAAAAAAACTTTGAAATACAAGGTAGGGTTTAAATGCACCGGGGCTTGCCTTGGTTTGCAGGATAAACAGTCTCTGGTTCAGTACCACATATATCAAAACCAATTTTGTAATGTTGATTATCCAAACCAATTATATGATGGACCTTTCCACCAACAATCACTAGTACAAAATTGATTTTGCGAGACACCACCCAAAACTTAACCAAGCCGGGCATAAAATTCAACTGTCTCCAAAAAGCTGGATTATTAACCGAGACACTCATTTTTATTTACCGAGGCGGTCAGAAAATTACCACCTCCAAAAATCTATTAACCGAGGCGGGCGTTTATAATAGGCCCACCTCCAAAAATACCTCCATTTATGGAGGCAGACCTGTTATAAAGCCCGACTCGGTTAATAGTGGCCGAGGCCCAATCGGCCAATTAACTCACCCATATATATAAGCAACACTTAGGTTTTCAACATCACTTCCCCACCCCTCCGCCAGCAGCCCCAGTCCACTCGTGTGCGTCGCCCCCAGCCGCGCCGCACCTGCACGGTGCCCCTCCTCTTCCCTCCCCGAGGCTTCCCTCCCCGATGGCGTGGCCTGGCGGCGCTCCTCCCTCCCCGGTGGCCCCTCTCCCTCTCTCTCCTCTCCTCCGTCCCTACCTACCCACCTCGGCGGCTCGGAGGCTTGGCGGCGCCCCCTCCCTGGCGGCTCGGCAACATGCCGGGAGCTTCCCCGACGACGGCGGAATGCGGGACGGGCGCGTGCCCTCTCCCCTCCCGACGGCGGCGACGCGTGCTTCCCTGAGAGCGGCAGCGTGGGGCGGTGCGTCCTCCCTCCCCTCCCCCGATGGCAGCAGCGCGGGACAGGGCGTGCGCGGGCGGGGTGGGGCGTTCTCCCCCGACAACGGCGGCGAGGGTGATGGGGCCAGCTCGCCCTGACGGCGGCGGCGCGCTGGACGGGGCCGGCTCACACCGGCGGCGGCGTGAGACCCAGATCGAGGCCCGGTAAGCGCTGGGCTTGTGGGCTTTTTCTTTTTTTATGATTAACCGAGGCAAGCATTTGGACCGCCTCGGAAAAGGTCTTATTTTCCGAGGACTTTCATTAGAGGCGGTTGCTGTTGCCCGCCTCCAAAAATGAAAAATGCCCGCCTCGCAAAAGCTTTATGTACTAATGAATAGGATTATCTACACGATAATGATATGCTTATATGATGCTTAAATGTAAACATCATGCTTTAACAAACACAAAACACAAGGCTAAGTGATGACAAATCAAGATTAATAATCTTTAGTACAACTTACCTTCACTAAGGAAATAAAACTCAGTTCATTAAGTAATTAACCAATTCATATTAAATTAACTAATTAATTTAATAATTATGTCCAAAAGAACTAACACTCAACATCACATCAAATGACATGTTCATATCTTTGTTTGTCACTGAACAATGACACATGCTTAATCAAACAATTCAAAGTCACCCAAATCCTATAGTGATTAGGATTTCTAATGATTTTATTAATTATTTATTAATTAACTAAATAATCAAGTTTCAAAAGTTTGTCCAATGGACATCAAACTTTTTGTAAAGCAAGGTATAGTTACATATATGTTTTATAATTATTTTCATGATTTTTGTAATTATACACTAAGCATGAAAAATCATTGAAAATGACTTTTCTAATTAGACATTTTTACAAAATTAAAAATGTACTGAACAGTAGCATATTATATTTTTATTAAATAATACACATATCAAAGAGTATACACAATTAATTTCATGATTTATGGATATATAGAAAAATAGATTAAAAAATAGCAAAACACACTACTATTCATATTCAGAAAAAATAGAAAATTAAACCCATTGAGCCACTGACCGCTGGGACCGTGCGTCAGCGACCCAGAGCAGGACAGCAGCGCCGACGACAAAAGACTGCGGCGGAGCGTCGCCGTCGACGAGTCTTACGGCCAACCGAGCACAACCACATGCTCAGCAAGGCAATCCGCATCTACTGCACCTATCCGCCCATGTACAAATCAGCTCTAATCACTATACCGTCGGCAATGGCGGACGGTTGTGCCCTGCCGGAACTATGCCGGACACATCAGCTATCCGCTGCCCAAATTAAGCTCAGCAATTGATTCAGCATACTAACATGAGTCGTTCAAGCCACTAAACCAAGTCACGGATCAATAGCAACGATAGATCGACGAGCGCAGCCATGGCAGCGATGGCGACCACGTCGGAGCTACGCGGGTAGCTCGAATCAAAGCAGAATAAAGTAAACCAATTCGCCCAAAATGACTACATGCTCACCCTAAAACTAATGAGCACGCTAACAAGGATCTAGGTGCACTGTAATGGTGAGTTCGACGGTGCGGCAGATCGACGGAGACGGTTTTTTACGACGAGGACGTGTTCCCGGTGATCAAGACTGCCAAAGGTGAAATCAAGAGACGCAACATGATCAGTGAGGTTCAAAGAGTAATAAACACAAGTTTAATTGAAGAATGAGCCCCTGTGTGGCCAAGAACACCACAAACCGATCGCGACGGCAATCCACCGGAGTTGAGAAAAACGATCCGATGCCGAGCGAATCAAAGAACTCCAGCTACAACCAAGTAGTTCTGGAGGTAGAGGGATCTAAGGTGAACACAACAGAGTGCTTGGTTGACGGTGGTAGAGGATAGGTTAGACGAACAAGCTCGTCGGAGTGGACGTGTGCATGCGGTGGCGGAAACAGGGAATAAAGGATCGACCCGTTCTCGGTGCTAGGGTTCTTATAGATGCTAAGGATGGATGGATAAGGATCGCAGCGTCGCCGCGAAGGTCGTGGAAGCAACTGCAGGTGCGTAGAAGGTCGGAGAAGGACGGCAAAGGTCGGCGACACCGAGCTTCCAGGCGTCGAACACCATGGGTGGACGACAGCTGTCCTCGTGGCACTGTTCACCTTATTCACAAAACTGCCACTGGTTTTATTTTGCAAATTAGACCGTCTTCTAGGTGTTTTCAGAAAAAAGTGCCAACATGAAAGTTGTTTCAAATTTTATAATCTACAACTTTGTCAATACCCACATTTTCATATTCGGCTTATTTTCAAAATACATATTTGGAATTTGAATTCAAGTTTGAATTGAATTACCCCCTTTATCATAACTCTATATTTTTGAATAAAACTTCAAAATCTTCCAACACAACTTTTATTAGATTTATTAAACTCTACAACTTTGCTTTAACACTCATATGCCAATTCTTTATATTTTTTAATTTCATATTTGAGTTACTATTTATTCCCCTCTAATGAGGGTTTCTGGATTTTTATTTTAAACCCAACATTTGGAATACATCACAATCAATCACAAACTAGCTAAAGCACATACAAATAAATTTGTTTTAGTTCAATGCACAACAAGGTTCTCAAATCACATGAAAGATTCTTAATGCATATGATGACTGTTGACGGTCCTTAAATACCAAATTCAACCGTCAACTAAACAAGGAAAAGGATCTAAATGAAACCAATAGCTAGAAATAGGATTTATACTGACAGAATTTCACGAGTTTTGGTGAATGTCTATTTCTGCAGGGGGATATCAGGAAATATGAAGGAAATGCCCACATGTAAGCATTACATAGAGATAATTATCATCCGCAGGAAAAAGAACAATATAGAAGGGTCAAGAAGGCGCAGGAAGAAAGGAGAGGCCGAGCGGGCCCAGGGACAGGGCGCCCACCCTACCCCCTGGGGCGGCCATCCTAGGTCAGAGCCCAATGAGGCTCTACCTTGTGGACCCTCTCTCCACTGCTTTTGAGGTTGCATCTAAGCCCTCCATTAAGGTGGGTTTGATCTGACGACCGACATTCATTTGAGGAGGCTATATAAGGAAGGCCCCCTGACCCTAAGGAAGTGAGCCCCTGAAACCCTAATTTATTATTCATCTCAAGAGGAGAGGTCCCTGATCAAGCCCTAGAGCCACCACATCAACTAGATCTCTAGTTTAGCATAGCTACATAGGATTAGAACTAGGAGGAGTCAATCTTCGATTGGTTTCCAGATTTGTCAAGAGGATTCTTAGTAATTCTCTCTCTAGTTCTTCATTTATTTATCATTGTTCTTCAATATTATGAATATGACTTTGCTCTACTTCATTATATTGTTTATGACTTTACTCTATTCGATTATGTTCTTAGTTATATTGTTCTTCGTTTATTATGATTATATACTTGGCTTAGTTAGATCTGAATCATATCCATGTTTAGGATCATATAGCGTTTATCCATCAGTACTATGGGTAAATGATAGATATTCTGTAGGCATGGTGCCTAGACCATATTTATTTGCGATTGTACCCTATATTCTGGATCGAGAGGTAGGTCGCGGGAGTGACAACCCTATTGAGTCCTTTGTAGTTCTCCTCCCGTTTATAGAGCAGGCAAAGCAGTACTATTACGGGGAAATGATTGCTATGTTTCTCATCTTCCTTAGTAATACTCACTACACATGAATATCTCTTATCTCGCCATGATTGCCAAGTATAATTGCACTAATCATAATATGCTAGACTGTATAGTTAAGAATGACTTAGGAAATATCTTTGTAGTTGGTCCTAATTCCATGCTAATGACTTACTAGAATATCTTTTGAGGTGCTTATCATTATCTTATGTGGCTACATATATGTTGATCAGTATTTATCTTTTGTCACTATTCATTCATTATCTATATCTTATGTGACACTTATCCTGTATAGAGTGAGAGATAGATGGCAACTCTCCATTACACATGCAGTGATACTCATTACTCATTCCTCATTTATTCCTTAGTATCCCTTCCTAGTGGTAAAAATATAAATAACGATACCTGGAATACTCCTGTTTAAAATGCTACTTTGGTATTATCTGTGCGCTTGCAGATACACATTTATATTTATTATTTATTAGAAGAGCAAATGCATATTTCAATATCGCATCTCTCTGCCATGCTAGGGATGACAACTTGGCTTAAGTGGCATGAGAGGTGGTTAACTATTTTTGGCGCCATTATGAGAAATAGAAATCTTTCTACTTTTGGTAATGACATTAAGAGATGTCAACAAGCATTTTTGGCGCCGTTGCCGGGGAAGGTTGATTAGCTATCAAAAGGAATAAATGAGTTATCACTTGCATCACTAATGTGATTGAGAAAACATCAATTCTCTACTCATACAGCCTTACCCTTGATCTTTGCCTATTTTTCCTATCATCTTTATGCAGGGTAATGTATGAATAGGTTTGATCTTCCAGACAATTTTGTTGAAAATCCCGAAGCATTAATCAAAAGGACAAAAGCCAAGCTCAAGGAATAACATCATCATCATCATTAATATCTCAGCTTGAAGCTTCACCCAATCAAGATCATCAAAACATCATTCGAGACTTGACACCAGAGTTCGAAGTCATGGCAGACAAGTCAATCTGTGAGTTGTCAGCCCCCACCACGGACAATATCCGCACTGGACCTGCAGCGAACATTGATCGGTCATTTGAGCTGAAGCCTGCGCTCATCAACATGGTACAAGCAAGCCAGTTCTATGGGAAAGAACATGAAGATGCTAGTGCTCATCTCCAACACTTCCTGGAGATTTGCAGCACATTCACTATCAAGGATATCCCCAGAGACGCCATACTACTTCGCCTTTTACCATTCTCACTCTTGGGAAGAGCGAAGCAGTGGTTCTACATAACCAAGAAGAAGAATACTACGGGGCACTCTGCTCCACCAATTTTCTGGCAAAGTTCTTTCCCATGGGAAAGACCAATGCTCTCCGTGGGAAAATTTCAAGTTTTCAACAACAACATGACGAGTCCATTCCAGAAGCATGGGAGCGCTTCTAAGACTACATCCTAGAATGTCCCCATCATGGAATGGAGATATGGCTACTTATGCAGACCTTCTATCATGGGCTCAGCAACAACACACATGAAACCATGGATGCTGCTGTAGGAGGAGCATTCCTATCACTTACAATACCACAAGCCACAACGCTTGTGGAAAAGATGGCGTCCAACCAAGGTTGGAGTGAAGAAAGAACTCAAACTCGTAAGAAAAGTGGAGGTATGCACCAGCTCAAAGAGGTAGACATGTTATCAGCAAAGCTAGACCTGCTCATGAAGAGGCTCGATGAGAAAGCTGGAGAAAAGAAAGAAGTTATGCACATTTATGACTCTCACATGACCTGTGAAGAGTGTGGAGAAGCTGGACACTTAGGCAACCATTGTCCAAAATTGCAAGAGGATGTGAACTATATCAACAACAACAATTATCGTCCTCAACAAAATCAAGGCTGGAATCAACAACAACAAGGACCTAACTACTCAGGTAACTACTCAGGTAATTATCAAGGTAATAATTCCTATAATAATCCTAGTTTTCCACCTTTCAGAGAGTTAGTAACTAATCAAGGAAAGTTAATGGATAACATGTCTAAGAAATTAGCATCCAATGATAAAATACTAGAAACTATAAATAATAGAATGGATAATTTTTCTGTTGCCATCAAGAATCAAATTAGCTTTAATAAAATGATTGAATCTCAGCTAACCCAAATAGCTGCTGCTGTTCCTACCACTAACCCCGATATTCCATCACAACCGGAAGGATTAGAATCTACAAAGCAATTTTTGAATCCAAAATAGCCCCTAATTCTGCCTTAATTGGCCAATTAGAGCATGTTAGGGTCCAAATCACCTCTTGAGGGTTAAACAAAGTTTGTTCCTTATAAAATTATCTACAACTTTGCTTAATCCCACTTTGTCATGCAAAGCCATTAACAAGGTTGATTAGTTAAGTCAAATAAAAGGGTTCCTAGGGTCAACATAGGAGCTTAAACCATAGCAAGCCTAATTTGACTTGATCATACATATGAACATGGTTCCATTACCATCCCTAAGTATGTTTAGGTATTTATTAGTGATCAAAACATCAAGCACTTAGTTATACAAGCATTACTCACTCAAAGCTAGAGGTAGGTTAACAAATACATATATAAAGAACAAGGTGATCACTAGGGGTTATCATTCCATATGATCTTATGAATGCATAGATGCAATGATGCTTGTGCTCATGCTCATGAAATGATATTGCGAACACATGGTTGATATGTGCCCATGATGTTCAGTTTTGTGATGAGTGATTGCCCAACACTTGAGCGTTTCAGCTAGAGTGGCTTTACACTGACCCTTGCAAAAGCATGTGTGTGCCTGTCTATCGGCTTGTGGTGTGTAGGTGCTATGCTCGGAGACAGTAGTCAATGGCGTCGAGAAGGTCGAGTAGAGGCTTGCCGTGCCGATGGACTGAGAGTGGTGAAGGGCGGCAGCGGGGCTCGGACTGAGGGACCATGGGCGCCGGGGGACTAGCTGTGGTGGCTAGTACTTGGCACCGGCGAGCGCGAGAAGACATGGAGGTAGACGGAGTTGACCGAGTCAAGACGGCGGACGAGCGGGTCGAATGGAGGCTCATGGGACTCGGAGTCTGACCGGGTGAGGACAAGGTGGCTCGAGTCGAGTGGTTTGGTGGTTTGGGCCTCAAAACCATCAGAGGACGGTTTCCGAGTTTGGGCCTCAAAACTCGGGGTTCGGTAGTTGAGCCCAAAGCTACCAGTGGCGGTTTTCACGGGTTTGGGCCTCAAAACCTGGGCGGAGCTTCCGAGGAAGCGGGGATGGCACGTGGCGGAATCCTGGAGGTTGCGTCGAGGCGACGACAAATCCTGGCAGGAAGCGGGACCCTCCATTCAAAATGCGGGAGATATTTTCCGGAGCTTGGACTGCAATCCTTAGGCTAGGTAGTTCACTCAATGTATGTAGGGGGTCTTTGGGAAATAGCCAAAGCCCGATAAGTAGGGGGTGAAGGGGTATCCCTCATCCTACCTCTTGAACGCTAATCATTTGCACCACCTCTCTCTCTCTCTACCCTCTCTCTAGTTCATGAGGTCCCTAGGTTGATCTCTCCAACCTTTGTAAGGATTTGCACTTTGTTTTTGGTGGGAATCGGAGGCCTTACCCTCCAGAAGCCATGGTGGCTTTGATTTCCTGATCGAGTCTTTGGTTTGCTTGTGTTCTTCGCGTTTTGCTTTTTGCTCTCCTTTGATCCTGAGTTGAGATATTTCTTTATGGAGTAGTTCTTGCAAAACCATTTGAAACAAGTTGTTCGCAATCGTGAGGAGCATCTTTGCACGAAAGGAATTCTCCTCAAACCTCACGAGTGCATAGATCGGGTGATTTCTTTGTGGAGTTCTTCGTTCTTGAGCTTTTCCCCAAATCCCTTCTCCCCCCATTACTCTAAGAAAAATTGAGCGATGATTTCTTCGGGATAGCTCCCCAACTATACAAGGATCATGCCTACAAAGTTTGGTTGCAGTTGGAGTTCATTTGGTTGAGTTTTGGGAAGATTTGGCGGAGTGAAATCGATTTTCGCGGGTTTTCTACGCTCTGTTCGGGAGCTCCAGACCAACCTCCGGACCACCTTGGACAGGCTCTAGACCATCGGCCATTGGTCCTGTGGTTTGGCCAAGGGAACCATCCGAGCAGCCCCTAGCTCTAGACGAAGCTCCGGGCTAGTCCTGTGGTACCGTCGGACCACATGTCCTAAGCTAGGGAGCGTACTGTGTTGGCTGTTTTTGAGAAGAAATTGCGTCGGAGCACCCTCCGGACTATAGCTCCGGACCACTTCCATTGGTCCTGAGGTGTTCCGGACTAGTCCTGAGGTAGCTTAGGACCATACCTCCAGACCACTTCCAATGGTCGTGTGGTCCTGACAGAAGTAGTCCTAAGCTCGTTTCTCCCTCGTCCGGACTTCGAATTGAGTTCTGTTTGTTGCGTTGGTTTCTTAATCACATAGGGAACTTGATGAAGCACTTGTGAGACCAGTTCTCATAAGTATTTTTCGGTGAGCCCTCTTCTCTTCTCTCTAGGGTTTGAGAGCCTCACTTTCGGTGTCTCGGTTTTTGATTTTTTGGTTTCCAGAAGATCTGCTGTACCTCTTGGTCATCACCAAAGGTATCCACGCTCTCTAGGGTCGTGATCTTGTTGGTGGAGTAAGCTTACTTGCTGGGGTTATTTTTGGGAAGAGTGGCCCAAATATTTCAAGAGAAATTTGAGGCTCCCATTCACCCCCCTCTGGTCGCCGTTCTCGGTCCTTCCATTGGTACCAAAGACGGCTAAGGATCATTCCACCTTACACGGTTCTTGATCCGCGAAGGCGACATGGAGCTTGGTGTTGGCAAACCTCCGTTTTTCGATGGAACGAATTTCACCTATTGGAAGGTGCGCATGTCCGCTTACCTTCAAGGGCTTGATTCAAAAATTTGGGAGATTTATGAGAATGCGGACTATGTGGTTCTTGGTGCTCGGATCAATGAGCTTCGAATCACGCAACATGCGTCGAACGCAAGAGCCCATAGCATCCTCTTCTCAAGTTTGTCCTTTCCTGAGTTTGAGCGAGTTTTGAGTCTCACTACGGCATGGGAGATCTGGCAAACACTTGTGCGATTTCATGAGGGCAATCCTCATATCAAGTCCAGACTCTTCGACATGTACCATAGGGAGTACGAGAACTTATTTCAGTTGGGTGACGAATCTGTTGACAGGATGTTCACTCGCTTCCAATCTATTGTCAACAAGATGCGTGCTAATCGAGCCAACTTGACTTATGATGATCATGAGATGGATATCAAGCTTTTGCATGCTCTTGATCGGAAGGTGTGGGAGATGAAGGTGGCTGCCATCCAAGAGTCACCGGGCTATGACGCCCTGACCGTGGACGAGCTATTCAGCAAGCTCAAGTCCTCGGAGATTGACCACCAGACTCGGGCCAAGCTTGAGAACCCGTCGAACCCATCCATGGTGTTGGTTTCCGGCCCCGACGGTGTGTCTTCTTCTTCCTCTAACCCTTCACACTCTTCGTTCGCTTTGTCTTTGATGTCTGTGACAGAGGAACAAGTGGAGGCGCTTGGAGATGACGAGCTGGCCTTGGTCATCACTAGGTTCTCACGGTTTCACAATAACCGTTTGAACTGACGATGTGGTGGCACAGCCAAGGGGTGCTACCGTTATGCTAATGATGATCAATTCATCGCAAACTGCCCCAAGAAAGCTGCGGGGGACTTCACCAAGCGCAAGGACAAGCGCGAGCACCACATCGAGGACAAGCACAAGGCCAAGGCCAAGCGTGAGTGCAGTGGGTTGAGCGAGAGTGAGAAACCCACTACAATCCCCAAGTTCAACAAGTTCACTCCACCTAAGCCTACCGACCCCTCTGAGTTACCTATGAGAGATGGTGTGTTTGAAGAACCACCCAAAACCACTCCACAGAAGCAAGTGTGGATTCCCAAACTGAACCACCTTCGGAACGCACTTGACACCTTGCCCGACATCTCTAGTGATCCCCTTCCTAAGAAAGCGAGAGCCACCCAACCCAACAAGAGAGTGTCTACCAAGAGTGCGGTGAGGTACCACTGTGAGTATTGTGAGCGGGATGGGCACTTGGCTGAGTTTTGCTATAGGAGGAAGAGAGATGAGCGGAGGCAAGTTGAGATGAACAACCAGGACATATACCACGCACCAGTTGAGGTGCGTGAACCGGAAGTTCGAAGGCGCACTACTAGGCCTAGAGGTGCAATGCCTCAAGGTGCTAGGCCTTAGGAGGCGAGACCACGCGGTGGTCATTCCGGCGGGGTACTGGTCGTGACCCATACGACTACGGGCCTCGTGGCGGTGGCTTTACTCCCACACCATTAGTGGACCACCTTTTTCCTATGGTGGTGATCGCTATTCTCCTATGGGAAGGGAGATGTTTGGTATGCCTCCTAACCCTTTCTTTGGGCAAATGGGACAACACTGGTATCCTTCATAGTTTACTAACCCCAGTGTTGCGCCGTTTGCTCACCCTATGTCTTTTTATTGATGTAGGAAGGAGGACTGGAGGAGACTTGGCTTGTGGATTCCGGATGTTCACGTCATATGACCGGAAGTGCCAAGTGGTTCTCCAGCCTCGACCCCGTGCGCCACACCGAGTACATCACATTTGGCGATAAGAGTAAAGGTAAGGTTGTGTCCCGAGGGTCGATCCGAGTCAATTCGTCTTTTGTCCTCAAGGATGTTGCTTTGGTTGCGAATTTGCATTTTAACCTTCTCTTGGTTTCGCAACTCCTTGATGAAGGTTTTGAGGTGAGCTTTAAGCCCAACCTCTCTCGGATTTTGGACTCTCAGGGTGAGCTTGTCTGCCGGACTTTGCCCTTCGGGAAGGTATTTCGTGCGGATTTTTCGATCTCTTCCAGACCTTCTCGTTGTCTTCTTGCTAGTTCTTCTTCCGATCTTTGGAAGTGGCATAGGAGATTGGGACATTTGAGTTTTGACTTGCTTGCAAGGCTTAGCATAATGGACCTTATCCAAGGATTGCCAAAGCTAAAGTTCGAGAAGGATTTGGTTTGCCATCCTTGCAGGCATGGCAAGATGGTTGCCGCTTCCCATTCTCCGGTGACAGAGATTATGACCAAACAACCCGGCTGTCACACCCCAAAAATTCACATTTTGGGTTGTGCTTAGAAAACACTAAATAAAATAAATGATTTCTATGTTCATATAAACATTTCCAAGATTAGTTTGATTTGCACAAGTTTAGTATAGGAAAAGTGAATTTATAAACTTTTCTAAATCAATTTGATAGACTTTAATTGTTGTGGTGGTTGTTCATTGCTTGTCTTAATGCATGTGAGTGTTTAAAGTTTTTAAAACGCGTTTAGTAATTCGTTTATCGGTCTTTGGCTCATCTCCATCTTTTTATATAATCAAATTCTTGTTCTCGATCTTAATCTTTCGTTTGAGCATTCCCAGGATCCGTTTTCTCGTGATCCAAATGATTCCCTTGAGTTCATAATTCATCAACATGTCTCTAAATTCTTTCCGGGAATTTTTCTGAATTTTTCTAGACCTTTTTCCTATTTATCTACGAGCAAATTCTATTTTTTAGATGCTCCAAAATATCTTTTTATGAGCTCCAACCACTTTATTTGAGTTCATCATGTTCCAAAGTTCGTCCAAGAATTTCCCCCAAATTTTTGGAGCATTCGGAGTATTTTTCGTTGCTTAAATATTAATTCTGGACTTTTCTGGAATTATTTTATTCACGAAAATAATTTATTCTGAAAATAAATAATGAAGACCTCAATTTTCCCACAAGCCCTCAAAGCCCATGGCAATAATCCTCATACATCAGAAAAGCCCAAGCATTTGTTTACTAATGGGCTTTGATGATTAATTTGGCCCGTTAGTAAATGTGGAGGTGCACCATCAATTAGTACCATATCGCTAGTTGATGTTGAGGTGGAGAGTCTTCCTCTCTATAAATATATACCCACCCCCTTGACCAAAGCACACCACAACAACCAAAGAGGAGCCCCTAGTTTGGGAAATTCCTCGTGTAGTAAATTACAATTTTCTCTCTTCCTATCATACCACTGGCGGTCAACTCCGGCGAGCTTTTCTGGTACTATGAGGTTCGTCTCATTTTTCTCTTTACCATAATAATGTATCCCTTCAATCCGATCCATCATCGTTTAACTTTTCCCCGGTTGGTTTTGGTTTCCGGTGGAGCCTTTACCGACGAGCTTCACCATGGCCGGGCATCTACGGCACCATCTGTGCGCTCCATAGGGGCTGGAACCGCACCCTCAGGTACCACCTCGGCTCTGGTCCCGCACCGCCGACCCTTCCTAAGTGCTGCGTGGCCCCTGTTGTAGGCAGGCAGCTGCCCTGCGCCATGCTCAGCGTGGCCAGCATCAGCCGGCTGGCAATGCCCCATGGGCCAACGGCCTGACCCCTCTGTGTTGCCACGACAAAGGTCCAGAGGTGGAACTCCCCTTGCTGCTAGGAGCCGAGGCTTCCCACGGCCATAGCTGGTTGTGTACGTCTAGTTCATGCAAGGAAAAAGATCAAAAGGATTTACAGATTTGCCATCCGGTTTGTTATGTCTACCGTTTAATCATCGTAACTCGGTTTTGAGTGGTTCAAGTTGCGTTAGATTCGTACCGTTGTGCTCTACGCAATAGTGTTATGTTTTTGGTGTTGCTTAATTATAAATTTTTGTTAATCTAAATATTAATTTAATTAATGTTTAATCAATAGCTTTTTAATTAATTAAAAGCAAGTTAGGTTTAATTCCTTTTTGCACCGTTTAAATTGCATTTAATTTATGTTGCCATGATCTATATGTTAGTGTAATGTTTATCATGTCACAAAAATTTATATATATAGTTAAATACCAAATTATTAATATACTTGCAACTAGTTTAATGATTAATATCAATATATGTTTTATACCCTAGTCTTTTATATAGAAATATTAATATGAGTAATTGCTAACAATAATATGCTTTCTAAAATAAAACTTGATTAGTTTAAGCATACATTCTATATTTTGTTTATATGCTCTCACAAAAATATTTCTTTTGCAAAAGTAATGTTGAACCCGCTTATAATAATTATGTGATAATAAGATAAAATATAATTAACTTAAATATACTTTTAATTGTGCCTTATTAGTTTAAACATATCACATACATGATAAACTTGCTTGGATGCTTTTATATATACTTTTCATTTGCAAACGTAAAGTTTAACTTGATTAAAATTATGTGGTGTTGTTTATAAATGCAACAAGAGTAGTTTCAATCAAGCTTTTAAATTAAAGTATGTTATGACTTATCTGATATTAGTCACTTTAACATAGTTATAATCTATTAAAGTTAAATCAAGCATGTCTGTTTTCTGTCATAACATAGTAAATCTTTCGATAGTTGTTTCTTATAACGATAGTTCCGTTATTGGTGTCTCTTGCGTTCTCTCAACCGTAGCAGCGAGCTCTCTTTTAATAGACTATTTTCTTTTGTATGGTGTATTGTTCTTAGTTGTCTCTTTTGTTTGTCTGTCTTTGTGTGGTGCTTGCTACGAGTAGAATGAGAGTTGCTTGTGAACGATGAAGATCATAAGGTGATGACCGATAGCTGATGGCGTGAGGGTTGCGCAAGTGAAAGGAAAGTATAGCATGGGATTTTCCTTGTTGTCCTATCCACTTTAATGTCATTTAATTCATCTGCATGTGTCTACCTTGATAACCATAGTTATATATCCTAGTTGTATTGATACCCTGATTCCTTGTCATCCTATGATTGTGCATTGGGTAGAATTGATGCTAGTGCTCAAGTAATTATGATCATGAACTATAACTTGATTAATAGAATATGCAACGAGAAATAAAAGATGCTTTTTACCAACATGTAATCTAAGAACTTATCTATCAGCAAAAGCTGGGACATACAGTACAACCATGAGGGCTATATGGCTCTGACTTTAGTTCAATATGAGGGTAACTCTCTCGCATGTGGCAGTTCACGAAAGTTGCCATTGCCGAGCGGTTGCGGGGTACGGCCAGAGTGGCTACCGCTGCGCGTGTGTACCATCGAGGGGTCCCCGTATACCCTTTGCCCATGGATCCGTTGTGTCTGTTGTTTGTCAGCGAGCCCCTTTGAAAGACTTCATAGTGAACCCTGCCGACCTTCCTTGGAAATGGGTCAAGAGGCTGATCCCCTCGGGCGAAAGGGTAAATCACGACTCGTGGGTAAAGATGTACAACCTCTGCAGAGTGTTAAAAACTGATATATCAGTCGTGCTCATGGACACGAGCAGCCCGGAAAACTCACATACTAATGGAAATTAATTGAACATTGATAAATGATCTATAGTGTTTTTTTAATGCTATTCCTTATTCATGTTATCAGTTTCATGTGATTAATTGGGGCATTGCTTATTTGTTGCTACTAATGCTAAAACTATTACTCATTAAAAGCTAATCGCAGTAAACCAGTGTCAACCTTTTGAGCCTGATGAACCCCATGTTATTTTTGTTGAGTACGATATGTACTTACGCTTGCTTTAGCTTTCAATTTTTGGATAAAAATCTCGGATGGGTAACAGAAGATGGATCTAGTGAGATTTCGAAGAAGTGCTAGGCATATGCAAACCCCAGTCAACTGTCCCTGTGAAGTTGGAGCTTCAAGAAAGTTTAGTAATCGTTCCGCTATACTTTGATGTAAGTGTTAATGTATCTATGTTTTCGCTATATAACATTGATTTTGATATTCTTCTTTTCTATTGTTGTATGTGTGGACTTCCTGGGCACACATATGGCTAGCCTGGTTTTGTTCTTTAAAACCCGGTGTGACACCGGCGAGCTCTTACACATGGACACAGTTGGTCCAGCTCGGGTTAGGTCGGAGGGATGGAAGTGGTATGTTGTTGTAGTCGTTGATGACTACTCGAGATACTCTAGGGTGTTCTTTTTGGAGAGTAAGGATGAGGCTTTTTCGCATGTTCGAGATCTGATTTTGAGATTGCAAAATGAGCTACCTAAGCATGTCATGAGAGCGATACGCAGTGACAATGGCACAAAATTCAAGAATGCTCAATTTGCATCTCTTTGTTCTTCTTTGGGTCTCGACCACCAGTTTTCCTCTCCTTACACTCCCTAGCAGAATGGTGTTGTTGAGTGCAAGAATCGGACCCTTGTTGAGATGGCCAGGACGATGCTCGATGAGCATAGGACTCCTAGGCGGTATTGGGCCGAGGTGATCAATTCTGCTTGCTATGTTTCCAATCGCATTTTTCTCCGAGCTTTCAAGAAAAAGACCTCTTATGAGTTGCGATTTGGGAGACCACCCAAGGTAAGTCACCTACGGGTATTTGGGTGCAAGTGTTTCATCCTCAAGAAGGGCGGTAAGTTGGACAAATTTGAGTCTCGGTCTTCTGACGGTATCTTTCTTGGTTATTCTACTCACTCTCGTGCTTATCGTGCTCTTAACCTTGAGACTAACCAGTGATGGAGACTTGTGAGATTACCTTCGATGAGACTATGCCTTGTAGTTCAATTGCTTTTGAGCTTGCAGGTGATGATGAGGTGAACACTAGCATCTTTGTGGAGGAGGAGTAGGACGACACCGATTGAGGTGATCCCGAGCCGACTCCACCGGCTGCCCTAGTCGACCCTGCGACGTCCACTGCTTTTGAGCTTGCAGGTGATGATGAGGTGAACACTAGCATTTTTGAGTTTTTAGTTTCCGGACGATCCGTTGTACCTCTTGGTCATCACCAAAGGTATCCAACCTCTCTAGGGCCATGATCTTGTTGGTGGAGTAAGCTTGCTTGCTGGGGTTGTTTTTGGGAAGAGTGGCCCGAATATTTCGAGAGAAATTTGAGACTCCCATTCACCCCCCCCCCTCCGGTCGTCGTTCTCGGTCGTCCTTCAGATATGCAAATGCAAGCTTAACACCTAAAGTGTTACAAGGGGGAAGTGTCGAGTCCTCGATACCTCGGCAAAACGTCGTCGTGTCAACATCCTTCTTCTCCCTACCTCATTTACTTTCCGCGCTTCCATTCAAGCATTTCATACTTGTTCATGCTATTCTTATGATCATGCTTGACTAGAATTGTTTAGGGTGCTTTACTTTCATTGCCTTGTTCTATAGCTTTATAGCTAGGACACACTTTTGTAGGCACGGGAGGATTGGCAATTAATTAAGTTTTAATTTTGTCTTAGAAATTTAAAACAAGCCCAATTCACCCCCCTACACTACAAAAAAATTGGGCTTCTGTGACGAATATCAGATGACAAAGCACCTATAGGTCATAAGTAGAGGTTTTTTATGACGACTGTTCACAGAATGACAACTATTTATGACTAAGTTGTGTCTCTATCATAAACATCGTTACCGTATACTCTACATGGGCTTTGTGACGACAGATTGATGACAATAGTTGATCGTCATAAAATATAGAACTACTCCCTCCATCCCAAATTATAAGTCATTCCAAGAATCTTGGAGAGTCAAAGTTTATAAAGTTTGACCAAATTTATATAATATGATAATAACATATTTGATACCAACTAAGTTTCATTAGATTATTTATTAGTTATATTTTCATACTATATCTATTTGATGTCATAAATCTTTATATTTCACTGTATAATCTTTGGTCAAACTTAAAATGCTTTGACTCTTCAGGATTTTTGGAATGACTTACAATTTTTAATGGAGGGAGTATTAAATATTTTACTAAAAAAACTTGGATAAAGAAATGAACCAAACTTAACATGTAGTTAACGCTAAAATCTACAACTTTGATTTTTTATTTTGATGAAATTTCATTTCAAATCTAAAATTTTGTTTGAAGTTCTCATACCTCAAAATCGAATTAGCTTCGTATCCCTAATTGTGTTTTTGCAAAATGTCAAACTCTCGCGCCCATCGTCTTTTGGCCCGTCGAAACTCCAAAGTTCAGCATCTGTCTCCCGCCGGCCCATTCCAAACTCTGAATCACAATGTGCTTATATACACTCGCATAGGAACTAGGAAACCCTAGTCAGCGGACCCACTCCCCGTCCCGGCCGCCACCCAGCAGCTCCACCATGCTCCCTCTCTCTCTCGCACCCCAGATCTCTCCGCTCCTCCCTCTCCTCTGCGCCTACACTCAAATCCCCTTGCGGTGGCTCTATCCCCCTGTGTGGACAGCCATTAGGGAAGACATGCTGGCTAGCAGATCCGGAAGGGCCATCAATGGGAGGCGTGGAGGCACGGGTGGGGTGGCTTAGTCCTCCACGCCGCAGATGCGATGGCCAGCCGGCGGACGAGGCGATGCTGGCTCGTGTCTTGGCGTCGCGGATGTGGGCGTGTTAGCTCAGGCCACGACGACAGTCACGTTGATCCGGGTAGCATAGCCCCTGCATGACGAAGTTCACACTACAGCTATCTTAATTCGTGAGTCTTCTTTCCTGACGAGTTTGCCTCCGGCCCCAGGCAATACAACCTGGCATCTGTCTTTTACTGCTGCGTCACTACTGTATTTCCTTCCTCAAATTTGGGACGTCAGTATTATTTCATCTTGGAAGGAGAGTATCTTTCTTAAGCACGGTGCAGTATATTTCAGTACTTAGTGTCCTCAACGACTGTCCAGTCATATGGCATACTTAAATCGTATTTGGGCTCTTCAATGTTAGATATGTACTTGGGGAATGTTAGGCCGTGAGTCACATTGACGAAAGTAGTTTAATTCATCGAGACCTTGAATGTTAGCCCTTGCTGTAGTTCTAGTTGCATCGGACTTTAGTTGTTGGCATCCCGGTTACAATCATTGCAGCATGATTTTTTGGTGGGCGCTGGCTGCTAATGCTTGTGTATCTCCCTTGGATAAGAAAGCAAACGACTCTTTGCAAGCATGGTTTTTGTTTGTGTATGCACCTTGAAGGGTTAATTTACTAATTTTCAGGCTGCTGCATTCGTGTCCCTAGTTATATTATTTCAAGACTGAACAATTTCTTTCAGTGTATTTTTAATTACTAATTTGCCAGCTGCTGCTAGTAGTAAGTGTTTGTGTCGGTGTCTAAAGTAGCGGAGTCTAGACAGCCAACGAGTAAATTTTTAAGCGTGTCAGAGATCGGATGGTTTCGCTCGGAGAACACACGGTTTATACTGGTTCAGGCACGAACGCCCTACGTCCAGTGTTCTGCGGAGTCGCATTACCGAGCGTGGAGAGCTCGTAGAGGGGAGCTACAAGTTATGGTGAGAGAGGGAAGCTGATTCCCAGGTCTCGTCCGTATAGGTTCTTAGTTCTGGTGAGAGCTCGCGCGAATGCGAGGGTGTGTGTGTGAATGAGTAGAGAAAACTCAGAGAGAGTGTCGAGAGAGAGACTGGAGGTCCATTCTCCCTCTTTATACGTAAGGAGAGATGGAGGAGTACAGTAGAGAGGGAGAGAGAGACGTGGGCCTGGCCGGGGCTGTCGACTTTGGAGCGCTTGAGCTTCTGTTTGCCTTCCTTGCCGTGGAACATTACGCCTGTAGGCACACCGACCAGGCCCTGTTCGTCCTTAATAGAGCTGTAGCCATGCGCCTCATGACCGGGGACACCGTTGTTCCCTGACTAGGGTATGGGCGGGGGTTGGCAGCACAGGGCCAGGCACCCCTGTGTTCCGTCGTACAGGGCTGAGAGCGCCCTAATCCCTGTGCAAGTGTCCGCCGGAGGTATGGCTCACGGATGGCGAACGTCAGTCGTTGGTTAGGCCGCACAGGACCTTGTACTGCAGGGAGGATACAGGGGCAGGCATGGCGGTTCATGCCTTTGAGCCCCATCCCTAAGGACGAGAGGTACTGTGGACCTTTTGACTATAGGCCAGGACGCCACGAGCCGGTTGTGGTGGCAACTCCTCCGAGGGCAGATAGCATCACGGATGACGCCTCGCTAGCTCGGACGAGGCGGAAGTGTTCTCGAGGGTAGATGGCGTCACGGCTGACATCACCCTGGCTCGGACGAGGCGGGAGAGCCCTCGAGGGTGGATGACGTCTCGGTGATGTCACCCAAGCTTAGGCGAGGCGGAAGATCCTCCGAGAGAGCGGTGCCTGTCTTGGTTGGTTGGAGGTGTAGATCCCTATGGGTGGGTGACGTCACCCCGCTCGGACGGGGCAGAGAGCCCCCAAGGGTGATTTTGTTTTCGCGAAGTGCGGTGTTTAGGGTACCCTATTCTCAGGTATCCGATAGTAGCCCCCGAGCCTGCGATGTAGCGATGGACTACACCGGAGGCTTCCGAGAGTACTTATGGTGTTCGGCTAAGTTTGTGGATTCTGGTGGGTGCGCGCGAGCGCACTCGCCGGGTGTAGCCCCCGAGGCCTTAGGTGGATGATTTTTCCTCCTAAGGGCTTATCTGGTGGACTTGTATAGTGCTTGGCCGTTCTCTCTCCCCATGAGGTAGTGGGGAAGGGAGAGGACCGCTCCATACGTCGGAGCCAGAGCTTTGCTTGCACGCCTACCCTGCCACGGGGCACACTTTTAAACTTGGGCTGACGCGCTTTGAAATGACGAATCGGCACTACGTTGTGCTACAACTCGACTGCAGGGTCAAGTGTGACGGGTCGATGCCGTGCGGTTGCCCAAAGAACCTGACGATGCCCCCTGTCGGTCCAATACGGGTGCGCCGTGTTTTTTCGTCAGGGTACGGCGTGGGGCGCCGCTCCCTGCCAGTCAAACTCCGAACGGCGAGCCCTAAAGCTCGGGACTGTTTGGCCATTTATGGCCCCGCCGTGTCCCCTCAGAACCTGGTGCTGGCGCGTAGTGCGGTTTAATTAGGGGAGGCAAGTGGTCCGGCCTTTGCGGGCCGATTGCCGCTCGGGTGCCCCGGCTGCTATAAGTAGGGATGGCCATCTGCAGGGTAAGACGCACAATCCCGCAACATGGCACGCCCCATCTTCTTCCACCGAGACCTCGTCGCAGGCACCCTCGAGCCACCCTGGCAAGCAGCCTTTCTAAGAGCGCACCGAGATCAGAGGAAGTTCTGCGTTAGGGGTGCAGGTGTCCCATCTCGGCCGGTGGCGGAGGTCGGAGGAAGCTCTGCGAGGTGCGTAAAGCTCTCCCTTATTCCGGCCGCCGACGGGCCGAGAGGTTTTCACCACTCCCTGCACGCATCGCCCCTAAGCGCGGAAGGTGAGGAGTCCATCCTTTCGCCGGATGGATCCTGCTCTCCGCTTTTGGGGAGCGGTGGTGTGCTATCCCTTTCCGGAGGGCAGCCGAGGATGTGTCCACTGGGAAAACCATGGCAGTTCGCCTGCATGGCCCTAGGAGTTGGCTCATCCTTGGCTGTTGGTTGATGGCGATGTCACCGTCGGCAAGATTGGCGAGCTCGGGGCTGCCAACGCATGGCGGGCTCGGAGTCACTTCGTCGGTGACGTCCTTGATCACGGAGCAGCTAGGGTGACCTAGCTGCAAAGCGACGAACCAACACCGGGGAGGGAGAAAACGTCGTCACGGCCCGGGGGTTCCTGAAGACGAGGCGACCGTTGTTCTCCCACTGCTACAGTACGTCGGGTCCGGGTGACCGGTGGGTCGTGACGCCGCCGTCCGACGTGGTCCCGGTGACCAGGTAGGCACTCTCTAGGCCCCCGTGGCTAGGTTGCCTGACCTAGATAATACAGGTGTCGGGCGACGGTACCCTTATCATGGGCGTCTGCATAGTATTTCTAGCTTTTGGGCCTTCGGCCAGGGATTTCCCTTTAGCCCACCTTGTAAACGTTTTCGTGTTTTTGGTGTCTGATGATTGGGCTTAGCCCCCGTGGATCTTAGAAAGCATGTAAGCGTGCAACCCCTACAAGGATTAATATATATATATATATATATATATATGAGAAATTGAAATGTGTTTGCTTCGTGTTTACCTAGGTAGACCTCTGACGAGTGAGGCTCGACGCGTTTCTCCCTCCGGTTACCCGGTTGCTTGAACCGGGGTGGGGACGCGATGGCAGCCCCCGAGTCCTTACTCGATGCAAGGAACCGTCTCGGGTCTATACCGTCTTTCTGTGCGTTCCCTGCGCATCTCTCCGTGAGAAGGGGGGATGTGAGCCGAACCATGCTATCCTCGAGGCAGATGTTGGTATTTCTTATGACTATTGGATAAATCCGCAAGCGCAAAGATTGTACCGCTGTAGCACTTCACCGGGAGTATTCCAGGTATCGTATTTTCCACGGGGAACGAGAAGTGATCTCACTAGGAATATGGATATGTCCTATGATGGATCAAGGGAGACTATGATAACTGGGTTGAGAGGTTCGATATAGCAAAGATATCTAACAAGGTATAGCTGGTTATACTAGCTTTATTAGCCCTTCTCTTGTAGGAGGCGGTGGGATAGATTAGTAAGAGATATAACTCCGACTGGACCGCGCCATCATGTTGTATTGAAGCCCTACCTTTTAAGAACTTATCTGACACACCTAGTGGAATACAAAGGCTAGATAGAGCTGTCACTTTCTACTAGCATCCACGAACAATCCACGCGATAAGCGGTTTACAAAGGTAAGATCTAGTCTAGAAACCACATCTACACTATTCTTACTACTTTAACCCCACATTAAGGCTAAAGCACTCTACTCAGATCAAAGTGATGAACAAGCAGGAAAAGGTGTATAACAGCTAACCCAGACTTAGAATATCAAATACTATAAAGAACTCGGAAGAAGTCACTTACAAGAGCTAAACTTACAAGAGACTCGCATCCGCCGAGGTACAGCTCGGAGAAGACGCCATACAGGCCCGGCTCTCCTCCAGGCTCTCCTCACTCTCCTCCAACTAGCATAGCACTACTAGAGAGCTCCGCTAAGAGACTAAGGAGTAGTTTCTCCAATGAGGCATGAGTTGAGAGTGAAGGCCTAGGGGGTATTTATAGCTAGAGGTGGAGTAGGGGCTACTCCGGTGCCATGTCAGCGATCCGCGCCACCTCCATCAGCCACCGTTGGATCCAACCCACTTCAGAACTGCGTAAGGATCAATGGTGCTGATTTCCATCATGTGAGGAGTAGGTAAGTCGGTTGGGGAGGTGAAACCGCCATATGGTGGTTCAGCCGATCCAGAACATGGCCTATGGGCCCTCCTGGACCTTCTAGAAGATGTCCCATTGATCAGGGGCTAAGTGGGGGCCTGGTGGGCCCCACCTATGGTTCGGCCGAACCACATGTGGGGTCTGTGGGCCACCTCTACCTCCTGGATACTGGTCCCACCTGTCATATGCCTTGGATGTCGGTTCTGAGTTGAGTTGTCACGTTAATCTTCTTGATGTGGGCCCATGGATCCTCGTGATGTGAATCTGGACTGTTGGTAAGAGATACACTTGGATCCAAGGTGTAGAGAGTGATTTAGAGGGTGGATCTTGGATCATGGGGGCTTGGGATGCCAAGTGGCCCCACAAGGTGGTCGGTCGACCCCCCCGTGTGGGCCCACTAGCCCCAAATGTCCCCTTTTGTCATTATCTGCATCAAATAGTCATGGGACATGTGGAACTAGTTATTTGGCACAATATGTTTAGGTTATGCTTGCTTTCCTTGGAATATGAGGATGTTGATGGTATTTTGATGGTGACAAGATAACTCTTAATTACCGTCAACAAGATACCCCATACTTACCTCTTTGCTCGTCCTCGAGTAAAGGTTAAAAGATAACAAGTCTATGTTGTTCAAAGTATAAAGCAAGCATAAAGATTTACTCAAGTCATTTTGTTATACCAATGGGATATGTGGTATTGGCTAACATATATCATTGAGAAGTTGAGAAATGGAACAACTCTCAAGGCAAAGTTATCTTTCACAAATCATATTTTTAGTACTTGGAGTTTTTGATAATTTTTCAAAAGAAAGCTCATAAGTCAACTTACTCCTGATATAGCACTCAAGATCACTCAAGGTGTATGAATCCTTACCAAGGCATAACATGAGGTTGCCTTCTTTTTTATCTTCCTACTTCTAAAAGGCTTATATGGAGCTTAGGTAGGGATAAACAATGTAGCATACTTACCTTGGATATATTGTAAAGTCAAATTCCGGATCCAAGGAGAGAAATGTCATACACTTAGATCAATATGTGCAAGTGTGTGGAAACATGGCGAATGATCAAAACTCCTTAATAAGATCTCTCTTTCTAACTTATAATTTTGAGACATAGCTATCTTTATTTTTCTTTTTCTATGAGCTTTGATTTGCTCATCATCATTCATTTTTTTCTAAGACTTGGGACAATGCCCCTATTTTATTCATATATTTGCATAATTTTGCATAGTCTATGTCTCATTGACTAACAACATATACTAGAGAGAGAATTTCTATTAGAACATGGAGTATGAACTATGTGAAAAATGAAAGGCATGTTTTTGCGTACTTCCAGTGTAGAAGCAGCATGTATATGTGGCATGTACGTGATCTTGATCTTGGGAGCATGATAAATCTCTCAACAAGGGTCACAAAACTTGACCAAACTCAACACAAAGCAAGTAGCTTATGTAGAAAGCTTATATCATGAAAGAGCATATATGGCTTTGGTAGGAATTTTCTCACTATAGAGGAGTAGTGGCATTATAGTTTTATGACATTTTCAAAAGTTAATCTCCAAGAACCTTGGTATGAATCATGAGCCGAGAACTATTTCACATTAATCAACAACTTAGTCAATATGGTTCCCTATCAAGATATTTTCGCACTAACATAAGCAAAAGCAAGAATTCATCTTTATGACGCTTTTACCCTCAGAACGTCATAGATCATGTCACTTTTCAAAATTTTAATTTTGGATGGATCTTTTTGTTTTATTCAATATTAAAAGGAAATTAAGCTAAGTGATGAATTTCATGAAGAAATTATTTTTATTTCATTTTTATTTTTAAAAGAGAAAATGAGTAAAACAAATGAAAAGCATAGATGAAAAAGGGAGAGACGTGGCAAACCAGTCAGAATAGCTGTTTGAAGTTGAAAGGATGCTGGCTGGTGGGCATGGGCCTTCTAGGTGCATTCGGCCAACCACCCTTCGGGGCCATTTGGCCATTTCGTTCTCTGCATTAGACTCCCTTACCTCTGCACATTGCTTTGCTCTGTCTTTTCTGAATTTTGGCCTCGAAAGTGGATCGGCCGATCCACAAAAGTAGCTATTTCGGTCCAAATTTTTTGTGGAACATGTTATGGACGTGTACAACATGATTCAGTGGTCATTCTGGTGTTTTGACATGTTGGGGTGTCGACCGATACCCCCCCCATACTTGTTTCACTGCATACTGCAACACAGGACAGAGAGAGATCAAATGCAGGGGTTCTGCTGGGTAAGATGCCAGCAGAACCAAGACTTTCTTTTATTCATTGATAGCTTAGGCATATGTTCTTTGATTCATGAGTGATATACTATCAAGCCTAAGTATCTTATTGCTATGAAGGGCTAAGGCACCAAAGGAGAAGGTGGACAGAGAAAGTCCTATGGCCTTAGCATAAGGGATGACAATCATCTTGTCATTCTTCCTTCTATCAGAGCCATGAGGTAGGTTGTGTTGATGGCTCTAGGGGATGACTGAGAAGGAGGGGCAAGGAAAGTGAGAAGGGAAGCAAGAGGATATGGAATTACTACTGGTGGTGTAGAAGAATAAGGTAAGAGGAGGAAGAAGGAGAGGGAGAGGTTAAGAAAAGAGAATCCAACGTCCTTCACCTCTATTTTTACATGGATCGTGTCGGAAACAGGATAGGACTGTTGGTCCAACGCTCAGGAGCAACGTGCAAGGCTAAAGGTCCAAAACAACAGTCGGCCGACCATCTTTTGAAAGATATGGTCCGACCGAGCCAGGTTTCGAACTCCATCGGGTCAGGTGAGTTGGGTCGTGAAGTCTCGGACTGATTGGCCCAAAGACACGGTCGACCGATCCCCTTTTGAAAGCTAACGTCCGACCGAGCCATGTTCTGAACTTGGTCGAGCCAGGTGAGTAAGCTCGTGAAGTTTCGAGCCGATTGGGCCAAAAACATGGTCGACCGATCCCCTTTAGAGGCCAAATGGGCCGACCTTTCACGAGGGGGGAGTCAAGGCCATGTCTAGGCCATTTCTAAGGTTATTTTTAAAATTTGAACAAAAAAGTTAAAACATGTAGATTTTAGTTCTAATTGAGATTAAGAACAAAATCTATCATGTCACTTTCATGCTCAGGTGATTCATGTTCATGAGAAGATTTGAGACATTGACCATTTATCTTTAAAGGTGTTGAGCCGTAATCTTGAAGCATGATGATTCCATGTGTCACGATATTGCTGATGAGGAATGGTCAACACGTTGTACTCAGACCCTTTCCTCCATTCATTTCTTCTCTCCTGCGAAGGATTAGTGGACAACACATACCCGAAGGAATTCTCATATGATTCAAAGTAGGCGCTTTATTGTCATAGAAACAGAGGACATCTTTTATGCTATAGAAAAGTTGGCTTTAGCATTTTAGCACAGAGAGGGATGTTCCATCATTGTTCACCAGTTCTTTAAAAGTTAAGCAAGGTTGAGGCAAAGATATGCAAGATGATTTCAAAACCATCTCAAACCTTGATTTGTCTCTTATGAATGATCTCCTGACTTAAACACCATTTTTTTAAGTTATCATACATTGGTTAGTCCAAAAGTACAACCAAATTTTATACAAGTTTACTTTTGGTTCATTAATCAAACTTGACACCATGTCTAATTTGATCAAGGAAAGCTATTTAACCTAAGCACCATGCTTAATTTAAAGAGCTTTTGGAAGCAAGATCTCTACTCCCAAACCAAAGCATAGTTATAAAAGAACAAGGAAGCATGAAAGAATAAAGAGAGTCATTTTAAGAAGAGACAAGAGCATGAATGGTGAACCATATGAGCATTTGCATTTTTTTTATTTTTAGTTTTTGTGACTTAACAAGATGAGCAAGGTATAAAGAGAAAACAAGGTAGAGACAACCAAACAAAATTAAACAATGAAGCATGACATGAATTTCTTAGAGAAATCCACTCCCCCATACTTGGATTTTGCAACATTTTACAATGTGAAAATCCAAGTCTGGGATGTGAAATTTTCTTTTAAATGTGCTTCATTATTGAAGGATGTTTGGTTGAACATACCTTGTGTTTTGCTCCATCGTTCTTTTTGTTTAAACCTGAAATGGTTAGTGACAAAAATACTCGAAGGAACAATTTCACAAATATTCCCTTAATCTCATTTTACAAAGTCATTTTATTCATTTTAGAATTTTGGAAAACATTTTTATTTTGTTTTATATATTTTTATTATTATCATTTTTTAATTAATTTTAATTAATTAATTTATTATTATTATTTAATTAATTTAAATTTTTTTATATAAATAAGAAAACTTTAACAGAAAAGAAAAAAGGATCGGGTTATCTCTTGAAAGTGCTTATTTTTAAGACACAAGCTTGTCTTTGGGAAACCTTCAAGTTGCAACTCATGTTGGTGAAGTGGTTTCCCCTTCAACTCCAACATTTTCAAACCTATCCTCAAGACCAAAACCACTACGAGATTTGCAAAATTTATGGTAGACAAACACATCTACAACCTACCTTGCAAAGATTTTTGAAAGAAGAATGAAGGGGTTGTAGATCATGTGTCTAGTGATGGTAGAGGGAAGGATCGATTTGGGAGATTTCTCACTTGAGCATGGATTTGATGGAAAGATCGGGGAATAGCTTCCATGCTCATTGGTATTGTTCTCCCTAAGTGGGTGAGCACTTCCTTTCTCATGACATTTCAAGTCATCCTCAAAACTTGAGTGGGTCATGGTTGTTGGCGAGATTGACATAAGCTCACCCCTTGGATCAAGAATTGGTTTGGATTCTAACCCTTTGATGAGAGGTCGGGAAGACCAAATGGGTAGATAATCTTCACCTATTCTATAACCAAACTTCTCATTTCCTAAGGTGTTCTCGAAGATTCTCATGATTGGCCTTCCGATAAAGGTAAGATGAAAGGAAAGTCCAGGAAGGTTAAAGATGTGGAAATCTAGGAAGATCTTGAGATCATCAACCACCACAAGAACATCATGAAGGACTCCTAAATAATCAAGGACTTGACCATTGGGGAGTTTAAGGTGTTTTTGTGATTGGGATAGATGATCCTTTGATGATGTTGGAACATGGAAATGAGGAAGGATGTTGATCCCGAGGCTAGGATCGTAGCAAATTTCACCATCAATGCCCAACACTTGACAGGATATTCTCCTCATATGTGTGGGCATTTTAGTGACTTCCTTTGAGGATTCGGCCTCATCCAACCATTCTTGACTTACAACGGTAGATAGATGCTCTAACCGTTGTCTTTGCTCCACTTGTTCAGATTTATGGCCCTCATGGCTTCCATGCCTCGGGTGTCTTGATGAATTCCTAGAGTCATCAAGTGGGTCATTATAAGACTTGAATGAAGGAACACATGGGGGATCATTAGGATCAAGGATGGGTGTAGAAATGGGTTCGTAGGATAAGTCAGAGGTGGACATAGAGAAGGAGAGGATAGATTTGGCTTCTAAACACTTGAGTTCTTCTATAAGCTCACTCAACATTTCTTCATCAAATATCCCAAGCTTTTCCTGATGTGCCATGTGGGAAGTCGAGGCATAAGATGATGTTGATTTGGGAGGTTTTTGAAGAGATCCCTTCATGAGAGGTAAAGAAACATATTTCTTAGAAGGTCTCTTTAGGAAAGGATCATTTTGGACATTCACAAAACCAGCAAGATCATATGAACGGTTAGCCTTGAACTCGAAGGAATGATTTAGGAGTTGAATTTTTTCTTCCTTCGACATTTGTGGTATTTGTGGTTCAGGATCGATGGAAGAATCTTTGGATAGAAATGGTGGTGATTCAGCTATCGAGGATTCTTTTCTAGGGGCTGGTTTTTGTTCTTCCTTGGGTCCTTCATTATAATCGTTAGTAGAGGGGGTGTTCTCAAGAATCTTTGTAAGAAGATTCTTCCCTGCACTAACGGATAAACACAGGAAGGCTCTCCCGGAAGTTATATCAAGAAGTTGTGCGGAATCTTTGCTAAGACCGCCATAAAAGTGTTGTAACAATGTTGGCTCGGTTATAGCAAGATCAGGGCCAGATGATGATAGCTCTAAAAGACGGGCCCATGCCGCACCAAGAGGTTCTTTCTCCTTTTGTGAGAAGTTGATGACCTCTTTTCGAAGAAGAATAAGGCGAGGAATAGGGAAGAAAGTTAGGCAGAATTTGGATTGTAATATTTTCCATTCTCGGTTTACACTACCTACGTTGCGAAGGTACCATCGTTTGGCTATTCCCGTCAAAGAAAATGGAAATATCTTCCACTTAAGGGTACCTCGCCTCATCCCTTGGATGTTGAGACATGCACACAATTGTTCAAAGTCACGTAGGTGAGTGTAAGGATTTTCATCTTCATCCCCAGAAAAAGGTTGTTCCCGAACTTTGGCTATGAAGCTAGGGCGAAGCTCATAGCTAAGTGAAAGGATGGGATGTGATGTGATGATGGTGGTGGTTCCAATCTATGGCCCTTTGGAAAAGTAAGATGAGATATGGATGGTTCGTTCATGGTGTATATGAAAAGGATAAAATGAAACGAAAAATAAAACAAGGATAATAGGACCAAAGGATACTAGTTAAAACAACTACCGTTCCCTGGCAACGGTGCCAGAAATGCTTGTTTGTATTTCTTATGACTATTGGATAAATCCACAAGCGCACAGATTATACCGCTGTAGCACTTCACCGGGAGTATTCCAGGTATCGTATTTTCCACGGGGAACGAGAAGTGATCTAACTAGGAATATGGATATGTCCTATGATGGATCAAGGGAGACTATGATAACTGGGTTGAGAGGTTCGATATAGCAAAGATATCTAACAAGGTATAGCTGGTTATACTAGCTTTATCAGCCCTTCTCTTACAAGAGGCGATGGGATAGATCAGTAAGAGATATAACTCCAATCGGACCGCGCCATCATGTTGTATTGAAGCCCTACCTTTTAAGAACTTATCTGGCACGCGTGGTGGAATACAAAGGCTATATAGAGCTGTCACTTTCTACTAGCATCCACGAACAATCCACGCGATAAGCGGTTTACAAAGGTAAGATCTAGTCTAGACACCACGTCTACACTATTCTTACTACTCTAACCCCACGTTAAGGCTAAAGCACTCTACTCAGAGCAAAGCGATGAACAAGCAGGAAAAGGTGTATAACAGCTAACCCAGACTTAGAATATCAAATACTATAAAGAACTCGGAAGAAGTCACTTACAAGAGCTAAACTTACAAGAGACTCGCATCCGCCGAGGTACAGCTCGGAGAAGACGCCAGATAGGCCCGACTCTCCTCCAGGCTCTCCTCAGTCTCCTCCAACTAGCATATCACTACTAGAGAGCTCCGCTAAGAGACTAAGGAGTAGTTTCTCCAATGAGGCATGAGTTGAGAGTGAAGGCCTAGTGGGGTATTTATAGCTAGAGGTGGAGTAGGGGCTACTCTGGTGCCACGTCAGCGATCCGCGCCACCTCCATCAGCCACCGTTGGATCCAACCGACTTCAGAACCGCCTAAGGATCAATGGTGCTGATTTCCATCATGTGGGGAGTAGGTAAGTCGGTTGGGGAGGTGAAACCGCCATATGGTGGTTCAGCCGATCCAGAACATGGCCTATGGGCCCTCCTGGACCTTCTAGAAGATGTCCCATTGATCAGGGGCTAAGTGGGGGCCTGGTGGGCCCCACCTATGGTTCGGTCGAACCACATGTGGGGTCTGTGGGCCACCTCTACCTCCTGGATACTGGTCCCACCTGTCATATGCCTTGGATGTCGGTTCTGAGTTGAGTTGTCACGTTAATCTTCTTGATGTGGGCCCATGGATCCTCGTGATGTGAATCTGGACTGTTGGTAAGAGATACACTTGGATCCAAGGTGTAGAGAGTGATTTAGAGGGTGGATCTTGGATCATGGGGGCTTGGGATGCCAAGTGGCCCCACAAGGTGGTCGGCCGCCCCCCCTGTGTTGGCCCACTAGCCCCAAATGTCCCCTTTTGTCATTATCTGCATCAAATAGTCACGGGACATGTGGAACTAGTTATTTGGCACAATATGTTCAGGTTATGCTTGATTTCCTTGGAATATGAGGATGTTGACGGTATTTTGATGGTGACAAGATAGCTCTTAATTACCGTCAACAACGGACGAACCATGGGTGCTCATCGAGTTCATAACGGGCAAATCTGAGTGGGGTGCTGGTTCCCGTTCGATAGGGTTCCGGCTAGTGGCCCATGTCGCGGCTCACCCTAGATCGGTTTCATCTAGTAGCCGGGTCCATTCGATAGGTCCCAGGTGCATGTTGCCTTCCTTTGGAGGAATACCATGAACCAATCATCTGTTAAGACGGACTTAAATATGAAATTTGGGGATGACCTTAGCATCCGATTGCTAGGATGATGACTGCTAGCGTGTCCATCGCCTATTTGCCCCTTACTCTGACGTCCCGAGTCGGCCATTTCGAACCCTGCTGGGTAGGCCTCCGTATCTTTGGACCGTAATGTGCCGTCGGGGCATCTATAGCCCCTTATCCCTTTGACTTACCTGGGCCCATGGGCCGTTACCGCTGGCTGCGCCATGTGGCGGCCCCTCCGACCTCTATGTTTGTTGGCCGAGCTCGGACGAGTCGGATGTTCTCCCGAGGTGCGCTTGCGCTCGGAGAGCATGTGGTTTGGCTGGTGACGCAAAATAGAAATCTACGCACGCAGCGGGGTGGGCCTAGGATGGATCCTATAATGATGATAGATACGGGGTGCGTATATAAGAGCGAGGAAAAAGGCGGGTGGTGTTAGTTACCTACCATCGTGCGCATGGCTCCCAATATTCCCGAGGACAGCGGAGAGGACGTAACCGAGCGGCCGCATTTAATGCGGCTTGGGTCGTAGGGTCATGGCGCGGAGAGCCATGGAGGCACCGCTTCGTCTTCCGTGTCCCTATAAATATCTACGTGTCGCGTCCCCCCTTTGAGAGCTCGCACTGTTTGTCTTCTTCGCCTCCCAACCTCGCTCGCATCACCTCCCTTCGAATCTAGGGCTCGGCGCCGCGTCTCCGTCTCAACCTTGCTTCCCATCACGCCGCGAGCCGTTCCCCAGGCGTGTCCCTCATGGACAGAGAACATCCGGTGAGGAGCTAGGCCCGGTGCACGCTCGAGCATGAGCAGGCACTTGAGATAGTGGACGCGGGGCTGCTGCGCCCCGAGGTCTCCACCGACGGACACCTGTAGTGGATAGTCCCCACTGGCACCGATATACCGGACCCACTGGAGGGGTATGTGGTCTCCTTCCTTCCGTTCCATGAGCGCGGGTTTGGTACACCGCTGTCTCGCTTCTTCCGCGGAATCCTCCACCACTACGAGATTGAGCTCCACAATATGAATCCCAACTCCGTCCTCCACCTCGCGGCCTTCGCGGCCATGTCGGAGGGGATGCTGGCGACGGAGCCAGACTTTGTCCAATGGAAGTTTTTCTTCAAAGCGTCGACGTTCCTTCTCAACAACCATGGTGCAAGGTACGTGGTGCCGTGTGGAGGGTGCACGCTCAATGTCGGATACCTGAGAATAGGGTACCCCAACTTCATACTTCGCGAAGACAAAATCATCCCCGGGAGCCCCTCCGACTCGCCCGAGCCAGGATGACGTCATCACTCCCGGGGACACATCGCCTTAGCCAAACCGGCTAAGGCAGCCACACCTCCTCGGAGGGCCTTCCGCCCCTCCCAGCTTGGGTGACGTCGTCCGTGACGCCATCGACCCTCGGGGGCCTCTCCGCCTCGCCCGAGCCAGGGCAAAGCCTGCCCCAAAACTGGCTAAGGAAACAACACTCCCTCGGAGGACCATCCACCCCATCCAAGCTGGGATGACGTCCTCTGTGATGTCGTCTCCCCTCGGGGGCTCTTCCGCCTCGTCCGAGTGTGGGAAACATCATCCGTGATGTCGCTTGCCCTCGGAGGCTTCCCCAATCCACGGTGCATTTTAGCCCGTAGTCAAAAGGTCCACAGTGCAGACTCGTCCTTGGGGATGGGGGTTAAAGACATGGATCACCATGCCTGCCCCTGTAGAACCCTTGCAGTACAAGCTCCAGTACCACTGAGTGACATTCACCATCCCTCTGACGGACAGCCGAATAGGAAATGAGGCATACTCGTCCCTGTATGACGGAACGCAGGGGTACTGAGCCCTGTTCTGCCAACCTCCGCCCATGCCCACATATGGCAACAGGAGCGCCACCAACTACAAGGCGCGTGGCTACAGTTGCATCAAGGACGAACAGGACCAGGAGCGTGCTAACAAGCGAAACCTTCCTCGGGAAGGAAGGGGAACAGAAGCTTGGAGCGTCCTCCAAATCAAGAGCCTACACCAGGCCCACGTTTCCTCCCTCTCTCTCTATTGTACTCCTCCATCTCTCCCTACGTATAAAGGGGGAGAATGGACGTCCAATCTCGCTCTCTCGACTCTCTCTGAACTCATTCACACACACTCATACTCGCATCCATGCGAGCTCCCACAACAAACCTCGAACCACATACGCACGAGACCTGGGAACCCGCTTCCCTCTCTCACCAAAGCTTGTAGCTCCCCCTACGAGCTCTCCTACGCTCGGTAACACAACTCAGCAGCAAACTGGACGTAGGGCGTTCATGCCCAAACCAGTATAAACCTTGTGTTCTCCGGGCGTAACCATCCGTTCTCCGAAACGCTTAGAATTTTACTCGTTGGCTGTCTAGACCCCGCCATTTTAGACACCGACAGTTGGCGTGCCAGGTAGGCGGCTTTGCGTGTCACCCGTATTTTCGAGTATTGGATGGCTTCTCGCCACGCTGATTTTGCTCCGGGCTCCATTGTTCATTTTGGTAGCCTAGACTTCCAGTGCCACGGGCAGGGGGACAACCTGGTCCTCCGTCGCCCTACGGCTTCCTCCAAGGTAGCCGTGGATGCCATCTCGGCATCCATGGCCCACCTCAACCTGCCTCCCTCTGGGGAGCAAGTTGCTCACAGGACAGCCGTCCAGCAGGCCGACTATCCATGGTTCGAGCGCCAGCTCGACATGCTGATGGGACCTCAGTCGACCTAGGAGTACCTGCAGAACCTCTACTGCGCATTCGCCAACGTGACAGCGCAGCTCGTGGGAGGACAACCGCTCTCTCCCGGGCACATCGAAGCGCCCGCTCCAGAGGAACTACCGTTCAGCATGAGGAATGTCGCCGCGTCTTACTCGGAGGCGGTGGCTGCAAGCTTCTGTGCCGACCCTGCGAAGGGGACATGCACCAGACTTGCATCCCACCATCTCCGGTCCGTCTTCGACCTCCTCACGAGCCCGGAGGCAACCACCTGCGCCGGCTCCAGCTGCGATAGCGTCGACCCCTAGGAGCCTTTGGACATCGAAGGTCTAAGGGGCCAAGAGGCCCTCTACGGCTTCGTGCACGCTAGTGATTACCTGCTCGGGTCTACCTCGAGCGACGACAGCGCTGGCCACGGGTGAGGATGCCTCCTGTGCGGCTTCCCGAAGCACGATGTCGCCGTCAACCCCACCCTCATCGAGAGCGGGGACGATGATGGCAACGACGTCCACACGCCCGACTACAGGGCAACTTCACTGGAACCCGCCCCGCAGGGTGACCCCTAATCCTCGGATGCTCAATGGCGCTACCTGGAAGAGCTCCATGACACGGAGCGCAAACTCAAGGAACGACAACGAGGGTTGGTCTCCAGACGCCTCCCTGGCGTCACCACGAGCCACACACCGGGCAGAGAGGCAGTCGGAGCGAGCTCCCGCTCCGGCATGGCCAAGGGCAGGCCGCAGCGCGGCGGCGACAACGCGGTCGCATCGGCGGATCGCGAGACCCCTCCTCCCCATGGCGGGGTGAAAGGGGGAAACTTCGACGTCATGCTCACCAAACCATGCCCACATCACAGCATGCTGGTCAGATACACGTTCCGCCATTGTGACAAAATGGCCAGATATTTTGCAATCGTTGAAGATGGAGGTCGGGATCGCAATGACCCCAATCCCCCCCGTAAACATATGCCTCATGATTTTTGGCAGCTCGGGAACCAACGACCACAGACGTCGGCAGGAGCAAGAGCGGCGCGAGGTCTTCATGGCCACCCCGACGGCTCCTGTCTTCCTCGATTGGTTGGAGTCCAACATCACGTTCGGCCGGGCTGACCATCCGACCCGTGTCACCCATCCGGGGCGCTATCCAGTCATCGTGGACCCGATCATAGGGGATGGACGCTTCACCAAGGTGTTGATGGATGGAGGTAGCGACCTCAACATCATGTTTTACAACGCTTTCGAGACCCTGAAGGTACCCAGGAAGAAGCTCCGCCCGGAGGGAGTTGCCTTCCAAGGAATCATCCCCGGGAAGCCGTCCATACCCCTTAGGCAGATCGACTTGCTCGTGACATTTGAGGAATTGAATAACTTCCGGAGCGAGCTCCTCACTTTCGAAGTCGCCCACTATCGCGACGCGTACCACGCGATGTTGGGCAGGCCGTGTTATGCGAAGTTCATGGCCATCCCCAACTACACCTACCTCAAGCTCAAGATGCCGGGACCCCACGGAGTCATCACGGTCACCTCCGAGCTTGCGGAGTCATACTAGTGTGACGTTGATAGTTGCGAGAACGCCATGGCCACGGTACAGTTTCCGCGACTGGCAGCGACGACCGAAGCAACGAGCAACGAGAGAGTTGACTCTAAGGGTGCGGGGAACTTCACCCCCTCGAGGGGGTAAAGGAAATCCCGCTGAACCCGTCTAATACGGATGGCCGGATGCTGCGCATTAGCGCCTCCCTATGCCCGGAACAGGAGTCGGCGCTCGTCAATTTCCTCCGCGTGAACGGCAATATGTTCGTGTGGAGTCCCTTGGACGTCCCGGGCATACCAAGGGACATAGCCGAGCACGCCCTGAGGATCCAACCTGGCGCCTGTCCGGTGAAACAACGCCTGCGATGTTTCGATGAGGAGAAGTTGCAGGCCATCGGCAAGGAGCTCCATAAGCTTTTGGCGGCCGGGTTCATCAAAGAGGTATTCCACCCCGAATGGCTTTCTAACCCAGTATTAGTCAAGAAGAAGAATGACAAATGGAGAATGTGTGTTGACTACACCAGCCTGAACAAGGCATGCGGCAAGGACCCGTACCCCCTCCCACGCATTGACCAGATTGTCGATTCCACCTCGGGTGCGAAACACTATATTTCCTTAATGCGTACTCCGGGTACCATCAAATCTAGTTGAAGGAGTCCGATCAGCTTGCGACGTCTTTCATCATGCCATTTGGATCTTTTTGCTACATCACCATGCCATTCAGCCTCAGAAATGCGGGAGCCACGTACCAACGGTGCATGCGCTCAGTTTTTGGGGACCTCATCGGGAGGACCGTCTAGGCGTACGTGGGTGACATTGTAGTAAAGTCCAAGCGGGCGGAGACCATGATCACCGATCTCAGGACATCGTTCGAGGCCCTGAAACTCAAGCGCGTCAAACTCAACCCTGAGAAATGCCTGTTCGGAGTGCCGCATGGCATGCTCCTCAGCTTCATTGTTTTCGAACATGGTATCGAGGTCAATCCCGATAAAATTTCTACCATCACTAATATGGGGGCGATTCGTAATGTGAAGGGGGTGCAGTGAGTCATGGGGTGCCTCGCATCCCTGAGCCGCTTCATCTCGCGCCTTGGCGAGCGAGGCCTCCCCCTTTACCGACTCCTCAAGAAGATGGAGCACTTCACCTGGACCCCCGAGGCACAGGAGGCCCTGGACAGGCTCGAGGCGATTCTTACGAGCGCACCCAGACTCGTTCCACCGATGCCGCGCGAGGCCCTTCTCCTGTACATCACCGCTACCACCCAGGTGGTGAGCGCCGTCATCTTCGTCGAAAGGGAGGAGGGTCACGCTCTAAAAGTCCAGCGTCCAGTGTACTTCATCAGCGAGGTATTATCTGCGACCAAAACCAGATACCCTCAGATTCAGAAGCTCCTCTAAGCAGTCCTCATCACGCGAAGAAAGCTGGCCCACTACTTCGACGGACACCACGTCACCGTTGTATCGTCCTACCCACTCGGGGAGGTGATACAGAGCCGCGACGCCACGGGATGGGTGGCGAAGTGGGGTCTCAAGCTCATGGGAGAATTCATCTCCTATGCGCCTCGGACGGCCATCAAATCCCAGGTCCTAGTGGACTTCGTCGCCGAGTGGACCGAAACCCAGCTGCCGCCAACACCGGAGAAGCAGGAGTGCTGGGTCATGTACTTCCACGGGTCACTGATGAAAACTGGCGCCAGCACCGGCCTGGTCTTTGTCTCCCCGCTCGGGGTCCGGCTTAGGTACATGATCCGTATATTCTTGCCGGCGTCCAACAACGTCGCAGAATATAAGGCCCTGGTAAACGGGCTACACATAGCAACGGAGCTAGGTATCAAAAGACTCGACGCACAGGGCGACTCCCAACTCGTAGTCGAACAGGTCATGAAGGAGTCGAATTGTAGCGACCCCAAGATGAAGGCATACTGCTAGGTGGTCCGTCGCCTGGAGGAGAAGTTTGGCAGCCTGGAGCTCAACCACATCGCAAGGAAGCACAACGAGGCGGCAGACGAGCTTGCGAAGTTGGCCTCCAGCCGCGGGGCTGTCCCCCCTGGAGTCTTCGCCAGCGACCTCCACAAGCCATCCGTCGTCTGGCGCGCGGATCCCGAAACCGAGGCCCCAACGACATCCCCGGAGGAGGTCATGGACGTCGAGGAAACGCGAAGCGACGTGGATGGCGCACCAGTCGACGACGACGCCTCCCTTCCTGACTGGAGAATTCCCATCCTGGACTGGTTAATTCGGGAGCAGCTCCCGAATGATAGGAACAAGGCGCGCCGCATCGCACGACGCGCTAAATCCTTTGTCATCATCAACTAGGAGCTCTACAGGCACAGCTCCATAGGGATCTTGCAACGTTGCATCCCCACAAAGCATGGTGTGAGCCTGCTGGAGGACATACATGCGGGGGAATGTGGGCACCACGCGCCCCCCCCCGCACAATCATCGGAAAAGCTTTCCGCCAAGGCTTCTATTGGCCAACAGCTATAGCAAACGCCACGAAGGTGGTATGCTCCTGCCAGGGGTGCCAGTTCTACGCTAGGAAAACTCATCTGCCCGTGCAGGCACTACAGACCATCCCCCTCACGTGGCCTTTCGCGGTCTAGGGTTTGGACCTAGTGGGACCGCTGCACAAGGCACACGGGGGCTTCGACCACTTACTCTTCGCCGTCGATAAGTTCTCAAAATGGATCGAGGCATGCCCTCTAGCCCAGATCAAATCAGAGGAGGCAGTCCTTTTCTTCATCGACATAATACATTGGTTTGGAGTGCCCAACACAATCATCACCGATAATGGTACCCAGTTCACCGGGAAAAAGTTCCTGGATTTTTGCGATAGGAATCATATCCGTGTGGACTGGGCGGCTGTCGCGCACCCACAAACGAACAGGCAGGTCGAGCATGCCAACGAGATGATCTTGCACGGGCTCAAGCCAAGGATCTTCGATCGGCTTAAAAAATTCAGAGGCCATTGGGTTGCGGAACTCCCAGCCGCCCTCTGGAGCCTCAGTACGACACAAAGTAGAGCAACCAGATACTCCCCTTTCTTTATGCTCTACAGGGCGGAAGCCGTGCTCCCAACCGACCTGGAGTACGGCTCGCCGCGGGTGAAGGCCTACGACGAAGAAGGCAACCAAGAGAACATGGAAGAGGCCATAGATCAGCTGGACGAGGCAAGGGACATCGCCCTCCTACATTCTGCCAGGTACCAGCATGCCCTGAAAAGGTACCACGACCGTCGAGTACAAAAGCGCGAGCTCAACGTCGGCGACCTGGTGCTTCGACTCAAGCAGAGCAACAAGGACAAGCACAAGCTCATGCCACCATGGGAAGGGCCCTACGTCTTGGTGGAGGTCCTCTATCCTGGAAGCTACAAGATCGCCACTATACAGCCCGACAGCCAAGTCTTCTCCAACACGTGGAACATCGAAAAGCTACGTCGTTTCTATCCCTGAACACTCCCCCCCCCAAATCATGCGTATATGCATGCATCTTTCCTGTAAAATATCTAGTATGCACGGTGCAAACTGCCCTCGTCCTGGATGCTAGGCAAGACGCGTGGCCATTCGCGGGTTCACGTCTCGCTCGGGGGCTGGGCAGGGGGCTCTTTCCCCCAGTTTTCTCTTTCAAAGAGCTTCCCCTCACTCTGACCTTTCGCTCCAAGACCACTCCGGCTCAATTTGTTCCCTAGGCCGCAGGAATATTTTTTCTAATACTTGCAGGAACACCCGAGAGCTCGCAGCCGGTGAAGGTCACCCGTGGCCAGGGCCGCGTTTACCCACAGGTGCAAACAAGACTCAATCCGACCTCCGGCTCAACCCGACTGACGTCTACAGAAATCGGACGGGCGCCTACGCACCGCCATCGACGGGGAAAGCCTATGTGCCCAGGTAAGACAGAGGGATAAGGGCTATAGACGTCCCGATAGCCCATTACGGTCTAGAGATATGGAGGCCACCCCAGCGGGGGTGGAAACGGCCAACTCAGGACGCCAGAGCGAGGGGCGAATAGGGAATGGACACACTAGCGGTCATTAGCCTGGCAACCGGATGCTAAGGTCATTCCCAGATTTCGTATTTGAGTCCGTTTTTACAGATGATTGGTTCATGGTATTCCTATCGAAGGAAGGCAACAAGCCCCCGGGACCCATCGAACGGACCCGGCTACTAGATGAAACCAATTTGGAATTTGGGGTGGGCCACGACATGGGCCACGAGCCGGAACCCTAGCGAACAGGAACCGGACACCCCACTCAGATTTGCCCGCTATTAACTCAACGAGCATCCATGGTTCGTCCATCTCGAGGATAGCATGGCTCGGCTCATATTCCCCCTTCTTGCAGAAAAATGTGCGGGGAACGAACAAAAGACGATACGGTCCTAAGTCAACTTCTCTACTCCGAGTAGAGACTTAGGATCTAGCATCGCACTTCACCACGGTTCTCGCAACTGGGTGAGAAAAAGGTGGGAACACAAACCTCATGTGTCAGAGGTCCACACAGGTAAATTCAAAGCAAATACCATGTCTTTCATACGCTAACCGTCGCAAAAAGTTACCTACCATTCCAGGACCAGGGGGAACAGGACAAACAAGGCGGACTCACACACACGCAAAACATCAGGGCGGTTACAAGGTGGACTGAAGGGGGATGCCGGCCCAGCGCCGAAGGAAAGAGAAATAGGGTAGGCATCCAATGCCCTGTTCATGCCGGTACCATCATTCCAAGGTCTGCCTGTTAGCAGGCAGACTCCCGATGAGCCGGCTGCCGCTGCCTCGCCTCCTGAGATAGAGCAGCAGTAGCACAGCTGGACAAGGGCCTAACGAGCTGGTCAAGCATTTGTCTAGACCACGCCTCGCCCGTCGCGCCGAGGATCCAACTACCCTCTGACACGATAATTCCCCCCCATCTCGGGGAGGCTTTCACCAGCACCGGAGGGCATTCAGGGCCACCACCTTGAGGCTCGGCTAGGCATGCAACACCAGTGCTTACACAAGTGCTACCTGATCATGGCATCACCGCGCTGGAGCGCGGGCGATGCGTGCCTGGTTCCCAGGGCCTCAGGCGGTGACGCCATCACGGTCCCACACCAGTGCAACCGAACAAGCCGGCCCCTAGGCTCGCCGTCTCCCGAGAGTGGCATCGCCACCAGTAGGGCCAAGGAACGTCTCGCTTGCAAGACTGCGTGGACGAACCACACAGTCTTTTCAGTAGACGCATCCTCGCCCCCCTGTGAAGGGAGACGACTACGGGGCGCCACCACTATATAGGAAGAGACTGAGGGAAACCACTACAAATCTCGCAGGGTCGCCCTCAACCTCTCCTACCCAACAACGCGAGGCGGTGGCGCCGCCGACGCAAAGCTTCCCTTGAGTTAGGTGTACCCTCAAAGGGACGCTCGCCAAGGCGGCTCAAGGGTATCTTCGACGAGACCTCGGAGGAAGAATGAAGGGTAGACCATGCTGGGGGATTATATGTTCATCCCGCGGCTGGCAACCCCTATTTATAGCCCGCCAGGGCACCCGCACGACGGCCAACCCGTGAAGCCACAACGCTCCGTCTCCCCCAATTAAACCGCACTGCGCTCTAGTGCCAGTTTCTGAGGGGGCGCCACAAAGCCATTAATGGCCAAGCAGACGGCAGGCTCAGGGTGCGCCAAACGAAAGTTTGACCACACAAGGGCAATGCATCGCAGTGCCCACCAACGGAGAGAACATGGTGCACCCACTTTTGGGTCAAGACAGGCGAAGTCAGACCAGGCCAATGCTGACCCGACATCGACTGATAAGGTAGACGCTCAGACCGGAAGACAACACTACGTAGTCCCGATTCGTCACTTCAGGTTGCGTCAGCCCAAGTACAACAGTACGCCCCTGGCAGGGCTAGCGTGCAAGCAAGGTTCTGACACCGTACGAGCAGGGTAGTCCTCTTCCGCTCCTCACCTCTTGAGAGGGGCAAAAGGACAAACGCTCTAGGCTAGATCGAATAAGCCCTTAAGAGAAAAATCTTTCTCCTAAGGCCTCGGGGTCTACACCCGGCGGGTGAGCTCGCGCGCACCCACCGAAATCCAAAAACATAACCAAATGCCATAAGTACTCTCGGAAGCCTCCGGTGTAGTCCATCACTACATCGCAGGCTCGGGGGCTACTGTCGGATACCTGAGAATAGGGTACCCCAACTTCATACTTCACGAAGACAAAATCATCCCCGGGAGCCCCTCTGACTCGCCCGAGCCAGGATGACGTCATCACTCCCGCGGACACATCGCCTTAGCCAAACTGGCTAAGGCAGCGACACCTCCTCGGAGGGCCTTCCGCCCCATCTGAGCTTGGGTGACGTCGTCCGCGACGCCATCGACCCTCGGGGGCCTCTCCGCCTCGCTCGAGCTAGGGCAAAGCTTGCCCCAAAACTGGCTAAGGCAACAACACTCCCTCGGAGGACCATCCGCCTCGTCCAAGCTGGGATGATGTCATCCATGACGCCGTCTGCCCTCGGGGGCTCTTCCGCCTCGTCCGAGGGCGGGAAACGTCATCCGTGACATCGCTCGCCCTCGGAGGCTTCCCCAATCCACAGTACATTTTAGCCCGTAGTCAAAAGGTCCATAGTGTAGACTCGTCCTTGGGGATGGGGGTTAAAGACATGGATCGCCATGCTTGCCCCTGTAGAACCCTTGCGGTACAAGCTCCAGTACCACCGAGTGACATTCACCATCCCTCTGATGGATAGCCGAACAGGAATTGAGGCGTACTCGTCCCTGTATGATGTCATGTAGGGCTACCGAGCCCTATTCTGCCAACCTCCGCCCATGCCCACATATGGCAACAGGAACGCCACCAAGTACAAGGTGCGTGGCTACAGTTGCATCAAGGACGAATAGGACCAGGAGCGTGCTAACAAGCGAAGCCTTCCCATGAAGGAAGGGGAACAGAAGCCTGGAGCGTCCTCCAAATCAACAGCCTACACCAGGCTCATGTTTCCTCCCTCTCTCTCTATTGTACTCCTCCATCTCTCCCTACGTATAAAGGGGGAGAATGGACCTCCAATCTCGCTCTCTCGACTCTCTCTAAACTCATTGACACACACTCATACTCGCATCCACGCGAGCTCCCACAACGAACCTCGAACCACATATGCACGAGACCTGGGAGCCCGCTTCCCTCACTCACCAAAGCTTGTAGCTCCCCCTAGGAGCTCTCCTATGCTCGGTAACACGACTCAGAAGCAAACTAGACGTAGGGCGTTCGTGCCCGAACCAGTATAAACCTTGTGTTCTCCGGGTGTAACCATCCGATCTCGGACACGCTTAGAAATTTACTCGAGTGCTGTCTAGACCCCGCCATTTTAGACACCGACACTCAGCCTCCGCTCTGCCAACCTGGGTCTCTACATGTCGGCGCGGGCGATCTCCTCTAACCGGGGGTGGCACTCGCAGTGGTTCTACATCTGGAACCACCCCGAGGCACCACTCCTGACCTTCACGAGTCGCCGCTTCGCTGAGGAGCTCCCGAGCTGGCACTACGACCCGACCCCCCAGGAGCTCACAGGGATACAGCCCTATCTCCGGAGCTTGACGAGGCTTCGGGAGCAGGAGCTGAATTTCTTGGGGGTCATCACGTAGTTCCTGCATCGTCGGGTGCTCCCGCTCATGGATAGGGAGCGCTGGTTGCACGAGATGGTGCCCAGGGCGTCGCGCGAGTGGTCCGCTATGGCGGAGGTGGACCTGAGCCTCGAGGACGCGATCGCCGTTGCCCGGAGGCTACTAGGGAATGCCCTGGACGAGCTGGTGAGTCCAGATAACGCGGCATCGGCTTCTCCCCCGCATTTTTCCCCTTGGTCGCACTAACCTGTGCTTCTTCTATCCTTCCTTTGTAGGGCCCCCATTCGACGGCTTGCCACGTAGCCACCCCCCTTCCTGTTCCGCCAGCACAGCGACTGGCAAATAGGGAGCGAAACGCGCAGCAGCAGGCGGAGGCCGCCGAACGGAGGAGGAAGAAGGCCAACAAGGCATGGAGGCACACACAACTAGAGATGTTGCGAGCCAGGCAGCGTCAAGCGGGGAAGCCGGAGGAGGATTCCCCCACAGAGTCCGATGAGGACCGGGAGAACCTTAGCGGTGATGACGATAATGATGATGAGGATGAGGACAGACATCCTCTGTCCGAGGTGGTCCCCGCGCTTCAAGCTGCGTGGACACGGCGTCGGTCGGCTGGGGCTGCGTCGACAGTAGAGGTGCCGACCCTGCAGGCGCTAGGGGTCTTGTGTCACCCTGCTGGGAACGCGCCGACCATGGAGGTGCCCCTAGTAAGGACGCTTGGCACGCACATGGCCCCTGGCGGCTCCGGGCGTGGTGTTGCCTGTGACTCCCCGGCCACCCCTCTCCCCGCCGCGTCCGGGGGAGTGAGGGTGGTGGATGGAGCAGCGGTTCGGGGACCACAGGCTGCGGTGCGGTGGAGCTATCGCGGAAACGCCACCACATCTTCTCCCTGCGGTAAGCTTGTGTTGTTCGATGTCTTTTTTCACTTTACCAACGAGAAGCGATGGCTCGTGGCTTGAACGTGCGTGACGAACGATGTAGGACCACCGGAGGCTCCACGCACGCGGGATGGAAGAAGCTGTGCCGGGGAGCGCCATTGGTTGGCCTGGGGCATGGTGGAGCGGCCCCGGCTCTTGGTTTGACGGACGCCGCCGGGACCAGGGGTGACCCAAACCCGAGCGACGCCGCCGCTGCAGCGCCGCCGACCCCTGCTGACGCCGGTCTTGGGGCCATCGCGCCATCCTCCCCCCGAAGGTGGTAGTCATCGACGACTCTTGGGAGGAGGGTGGCCTGGGTGGCCCCATGGCCATGGACGCCGAGGAGGTCCAGACGGCCACGACTCTAGAAGACGCAGCGGCGGCGACAGTGGTGGGTGGTGCGGGGGAGGACGCCCCCGATGCCGCGGACGGGAACATGGGGGTCGGAGCCGTGACGCCCGAGGCCAAGGCAACGGCTACCGGCGCAAGTGAGGAGTGCCTCCTGGGCAGCGCCCTTCCTTCCAGTGTGCTGGCCCGGGACATGGCGGGCCCCCGGTCGTTCACCGAGGAGGAGGTGGCGGCCGCTCGTACGTCAAAGGCCATTCCTTCCCAGTCTAGCGCGACCTCGCGGGGCGAGGTGGTTGGCGCTGGGAGGAACGTTGCCCCTAGGGCCCTGCGTTGGCCCGGTCCTGACTGTCGTACCTTCGGGGACGGCGATCTGATTGCCAGGGTCGACCGGACGAACCAGGGGGCGCCGGTGTTCGTGTTGGATGACCAACGCGAGCTCCAGCATTGGAGTCATGTTGCTGCCTACCGCCGGGAGCATGAGCATCTCGTGGCGTGCGTGGTGGAGCTGCTTCAGAGGGCGGTGGCGTCGCTCTCCAACGACCTCTCCCACCACGGCAATGTGAGAAGTCGTTTTGACCATAAGTGTTGTTTTGCTCTTGCTTGTCGAAACCTTGACGTCTCCCTTTGTGCAGATCCTGATGCCGACGAGTGATGAGAAGTCCGAGTTCCTCCATCGCGAGCTCGGTAGGTGGGACCCCGGGTCATGGACATCCCCCGGGGAAACCGACGTGGTCGAGGAGCTGGTTGCGACCCATCGTCGCACGGGGGACTTGGGGGAGCGGCTGAGGGCTGCGGAAACAAAGGCGGCGGACGCCCAAGAGTTGGCGCAGCGGGGTGTCGCTGACCTCGAGTGGATCGGGCGAGAGCGGGACGAGGCTCGTGCCGATGCCAAGGCCATCCGCAAGATGCTGGCGGATGAGCGCGCGACGTGCCTGGCTGAAGCCGATCGCCTGACTGCCGAGCGCAATGCCGAGGCGAAAGCGCGTCGTCGGGCCGTCTCGGCGCTGGACTCCATGGAGGAGGAACACAACACCATGCGGTGCCAGCGCGACATCAACCGGCGAGAGCGTGACGACGCCATGGCTCGCCTTGAGGACCTTTCGGCCCGTGCGTGCGAATGTGGCGCCGACGCTGATCGGAGGATCCTAGCGTTCTCCACCCAGGTCGGCAAATTGACCGGGGTCGTCTCGCAGCTCCGTGCGATAGCCGATGGCTTGTCGAGGGAGAACGTAGGTACGTTTCCTCTGCTTGTCCTTTTGCTCTAGTGTTTTTGCGGTTGAGCTCGGGGGTTGAGACCCCTTTCTTGTTGCTCCAGAACCGCAGGCCGGTGCGCAGGAGTCGCAGGCGCTGTGTGAGGCTGTGCACGGAGTGTGCGACCTGTTTGGCGTCCCAGCCACGGGAAACAGACCCGACTCGGCCCGGAACCGTGTTGGCCTACTCTGGGAGCGGGGTCAAGCTTGAATCCGGGAGGCACTGCGTGTCGGGGTCCACCGCATGATGTCCATCGCCGCCTGCCTCTATGACGCGGTGACTCCTACGCTCGTTAGGGAAGGCTACCCCTAGGACGCCCCGGAGGATGTGCTTGACCAGATTGAAGCTGTCGCAGAGGAGCCTGATACGGTTCTGGCTGCCAAGCTCGAGGATGAAGTGTTCCCGCCACTGGAGGAGTGACCCTGCGTGGTCAGTAATTAGGGCCAAGGGCCCTTGTAAGAAAACTCAATTCGTCTTTTGGTACAATGTGCCCTGGAGGGCTTTGGACAAGTTTGGTTGCTCCTTAGTGAGCTTGTTTTATGTTTCTGCATTTTTTCCGGTAAGAGGTCTAGCCTGCTCAGGTGGGCAGTCGGGTGGAAGTACTTGCCCCGGGGGGGGGGGGGCGGAGTACTTCGCGGCCCGTTGCCGCGGCCCGGTGAGTTTTTCCTTCTTGACTGGGAAAAGCGAGGTTTTCGTTCAGCAGGAAAAAGTGCGGGTTTTTGTGCAAAAACTTTTTGGAGAGAAAAATAGGGGGTTCCCCCCTTTCCAGCCCCCGAGCGAGGTGTGTTCTGGCACGCGCCGGGAGCGCACCTTGCTGAGTGATTGGTCCGAGAGTTCCCACATTTTCATTCCTCAAACTTTTTGCTTAAGGAGAGTTACATGCGTACGTACAATGTTAAGTACACTAAATAACAGTAGAAAAAATGACATAGCTATGGGTGCTCTGGGCGTCCGAGGTCTTCGCGCTCTAAGGGTCGACGTCCATCTTGTCTGCAGTGTTGACACTTCTTATGATACTTAAGCCAGGTTGTCATCCCTAGCATGCCAAAGAGATGTGGTATAGGAAAATGCAATTGCTCTAAGTAAATAATAAATGTGTTTCTGCAAGCGCACAGATTATACCGATGTAGCATTTTAACTAGGAGTATTCCAGGTATCGTTATTTATATTTTTACCACTGGGAAGGGATACTAAGGATAAAATGAGGAATGAATAATGATTAATGAGTATCACTACATGTGTAATGGAGAGTTTTCATCTATCTCACTCAGTACAAGATAAGTGTCACATAAGATATAGATAATGAATGAATAGTGACAAAAGATAAATACTGATCAACATATATGTAGCCACGTAAGATAATGACAAGCACCTCAATAGATATTCTAGCAAGTCATTAGCATGGAATTAGGATGAACTATAAAGATATTTCCTAAGTCATTCTTAACTATACAGTGTAGCATAATATGATTAGTGCAATTACATTTGGCAATCATGGCGAGATAAGAGATATTCATGTGTAGTGAGTATTACTAAGGAAGATGAGAAACATAGCAATCATTTCCCCGTAATAGAACTGCTTTGGGTAGGGCATAAACGGGAGGAGGACTACAAAGGACTCAACAGAACTGTTACTCCCGCATAATATGATTAGTGCAATTACATTTGGCAATCATGGCGAGATAAGAGATATTCATGTGTAGTGAGTATTACTAAGGAAGATGAGAAACATAGCAATCATTTCCCCATAATAGAACTGCTCTGCGTGCCCTATAAACGGGAGGAGGACTACAAAGGACTCCACAGGACTGTCACTCCCGTGATCTACCTCTCAATCCGGAATATAGGGTACAATCGTAGATAAATACGGTCTAGGCACCATGCCTACACAATATCTATCATTTACCCATAGTACTAATGGATAAACGCTATACGATCCTAATCATGGATATGATTCAGATCTAACTAAGCCAAGTATATAATCATAATACACTAAGAACAATATAACTAAGAACATAATCGAATAGAGTAAAGTCATAAACAATATAAGGAAGTAGAACAAAGTCATATTCATAATATCAAAGAACAAATGATGAACAAGGAATAAATAGAGAGAGAATTACCAATAATCCTCTTGACAGATCCAGAAACCAATCGAAATTGACTCCTTCTAGTTCTAATCCTATATAGCTATGCTAAACTAGAGATCTAGTTGATGTGGTGGTTCTTGGGCTTGATCAGGGTCTTCTCCTCTTGAGATGGATGATGAATAATGAATTAGGTCAGAGAGGCTCTTCTCCTCAGGGTCAGGGGGCCTTCCTTATATAGCCTCCTCAAATGAATGTCAACCGTCGGATCAAACCGACCTTAATGGATGGTGTAGATGTGATCTCAAAGGCGGTGGACAGTGGTCCCACAAGGCAGAGGCCCATCGGTGCTTGACCTAGGGCGGCCGCCCCAGGGGTTAGGGCGGGCACCCTGCCCCTAGGCCCGCTCGGCCTCTCATTTCTTCCCGCGCCTTCTTGACCCTTCTAGAGTATTCTTGTTTGTACGGATGATGATTATCTCTATGTAATGCTAACATGTGGGCCTTTCCTCCATATTTCCTGATATCCCCATGTAGAAATAGACATTCACCAAAACTCGTGGAATTCTATCAGTATAAACCTTATTTCTAGGTATTGGTTTCATATAGATCCTTTTCCTTGTTTAGTTGACGATTGGATTTGGTACTTAACGACCATCAACAAGCTCCCCAAAGCTTACTGTCGGATACCTGAGAATAGGGTACCCTAAACACCACACTTCGCAAAAACAAAATCACCCTTGGGGGCTCTCTGCCTCACCCGAGCGGGGGTGACGTCACCGACCCACGGGGGGGGGGGCTCCACGCCTCCGACCAACCAAGATAGGCACCGCTCCCTCGGAGGATGTTCCGCCTCGCCCGAGCTCGGGTGACGTCGCCGAAACGTCATCCACCCTCGGAGACTCTTCCGCCTTGCCCGATCCAGGGCAACGTCAGGCGTGACGCCATCTACCCTCGGGGGAGCCGTTGCCACAACCGGCCCATGGCGTCCTGGCCTATGGTCAAAAGGTCCACGGTAGCCCCTCGTCCTTAGGGATGGGGCTCCGAGGTGTGAATAACCATGTTATCCCCTGTCCTCCCTACGGTACAAGGTCCTGTGAGACCTAACCAACGACTGACGCGCACCATACCTGCGCCATACCACTTGAAGAGGGATTAGGGCATCATCAGCCCTGTACGACGGAACGCGGGGTGCCTGGCCCTGTGCGGCCAACCCCCGTCCATACCCAAGGCAGGGAATGGCGGTGTTCCCGGTCATGGGACGCATGGCTACAGCTCCATCAAGGATGCACAGGGCCCGGACGGCGTGCCTACAGGCGTAATCTTCCCCGGCAAGAAAGGCGAACAGAAGCCGATGCACTTCTAAGTCGACAGTCTTGTCCGGGCCCACGTTTCTCTCTCTCTCCCTCTCTACTGTAATCCTCCACCTCTCCCTACATATAAAGGGGGAGAATAGACATCCAATCTCACTTTCTCGACATTCTCAGAGTCCACACGACTCACACACACACACTCACGTTCGCATTCACGCGAGCTCACACCAGAACCAAGAACCTATACGCACGAGACATGGGAACTAGCTTCCCTCTTTCCAGAGCTTGTAGCTCCCCTCTACGAGCTCTCCACGCTCGGTAACGCGACTCCGCAGAGCACTAGACGTAGGGCATTCGTGCCTGAACTAGTATAAATCTTGTCTCCTCCGAGCGTAACCATCCGAACTTCGACACGCTTAGAAATTTACTCGTTGGTTGTCTAGACCCCACCATTTTAGACACTGACAGTTGGCGCGCCAGGTAGGGGAACTTTGTGTGTCACCTATATTTTTGAGTTTTGGATGGCTAGTCGCCGCGTTGATTTCGCTCCGGGCTCCATTGTTCGCTTTGGTAGCCTGGACTTCCAGTGCCATGGGGAGGGGGCCGACTTGGTCCTTCGCCGCCCTGCGGCATCCTCCGAGCTAGTCATTGACACCGTCTCCGCATCCATGGCCCACCTCAATCTACCTCCCTTCGGGGGGCAAGTCACCCAAGGGATAGCCGTCCCACGGGCTGACTATCCTTAGTTCGAACGCCAGCTCGACACTCTGATGGGGCCCCAGCCGACCCAGGAGTCCCTTCACAACCTCTACTTCGCATTCGCCAACGTGACAGCGCAGCTCATGGGAGGATGGCCGCTCTCCCCTGGGCTCATCCACACGCCCGTCGCAAGGGTGCTACCGCACGGCATGTGGAATGCCGTCGGGTCATACTCAGAGGCGGTGGCCGCGGGCTTCCGTGCCGACCCCGCGAAGGGGACATGCATCGGGCTCGCGTCCCATCATCTCTGGTCCGCCTCCGACCTCCTCAGAGGTTCGGAGGCCACCTCCCATGCTGGCTCCAACCGCGACAGCGTCGACCCTTGGGAGCCCCTGGACTTCGAAGGCCTGGGGGATAAGGAGGCCTTTCATGGTTTCCTGCACGCCAGCGATTACTTGCTCGACTCCGGATCAAGTGACCACAACGTGGGCTGTGGCCGCGAGTGCTTCATGTGCGACCCACCACCGCCCGGAGCCACCGTCGTCCACACTCCCGTCGAAAGGGCAAGGTCACCGGCGCCCGCCCCGCGGGGCGACCCCCAATCCTCGGATGCTCAGCAGTGCTACCTAGAAGAACTCTGCGACATAGAGCAGAAGCTCGCAGAAGGGCAGCGACGAGCTCAAGCGCGAAACTACCAGGGCCCCCGGAGAGCCCCGCGCTCACAGAGAGGCCCGAGCCATGCACCAGCGCATCATCAACGACGAGCACGACCCACCGCAGTTCACGCGGGCAAGTCAAAACATCGCGGCAGCAGCGATGCTGCTTTGCCACCTCCCGGTCCTAGACACCCCCGAGGGGAAGCTCGCTCACGAAGAGCTGAAGTCTCTCCTGGGGCGCGCCGTGGTTCAGCAGGCTGAGAGCTCCGCATCACAGAGGCACCGGCTTAACCCCAGCCATCAGGTTGACCCGGCGCCCAACGACCGTGAGGGCTCAGTTCAGCAGGATCCTGCGACGGGCGAGCGTCGACGTTCGATGGTTCACGCCCGCATAGGCGACAAACGCGACGTGCGTGACACGCTCGACATGCGCAAGCACGCTAAGCAGGACGGCACGAGCAGGGGCTACCACGTCCACCGTGGCAGTCAATACGACAGCAGGGAGGATCGGTCCCTCTCGCTAGAGCCACCGGACCCACTGGCCTATATTCGCTGCATCCGCCGTGCCCCGTTCCCGCATCGTTTCCGACAGCCGGCCAACATCGTCCGGTACTCCGGGGGACGAACCCTAGGCTCTGGCTCGATGACTATCGCCTCTCCTGCTAGGCTGGCGGCGCGGATGACGATGAGTTCATCATCCGCAACTTGCCTCTCCACCTCTCAGACTCTCAAGCACCTACGCCCCCAACACCATCGATGGATGGATTTCCCTATGGTAGGCCTTCGTCGGGAATTTCCAGGGCACCTACACATGCCCAGGGAACCCCTAGGACCTCCGCAGCTGTAGGTAGAAGATGGACGAGTCCCTCTGGGACTACATCTGTCGCTTCTCCCAGCAGTGCACAAGGCTCCCGACTGCAGCCGACGCGGACGTGGTTGGGGCGTTCCTTGCAGGCACCACCTGCAAGCAGCTGGTCCACGAGTTGGGCCGTAGCAACCCTCGCACAACCGAGCAACTCCTCGACATCGCCACAAGCTATGCTTCAGGTGAAGAGGCAGTCGGTGCAATCATCCACCCCAACAAAGGGAAGGGCAAGGAAGTGGGGGACGTCGGCGAAGGCGGCACCAACCGCGCCCAGAACAGGAACAAGAAGAATGGCAGGGCGCAGCGTGGCGGCGGCGACAATGTGGCCGCGGCGGCGGATCGCAAGACTTCCCGTCCCCAGGGCGGAAAGAAGGGGGGCAAGTTCGACGACATGCTCACCAAGCCATGCCCGTACCACAACGGGCCGGTCAAGCACACACTCTAGGAGTGTATGATGATGGCTAGATACTTCAAGGCCATACCCAACAAAGACGACCAGCCGAAGCAGCCGGAAAGGTCAGGACAGGGATGGGGGTCACGAAGACTCCTACCCCCATGTCAACAAGTGCCTCATGATCTTCGGGGGCTTGGAGGCCTATGGTTGCAAGCGTTGGCAGAAGCGGGAGCGGCGCGAAGTCTTCGCGGCCGCCCCAGCAAGTCCGGCCTTCCTCGACTGGTCGGAGTCCGACATCATGTTCGGGCGAGACGATCACCCGAGCCACATTCCCCACCCAGGTCATTACCCACTCATCGTGGACCCGATCATTGGGCACGTGCGCTTCACCAAGGTACTGATGGATGGGGGCAGCGACCTCAACATCATGTTTTACAACGCCTTTGAGGCCCTGAAGGTACCCAGGAAGAAACTCCGGCCGGAGGGGGTTCCTTTCCTAGGAATCGTCCCCGGAAAACCAGCCCTGCCCATAGGGCAGATGGACTTGCTTGTAATGTTCGGGAGTCAAATAACTTCTGAAGCGAGCTTCTCACTTTCTAGGTCGCACACTATCGCGCGGCATACCACGCGGTGTTGGGGAGGCCATGTTACGCGAAGTTCATGGTCATCCCCAACTACACCTACGTCAAGCTCAAGATGCCGGAACTGCATAGAGTCATCACGATCACCTCTGAGCTTACGGAAGCGTACCAATGCGACGTGGACAGTTGTGACAACGCCATGTCCGAAGTATGGTGCTCGGAGTTGGCGGCGGCGACCGAAGCCGCGAGTGACGAGAGGGTCGACTCCAGGGGTGTAGGAAACTTCACCCCCCTCGAGGGGGTAAAGGAAATCCCCCTCGACCTGTCCAAGACGGATGGGCGAGTACTGCACATATGCGCCTCCTTGGCTCCAGAGCAGGAATCAACACTCGCCGACTTTCTCCGCGCAAACGATAACATGTTTGCGTGGAGCCCTGCGGATATTCCGGGCATACCAAGGGACATAGCCGAGCACGCATTGATGATCCGGCCCGATGCACGACCGGTAAAACAGCGCCTACGCTGTTTCGACGAGGAGAAGTGGCGAGCCATCGGCGAAGAGCTCCACAAGCTTTCGGCAGCCGGTTTCATCAAAGAGGTATTCCGTCCCGAATGGCTATCTAATCCAGTAATGGTTAAGAAAAAGAGCGGGAAATGGAGAATCTGTGTAGATTACACTAACCTAAACAAGGCATGCTGCAAGGATCCATAAACCCTCCGACGCATCCACCAGATCGTTGATTCCACCTCGGGGTGCGAGACGCTTTCTATCCTTGATGCGTACTCCAGTTACCATCAAATCTAGATGGAGTCCGACCAACTCGTGACATCCTTCATTACGCCGTTTGGCTCTTTTTGCTATGTCACTATGCCGCTTGGCCTCAGAAACGCGGGAGCCACGTACCAGTGGTGCATGCGCTCGGTTTTTGGGGAACTCATCGGGAGGACTGTCAAGGCATATGTGGACGACATCGTGGTAAAATCCAAACGAACGGAAACCATGATCACTGACCTTGATACAGTGTTCGGGGCCATGAGACTCAAGCGCATCAAGCTCAACCCTGAGAAGTGCGTGTTCGGGGTGCCGCGCGGCATGCTCCTCGGTTTCATTGTCTCTCGGTGTGGAATCGAGGTCAACCCCGATAAAATCTCTGCCATGGCAAGTATGGGGGCAATTCGTAACGTGAAGGGGGTACAGCGTGTCATGGGGTGCCTCACATCCCTGAGCCGCTTCATCTCGCGCCTCGGCGAATGAGGCCTCCCTCTTTACCGACTTCTCAAGAAGACCGAACACTTCACCTGGACCTCCGAAGCGTGGGAGGCCCTGGACAAGCTCAAGGCGGTCCTCACAAGCGCGCCGATACTCGTCCCGCCAATGCCACGCGAGCCTCTCCTCATATACATTGCCGCCACCACCCAGGTGGTTAGCACCGTCATCGTCGTCGAAAGGGAGGAGGAGGGCCACGCGCTAAAGGTCCAGCGACCGGTGTACTTCATCAGTGAAGTATTATCTGAGACTAAGACCGGTACCCTCAAATTCAGAAGCTCCTTCACGCAGTCCTCATCACGCGAAGAAAGCTGGCTCATTACTTCAACGGCCATCACGTCACTGTTGTATCATCCTACCCTCTCGGGGAGGTGATATAGAGCCACGAGGCTACGGGGCGGGTGGCAAAGTGGGGGCTCGAGCTCATGGGGGAGTTCATCTCCTACGCACCACGAACGGCCATCAAATCCCAGGTTCTCGCAGATTTCATCGCTGAGTGGACCGAAATCCAGCTACCACCGACAGCGGAGAACTAGGAGTTCTGGGTCATGTAGTTTGATGGGTCACTGATGAAGACCGGTGTTGATATTTGTTAATGCAAATAGAGAAATCACTAGGAAGTAATCCGCAAGCACACCAATACCGGTGAGCACTTCACCTGGAAGATTATCCATAGTATCATATTTATTTATCCACAGGGAGAAAGGGTGCATTTGACTAACCAAATCTACGCTATTAACCCTTAGGCTACAAACAAGGTGATTTTGATATGAGCGATTAGAGAAGACCGTGACTGTAGTCTTGTTCTAGTCTATATAAGATATGATCTATTATTCTATTAGGAAGAACCATCATGAAAAGAGACACCTCAGAGGATGCTTAACACGCGGCATATAAACCCTCCGAGCCCTTCTAACGGGGTTGTGGGTTCCAAAGGTATCTACGGAATTGTCACTTTCCGAGCTACTACCACAAATCCAGCTAGATAGGGGGTATCTATGAGAATCCCAGCCCAAACACCACGTTTACGCTAAAGACGATTACCCTACTCTCAATGCAAAGAGAATAAAGTAAACTCACAGACCAAATAATAATAATTAGGGAACTTACTAGAATTAGAAGTCGAATTACCGAAGAAATCCTAGGAGCAAGCCTCGGGTTAGGAGTCTTGATACCGTCGATATAAACTAGAGATGAGACACCGACAGGCCGGGCTTCCTCCAATCCATACCTCCACTCTAACTCTGTCAATCTAGAAGAGTAAACTCTAATATCACATCTTGAATGCTAAGCCCTAGAGAATAGATCTATAAGGGATCCTCTCTGGCGAATGCTCTCTGGAAAATATGTAAATGAATAATGGATTGCCTTTAGCCAGGGGGCAGGTGTCCTCCTTATATAGCCCCCTCAAATGAACGTCGACCGTCAGATCAAACCGACCTTAATTGTATGGTTTAGATTGATCCTCAAAGGCGGTTGAGCATGATCCGCGAGACTCGTTTTGATTGGTTGCATGGCCAGGGCGGGTGCCCTAAAGGGTAGGGCGGGCGCCCTACCTGTGGCCGCGTTCACCTTCTCGTTTCTTCCCGCGCCTTCTGGAACCCTCTAGAGTATAGAAAATCCTACGGTTGATAATTATCTCTATGTAAACATGACATGTGGGCCTTTCCTCCATATTTCCTGGTAACCCCCTGCAGAAACATACATTCACCAAAACTCGTGGAATTTCATTAGTAAACCCCCCTATATCTTGATGTGAATTGCATATGGATCTTTTTTCATGTTTAGTTGATGGTTAAAATTGATACTTAAGGACCGTCAACAACTCCCCCAAGCTTACCTTTTGCTCGTGCCTGAGCAAAGATGAACTCAAAGATGGATCAGGAGTTGCTGCAATGCTTTCACACCTTAAAGGTACACATGCGTCCAACCAAGAATTCTCCTCTGGATTAGAGTAAACCATTCTGACTTTCAAACTTACCCATATTACCTTTAACCATGGGGCTTATACCCATCACTTAGGTCTTGAGAAATTGAAAAGTAGAATGATTAAGCCAAGCACTATGTCTCAAGCTCTTCACTTTACCTTTATCCTGGAGTTTTGCAAAGTTTTCGAAATAAAACTCAAAGTTTCTTTTGTATGATCCTCTCAAGTCTCTCAATATGTGGTATTTTTGGATCCTCACCAAGGCAACAATGGTGTTATGCCTTCTCTCAGAATATTATTTGGAACAGGAAAAGTAACAATGTGCCTTCTTCCTCTTACCCTATAACTAATAGGCAATATATGGAGTTCATAGGTGGGGAGGAACAGCGCATACATACTTGCAAAACATATATTGTAAAGTCAAACAATGGATCCAGAGAAATAGGTCATACAATCAAATCAAGATGTGCATGTGTATGGGATATATGGTGGATGTATGAGGGTGGATATGTGGTGGATATAATGGTGTATGGTGGATATATGAGGGTGTATGATGGAAACCTAATTCTACTCTGCTCCTTGAATACAAATATACATAATTCTCTCTTTTGGAACTTGGAACTTTTGAGAGAACTTGGGCTTGCTTGTTTTTTTAGAGAGGTGGGCATCTAAGTACCCATTGTTTTGATAGGACACTTGTCCATGTTTTACTCTCTTTATATTTTTTTATATATTTTTTTCACAACCCCAAGTCTCTTTCACTTGTGAGAGATGATAACAAGGAAATCTTTGGAGCAGTTACATATGTGGTAATGGAATATATGGATAGGTGGAGAACTAGGATATTTTTGGTTGCTTTCTCCCAAGGTAGGAATAGAGCATTTTTCTGGTGGATCTGGATGTCATATATGTGGATGCGTACTTCCAAGATAGAAGTAGCATATATGTGGATGCGTACTTCCAGGATAGAAGTAGCATATATGTATGGAGTGTACGTGATCTTGATTTTAAAAGCATGACAAGTCTCTAAGGGTCAACAAAGCTTGACAAAACTCAATGCAAATACAAACAGTAAATATGATAGTGATTGTTTTCCTAATCTACTAGGCATGTATATATGGCTGTGGTAGGAATTCAAGCTCTCATCATACAGAAACTTATCATGTAATATTTTCAATTTTCAAAAGATAAATTCTCCAGAACTCTAGTATTGCTAGGAACAAGATAAATAGCAACTCAACTTTATCATATCATACCTATCAACTACCTAGACTTATCTCAAGCATTCGCAACCCACAAGTTTCAGGTTCAGAGTAAATCTTATGTCAAAACAATTATATCTAAAACTCGGGAGAATTCAAGGCAGAAAACTAGGTACTTGAAAGGAATTACGGCAGAGCAACTATTCATCATTTCCAAGATAAAATTATTGTTCATGGCTATAGATATATCTATCTTTATTTAGGACTCTTAAGACTTGACAGACATGGACCTTCATGTGCCCATATGTTTTTAGCAATTTTAGATTTTCTTATGATACTATGGTGAACCTTCATGTGTTCACATATTTTTGATATTTTTATGACTATAAGATATACTCGATAATCGGATAGATATACTTACCTGATAACTGGGGGATGCCCTCCCCCAAGCTGGATGTTTGCTATAGTTGCTTTAAATGATCTTTAGAAGTAGCCTCCTGGTTGGGCTCACTCCTCTTTGGTGCTTTCAATCCTGCATGGTTATACTCCGACAAGAACAAACAAAACTCGAGGCTCCATTATAACAATGCGTTAGCGGTCAGCCAAAAGAGTAATTGAATATTCTTATGAGCTAATTTAAACTTTAATATGTTCTAGCAAGAATTGAATATGTCATCTCTTTTTTAGAATTTTCTATTTTATGATGCAAGCGAAAAATAAAAATTATTTTTGTGCCACCACAGTAAATTCCCTTATGGTAATACCATAAGTTCTCTCACATGGGGCTTAAAGATTTTCTTTTTCAATGCAGAAATGTAGATATGTCATGGTAAAGATAATTATGTAATGGAGGGTATGAGAATAAGAATAATGCTAGGAATATCTATTAGTGATATGCTAATTAATGCAATTAAGTATCTTAATAGATTGGCGCTAAGGATTTATTTAAGTTTATGAAGGTGATTATGTAATGGATGATAGTAGAGCAAAACAACACTAGAAATTTCGAGTGTGTAAGCTAAACTAATGTAGTGTGAAAATTAAATATGCAAATAACTTACCGAGTTTACCTTTCGGCCGAGGCTCAGAGATTTAGGTCCGTCGATCCGGACATCTCTTCTGGTTAAAATATCTTTAGGAGTGTTATCCAATCCTGATGAGGACTTGGATGTTTTTTCACCTTGTGTTATTGTTTTGATGAAGTCTCTTCTTCCACCCTTTCTTAGTCTGAGGTTTCACTTCCTGTGATTCACTGTTTTGAGGCTCTATCTCTTCTTTGCTCTATGTAGCTTGTGATACATCCTCCATTGGTGGTACAACTTTCTTACTCAGGAGATCTTTATTATTGGATTGGTCTTCATATCTTGACTTTCTCTTGGATAATTTGTCCATCCATCCTTGGTGGCTTGTTTCATTTGGCATTGAGAGCGATGCTTCCTTGTCTTCTCATAAGTGGTGTGGCTATTGAAGTAGCAATACGTCATCTCTTCAGGAAATTGGAAGTAGTCCTCTTTAGATGTGAAGATGATTGTGCTGGTGGTGTTGAGATGAATAAGGTGGACTCCATCTTTATATCCCATGAAACCATGAAGTCGATGGGAACATAGTGATCTTTGATTATGATGTGTTTTGCTATTCCTTCCGAAAATCAGAATGATTGGTCTGCTAGCTGAAGCTGTACATATGTCTGGTATAGTGGTCTACTGTCATATAAATGTTGATAGGCTACCACAGACAATGTGTTGCCACTTGATCCAATGTTGCAGAATGCCTTGTGGGATGTACTTTCCTTGATCTTGCAATCAATGGTAGGTACTCCTGGATCATCCATCTTAGCGAGGTATTTGATAGATGGAGTTGGCCATACCCTAAATCAAATAGTGTGGATCATCTGTGTCTTCTCTTGGTTGTTGAGCTTTACTCTTCCTCCTTCTATTGTAATGTTCTACTTCTTTGTAGCAACATGTGTCCTCGTAGATGTAGGCTTCTAAGGATGAGTAGGGGCCTTGAGTGTATGTTTTTTTGGAAGTGAACCTCTCCTTCTCATCCTTGATTGGGAAACAGATCTTGGCGCTATCCGTGTAGATGATGGTATTAGCTGTTCTTAAGAATGGGTGCCCAAGATAACGAGGGATTTCTCATCTTTGTCTGTTTCTCCAATCACAAGGTTTACTGGTATGAATGAGTGACCAACTCGTATGCTGATATATTAAGAAATTGCCTTGGGGTAACATAGTGTCTGATCTGCTAACTTGGCATGATGTTGACACTTGCTCCAAGGTCACAGACAGCTTCTTCAAGGGTGTAAGCTCTAATGGAGATGGGATGATAGGTCTTGAATCTCCTATCTCCATTGGTGGGGTGTCATCCACCCATGCTCTTGATGGCATGGTGAAGAAGTGTCCTGCTCAAATAAACAAGGCAGAGATCCAGTGCATGGGCTCTGTTGGTGGGAAAACACCAATAGAACCAAAGTTTTATTCATTCTTCTCTAGCCTAAACACATCAAGCAAAATTGAGTATTTTGTTTTAACCATAACATGGGTGATAAGATCAAAAGATAAGTATGAATGTAGCACTTCAACAACACATAGCAAATTAAATCGCTTAAGCACATGGAAGGATTTGTTTAATGTAAATTTGAGATTATTATCTTCCAAAGTTGGATGTGCAACATTTCACCCCATATGGTTAAATTGGTGAGAACAAGAATGTGGTACTAGGAACCAACTTTAAAGAACTAACATGTTGAGATAATCAGGTTGGATCAAGTAAAGTTGCAGCTCAAACATGTTTAGATCTTTATTTATGTGAATACCAGAATCAAAGAAAAGTTTTTAGAGTGATCCTTACTTACCTTTAATTTTGAAGAATGATGGCCCTGTAACACCTCATGGAATCTTCCTTTGATCGGCTAGTTGAGCATTAATAGCTTGTCTCATTTGTTCCACTCCTCATCCTTGTTCCTCTGATCTTGTTGGTCTTTTTATTGTCTTGTCTTGAAGTTTGTTCACCTCTCTCTTGTGAAGGTTGTTGAAATTCATGTGTCTCTATTAATCTCCAATGTGAGTTCATCTCGGGACTTACCAATTTGATATTGAAAGTTTTCCTATAGGGTTAGTCCAACAAAATATCCAATATCTACTCTAGTATACTATCAGTTCAAAAATCAACCTAGACACCGTGTCTAATTTGACTTAGGAAGACATTTTAACCTAAGCACCACGCTTAACCTTAAAAGCCTTTTGAAGTAATATGCAAATACCTTTGATTAAGCACCATGCATAATTTAAAAGGTATATGAAAATTCTTCAAAACCTAAACATATACTATAGCAAACAAAGGTAGCATGAAAGTATTATGGAGATTTATTCACATGAAGATGAAAGAGTATGATGATTTTTTTTAGTAGTTGAGCATGCCTTAAAGGTAGGTATAATTAAGATGATGTAGTAACATGGCAAAAGATGTTTGTATGATGGGTTATCCCCCAAGCTTGAATTTTGCAAAAATCAAGATTGGATGAATGAAATTCAATGTTGCATAATAATTGGTTGGACATACCTTATGCTTGTCATTCCTTCATTTTTTTCTGCTCTATACCTAGAAAGGTTAGTGACAAAAATACTCGAAGGAATATAATCATATATTTCTATGCTTGCTTCACAAAGGTAGGCAACAAAAAGGTGAACACTTATGTTAGGATCTTAGAGGTGTTAGTTTTAGGACACTAAGATTGTCCTTGGGAAACCTTTTTAAGATGTGTTTTTAGCGACATGGTTTCCCTACTATTACCTATCTCAAGATTTAGACAACGAGATCTACAACATTTATGATAAACATATGTATCAGCAACTACCCTTTTAAAGTATTTGTAAAAATAAAGAGTGAGGGTGTTGAAGATGTCATAAATGGTAATGATAAAGAGACCAATGGGTATGGGAGATGTCTCATATGAGCATGGATTTAAAGAGATAGTTATGGAGTGGATTCCATGCTCATTGATATCATCTTCCTCTCCAATCTCTAAGGTTGATTCTTCATGTAAGTTCAAAATTCCACTTGGATCGGTAACTCTCAAATTGGTCTTGTTTGGGGTCTCCTCTATACTTGAATAAATCATATTTTCAAATGGAGTTAAAACTAAACCAAGACTAGAGAAAGATTTCTCCCAAACCATGGCTATACAAGCAGGGCGAAGCTCATAGCCATTCGTAAGAATAAGGTGTGAAGATGGTGGAGTCTCCAACAAGTCGCCCTTTGGAGTAGAGTATGCGGTAAGAAGAAAATGGTAAGAAATAAAGAAATTTGAAAAAGATAAGAAAAGATAAAAGTATAGTACAGGATAATAGCAAGATTCGAGGTTATCTCAGCAAACCGTATTTCTCCCCGGCAACGGCGCCAGAAATGCTTGTTGATATTTGTTAACGCAAACAGAGAAATCACTAGGAAGTAATCCGCAAGCGCACAGATACCGGTGAGCACTTCACCTGGAAGATTATACAGAGTATCGTATTTATTTATCCACAGGGAGAAAGGGTGCATCTGACTAACCAAATCTACGCTATTAATCCTTAGGCTACAAACAAGGTGATTTTGATATGAGCGATTAGAGAAGCCGAGACAGTAGTCTCGTTCTAGTCTATATAAGATATGATCTATTATTCTATTGGGGAGAACCGTCTTGAAAAGAGACACCTCAGAGGATGCTTAACACGCGGCCTATAAACCCTACGAGCCCTTCTAACGGGATTGTGGGTTCCAAAGGTATCTACGGAACTGTCACTTTCGGAGCTACTACCATAAATCCGGCTAGATAGGGGGTATCTATGAGGATCCCAGCCCAAACACCACGTTTACGCTAAAGACGATTACCCTACTCTCAATGCAAAGAGAATAAAGTAAACTCACAAACCAAAGAATAATAAATAGGGAACTTACTAGAATTAGAAGTCGAATTACCGAATAAATCCTAGGAGCAAGCCTCGGGTTAGGAGTCTTGATCCCGTCGATACAAACTGGAGAGGAGACACCGACAGGTCAGGCTTCCTCCAATCCATACCTCCACTCTAACTCTCTCAATCTAGAAGGGTAAACTCTAATCTCACATCTTGAATGCTAAGCCCTAGAGAATAGATCCATAAGGGATACTCTCTGGCGAATCCTCTCTGGAAAATATGTAAATGAATAATGGATTGCCTTTAGCCAGGGGGAAGGGGTCCTCCTTATATAGCCCCCTCAAATGAACGTCGACCGTCAGATCAAACCGACCTTAATTGTATGGTTTAGATTGATCCTCAAAGGCGGTGGAGCATGATCCGCAAGACTCGTGCCGATTGGTTGCATGGCCAGGGCGGGCGCCCTAAAGGGTAGAGCGGGCGCCCTGCCTATGGGTGCGTTCACCTTCTCGTTTCTTCCTGCGCCTTCTGGAACCCTCTAGAGTATAGAAAATCCTACGGTTGATAATTATCTCTATGTAAACATGACATGTGGGCCTTTCCTCTATATTTCCTGGTAACCCCCTGCAGAAACATACATTCACCAAAACTCGTGGAATTTCATTAGTAAACCCCCCTATATCTAGATGTGAATTGCATATGGATCTTTTTTCATGTTTAGTTGACGGTTAAAATTGATACTTAAGGACCGTCAACAACCGGTGCCGGCGCCGGCCTGGTTTTCATCTCCCCGCTCAGAGTCCAACTCAAGTACATGATCTATATATTCTTCCCGGCGTCTAACAATGTCGTGGAATATGAGGTCCTGGTAAACGGGCTACACATAGCCACAGAGCTGGGCAACAAGAGACTCGACGCGCGAGGCGACTCTCAGCTTGTAGTCGAATAGGTCATGAAGGAGTCAAATTGCAGTGACCCCAAGATGACGGCGTACTTCCAAGTGGTCCGCCGTTTGGAAGAAAAATTCGACGGCCTAGAAATCAACCACATCGCCAGAAAGTACAACGAAGCGGCGGACAAACTCGCGAAGCTGGCTTCCGGTCGGGGCACGGTACCACCCGGGGTCTTCGCCAGAGACCTCCACAAGCCGTCTGTCACCTGGCCCGCGGATCCCGAGCCAGGGCCCTGGAGACGCCTACGGCGGAGGTCATGGACGTCGAAGGAATACAAGGTGGCGCGAACGACGCACCGACCGGCGACCATGATCCCCTTCCCGATTGGAGGATTCCCATCCTAGACTGGTTAATTCGGGGGCGGCTCCCAGACAACAGGAACAAGGCACGCTACATCGCTCGGCACGCTAAGTCCTTCATTGTTATCGACCAAGAACTCTATAGGTGCAGCCCTATAGGGATTTTGCAACGTTGCATCCCTACCGAGCAGGGTGTGAGCCTGCTGGAGGACATACATGCGGGAGACTGCGGGCACCACGCCCCCCCCCCCCCCGCACGATCGTCGGTAAGGCTTTTCGTCAAGGTTTCTACTGGCCGACCGCCGTAGCAAACGCCATGGAGGTAGTGCGCACCTACGAAGGGTGACAGTTCTACGCCAAGAAGACTCACCTGCCCGTGCAAGCGTTATAGACCATCCCTCTCACGTGGCCTTTCGCGGTCTGGGGTTTGTACCTGGTGGGACCCCTACACAGGGCGCCCGGGGGCTTTGACCACTTGCTTGTCACCATCAACAAATTTTCAAAATGGATCATGGCACGCCCCCTCGCCTAGATCAAGTTGGAGCAGGCTGTCCTTTTCTTCACAGACATAATATATCGGTTCGGAGTCCCTAACACGATCATCACCGATAACTGCACCCAGTTCATAGGGAAAAGGTTCCTGGACTTCTGCGATAGAAGCCAGATCCGTGTAGACTGAGCGGCTGTCGCGCACCCCAAATGAACGGGCAGGTAGAGCGCACTAACGGGATGATCTTACACGGGCTAAAACCGAGAATCTTCAATCGACTAAAAAAATTCGGAGGCCGTTGGGTCGCGGAGCTTCCAGCCGTCCTTTGGAGCCTCAGGACGACCCAAAGCTGAGCCACCGGCTTTTCCCCCTTCTTCATGCTTTACGGGGCGAAGGCCGTGCTCCTGACTGACCTAGAATATGGTTCGCCATGGGTAAAGGCCTACGAAGAAGAAGGCAACTAGGCAAACATGGAGGACGTCGTGGACCAGCTAGACGAAGCAAGGGATATCGCCCTTCTACATTCAGCAAGATACGAGCAAGCCATGAGGAGATACCATGACCGTCACGTCCCGAAGTGCGAGTTCAACGTCGGCGACCTGGTGCTCCGACTGAAGCAGAGCAACAAGGACAAGAACAAGCTCATGCCGCCATGGGAAGGGCCATACGTCGTGGTGGAGGTCCTCTGTCCCAGAAGTTACAAGATCGCCACCATAGGGCATGACGGCCAGGTCTTCTCCAACGCCTGGAACATCGAAAAGCTACGTCGCTTCTATCCCTGAGTACTTCCCCTCGGACCATAGGGTTGTTTTTTCTTCTCTCTGATGTTCATAAGAACGCTAGAGAGCGCACAGCTGGCAAAAATTACCTAGCGCGTAGCGGGGCTCAATCCGACCTCCGACCTAGCTCGGCCGACGTGTGCAAAAGATCGGACGGACGCCTACGCACTGCCACCAATGGACGGCCTATGGGCCCAGTTAAGACAAAGGGATAAGGGCTATACACGCCCCGATGGCCCACTACGGTCCAGAGATACGTAGGCCGACCCAGCGGGCTTTGAAACGGCTAACTCAGGACATCAGAGTGAGGGGCGAATAGGGAATGGACACACTAGCAGTCATCAGCCTGGCAATCGGATGCTAAGGTCATTCCTAGATTTCGCATTTCAGTCCGACTTTGCAGACGATTGGTTCATGGTATTCCTCCGAAGGAAGGAAACAGGCCCTTGGGACCTATCGAACGGACCCGGCTACTAGATGAAACTGATCTGAGGTGAGCCACGACATGGGCCACTAGTGGGAACCCTATCGAACGGGAACCAGCACCCCACTCAGAGTTTGCCGATATCAGCTCGATGAGCATCCATGATACGTCCTCCTCGAGGATAGCATGGTTTGGCTCAGATTCCCCCTTCTCGCGGAGAGATGCGCGGGGAACGCATAAAAGACGATACGGTCCCGAGACGATTTCTTTGCTCCGGGCAGAGACTCGGGGGCTGGCATCGCACATCTCCATGGTTCTCGCAGCCAGGTGAGAAAAGGCGAACGCATAAACCTCACGTGTCAAAGGTCCGCGTAGGTAAAACACCAAACGAACATTAGATTTTTATACACTAATCTTTGCGAAGGTTACATATTTTTCAGGTGCCACGAGGGCTGAACCAAGTCATCAAACACCAAAATAATTACAAAGTGGAGTGAAGGGGGATCCCGGCCAGAGGCCAAAGGGAAGAAAAATAGGGCAAGCATCTAATGCCCTGCACGCACCGGTAACGCCGCTCCGAGGGCTGCCTATCAGGCAAATGCCCAACGAGCCAACTGTCGTTGTTTCATCTCCCGGGACGAAGCAGCGACAGCACCACCACCACCACCAAAAGACCTGCACGGTCAGCTGCGCACCCAGACAAAAGGCATGACGAGCTGGTCAAACATTTTTCCAGGTCATGCTTCGAGCGTCACGCCGAAAAGAACCCAATGCTCTGGTGACATGCCCCGCCCGCTCTGGGAGGGCATTCACCAGCACCGATGGGCGTTTAGGGCTGCCACCACGAAACTCAGTCAGGCATGCAGCACCAGTGCTTACACAGGTGCTGCATGATCAGGGCAAACCCATGCACATGCACGGGTGATCCCTGCCTGATTTCTAGGGCCTCGGAGGACGGCACCGTTACGCCCTCACCTAGACGCAACCAGGTCCGCCGGCCCGCAGGTCCGCCGTCTCCCTACAGTGGCATCGCCACCAGCAGGTCCAATCAATGTCTGGCTTAGAAGACTGTGCGGGCGAACCGCACAGTCTTTCCAGTAGACGCATCCCTGGCCCCCTACGAAGGGAGACGATGAGGAAGCACCGCCGTCCCGTGGGACGAGATGACGGGGAAGAACTGCGCACACCGTAGGGCTCCCCCCGATCTCTCCCGTCCAACAAAACGAGACGACGGCGCTCCCTACATAGAATTTCCTCTGAATCTGGTGTTGCTCTCAGAGGGCCGCCCGCCAGGGCGGCTCAAGGGCCTCTCCGACGAGACCCATAGGAAGAAGCTAAGGCAAGCCATGCTCTGAGGTTGTACATCTCCTCGCAGGCGGCCGCCCCTATTTATAGCCCATTAGGGAACTCACGCGATAGCAGGCCCGTGAAGCTACAACACTCGCCTCCCGACTAGGTCGCACTGTACGTCAGTACCCACTTCAAGAGGGTCTGGCGGAGCTATAAATGGCCAAGCAGACGGTAGGCTCAGGGTGTGCCGTTTGGAGTTTTGACCACTGAGCGAGCGGTGCTCTAGCACCACCCCTCAAACGGTGAAAACACGACACGTCCACTTTCGGGCCGAAGGGGTGCGCAGTCAGACCTCGATGCCGGCAGCGCGATCTCGACCAGTCAGCTGTCCGTACTGGCCGAAAGACAGCACAATGCAGTGCCGATTCGTCATTTCAAGACACGTCAGCCTGGGTCCAATAGTGCACCCCACGGCAGGGCTGGCGTGCAAGCAAATCTCTGGCTTTGATGTACGGAGCAGTCCTCTCCCTTCCTCACTACCTCATGGGGGGGGCAAAGGGCCAAGCACCATACAAGTCTACCGGATAAGCCCTTAGGACCAAAAATCATCCTCCTAAGGACTCGAGGGCTACACCTGGCGGGTATGCTCGCGCGCACCCACCGGAATCCAAAAAACCTAGCCAAATATCATAAGTTCTCTCGGGAAGCCTCCGGTGTAGTCCGCCACTACATCGTAGGCTCGAGGGCTACTGTTGGATACCTGAGAATAAGGTACCCTAAACACCGCACTTCGCAAAAACAAAATCATCCTCGGGGGCTCTCCGCCTCGCCCGAGCGGGGGTGACGTCACCGACCCACGCGGGGGCTCCATGCCTCCGACCAACCAAGACAGGCACCGCTCCCTTGGAGGATCTTCCGCCTCGCCCGAGCTCGGGTGACGTCGCCGAAACGTCATCCACCCTCGGGGGCTCTTCCGCCTCGCCCGAGCTCAGGTGACGTCACTGAGGCATCATCCACCCTCGGGGGCTCTCCCGCCTCGCCTGAGCCAGGGCGACATTAGCCGTGACGCCATCTACCCTCGGGGGAGCCGTTGCCACAACCGACCCGTGGTGTCCTGGCCTATGGTCAAAAGGTCCACGGTACCCCTCGTCCTTAGGGATGGAGCTCCGAGGCATAAACCGCCATGCCTACCCCTGTCCTCCCTACGGTATAAGGTCCTATGCGATCTAACCAACGACTTATGCGCACCATACCTGCGCCATACCACTAACGGACACTTGAACAGGGATTAGGGCATCATCAGCCCTATACGACGGAACGCGGGGGTGCTTGGCCCTGTGCGGCCAACCCCCGCCCATACCAAGGCAGGGAATGGCGGTGTTCCCGGTCATGGGATGCATGGCTACAGCTCCATCAAGGATGCATAGGGCCCGGACTGCGTGCCTACAGGCGTAATCTTCCCGGCAAGAAAGGCGAATAGAAGCTGAAGCACTTCCGAGTCGACAGTCTCGTCCGGGCCCACGTTTCTCTCTCTCCCTCTCTACTGTAATCCTCCACCTCTCCCTATGTATAAAGGGGGAGAATGGACCTCCAGTCTCACTTTCTCGACATTCTCAGAGTCCACACGACTCACACACACACACACACTCGTGTTCGCATTCACGCGAGTTCTCACCAGAGCCAAGAACCTATACGCACGAGACCTGGGAACCGGCTTCCCTCTCTCCATAGCTTGAAGCTCCCTTCTACGAGCTCTCCACGCTCGGTAACGTGACTCCGCAGAACACTGGACGTAGGGCGTTCATGCCTGAACCAGTATAAATCTTGTGTCCTCCGAGCGTAACCATCCGAACTCCAACACACTTAGAAATTTACTCGTTGGTTGTCTAGACCCTGCCATTTTAGACACTAACACTTACCTTTTGCTCGTCCCTGAGCAAAGATAGACTCAATGATGGATCAAGAGTTGCTGCAATGCTTTCACGCCTTAAAGGTACACATGCTTTCAAATAAGATCTCATCTCCGGGTTAGATCAACTATTAAGATAAAAAAACTTACTCATTTTACCTTCCACCATGGGGCTTGTAACCGTCACCTTTGTCTTGGGTAGTTGAAAGATAGAACGGTCCAGTCAAGCACCATGTACCTTGCTCTTTTGATCAACTATAGCTCTGGAGTTTTTGCAGATTTTCAAAATAATACTTAGAGATTCCTTGTATGACTCTCTCAAATCGCTCCTTTGTGGTATTTCTGGATCCTTACTAAGGCATTGATGGTGTATGTCTTTCTCTCAAATATGTGGTATTTGTGGTATAAGGCATTGTGGTCTTGCCTTCTCTCTCTCACTACTTCTAAGGCTTATATCTGGAGCTCATAGGTGGGAGATATCATATACATACTTACAAGACATATGTTGCATAGTCAAATCGTGGATCCAAAAGAACAGGTCAATAAGTCAAATCAAGATGTGCATGTGTGGCGAATGAATGGTGTATGGTGATGATGGTGGTAATGGTAGTGATGATGGTAGTGATGGTAGTGATGATGGTGGTGAAATGATGATGATGATAGCAAAGGTGAAAGTCTAATTCTACTTTTGCTCCCTTGATGGATATACCTTTCTTGTATTTGAAACCTTTCGGAGAGAATGAGATGCTCAATATATATATATATATATATATATATATTGATGACGACCCGTAGGGTTCGCAGTTCGATCTTTCGATGAGAGTTGGTGGATAACTCGATTGGTGGATGGAGATGACGTTCACGGCTCGACTACAACCGTCCAAGGACGCTGCGCCTTAGCAACCGATACACCACCTCCGATGGCTGTCGTGATCTTGCGGCGCGACAACCAGCCACTAGGGCTCCCGTCCTGCAAGCAATCGAAGAACCAGCAAGAACAAGATGAACAAGCACTCAATTGCAAGATGAATATGAAGGTTTCAATCTGAGAACACAATATGGTGAGGTTCTAATGACAATCAGACGGACGGTTGATCCAACACGCGCGCTGAAAGGCGGTAGCAATAGCTAACTCGACGAAACAAAACCTAAACTGTTTGTGGCAGCTCTAAAGACTTATAAGGAGTTGGGAGGACGACCACAAGGGTGTTGGGGTCGTTCTCCAACCCTAGGACGCGTCCCTAATGGACCCAACTTGATACATGGGCCACAGGCCCAAAATAAGGTGACGCAGCACCGGTGGACAGAAAAGGTCTCGGTACAAAAACGATGACCCTGGACGCATCGGATAAGGTATAGCCATGCTTCTAGATCCGTTGGAAAGTAGACTTGATAAGCTTTCCAAAGAGTGTGAGATTGTCCCAATCGGAGTCCGTATGAAGTCGTGGCATCCATCACAAGTTGGTGTTGTCCTGCAGTCCAAATCCAGCTAGCGCCCATCCCGTGTCCCGCTGATCCTCTCCATTGTTCCTGAGCAAAACAAGAGTGCACGTGTCTCCATTGTCTAAATATAATGGACAAGAGTTTGAGAATAAACTTACTTGATGATTGAGTTCACGGGCACGAGCACGAGTAATAGGACCAAGTGGTGCTGGAGATGGTGTTGGTGTGGTGTTGATGTCCTCATCATCCTCCCTTCTTGCATTTGAGTCGTCCTCGACTCAAGCTCATCTTCCTCTCCCAAATATGGCTTTAAATCTGCAATGTTAAATGTGGGACTAATCCCAAAAGCTACAGGAAGATCAAGCTTATATGCATTCTCATTAATACGTTTTAGCACTTTAAATGGTCCAT